>JAFBJS010000377.1:283732-363732 GCA_016785265.1 Paraplagusia blochii | reverse complement strand
AGTGGCGTGAAATCACTGCAGAGTTGACCCTGACACCGGCGCCGATTCACGTATGAAATAAACACAGGTTAGAGCGGAAGATTACAGCAGCTTATTTTGGTTTTTATAACGCACAAAAGCAAAGATTTTTTTTTTTTATCCGAGAGAAAAACATCACGTCAGTCTTTGATTTCTTCAGACGCAAATGTTATTTCAGAAATAATCAACATACCAGGATCATACAGACGCCTCAGACCAACGCCTTCAAAACATCAGTTTGTGGAACAGAACCACAGTAAAATAGAAGTGTTTGAAACGGCTTCAAGTGTCTACTTTGTGTCTCTTGTGTCCAACAAAAAGACAAAACATAACCAAAATAAAACTGACTTCAAATACGAAGATTAACAAAACAGCTCCTTATTTTCCTTTTTTCTTCCACAATAGTGTAAAGCGTCAATGGAGGTTCTCAGGCTTGATGTCCAGTTGCCTTAATAGTGTAAGGCATTGCAATACACAAAAGCTGCCACAGGAGACGCCAAAGAAAACGGCAAACAAGGATGTGATAACCGCAACACTATTGAGATAAAGAATGGGAACAAAGCGATGCCTTGTCTATGTCAGTGTTAAGAGAAACCACACAGTCGAGATGAGAAAAAAAATTGCTAAATTAACACAAATGTCATTTATCTGTACGCACATATTATTTTTTGCAGTTCCGTGTATGTATGTGTTAAAAAAAAAAAGATATTTTCTTCGGGTAGAAATGCTGATTCTTAAATCAAAAACAATAAAAAATAATTGAAATAATAAAAAAAATAACAATAGGAAAAAATCTGTATGTAGATATAATTACTTGAAATACCTTGTATATATTAATATAAAAGCGTGTGTCACAAAATGTCTAATTTCTGTTTTTTGTTAGTTACATTTACTTAACTTTACTGTAACATTAATTACATTTATGTCTATTTTTTACGGGTATCTTTTTTGCTAAGGCCAAAAAATTATGATTTTTACCAAAAATAATAAAAATTTGGGAACTTACAAAAGTCTGCGAATCGAAAATACATTTGAAGTTAATTTTTTACAGGTAAATTAAGTCTAGAATATCCAGATAAATATCTTTATTCAGATTCACATTGAAAAGTATTGAAAATTTGAAAATTAAAAAAAAAAAAACATTTTCACAAACACCTGTATGTGCATATTATTTCTTGCTGTATATGTGTTACAAAATGTCTTGGAATTTTTTTTTTGCTTTATCTTACGGCTGTAAAAATTTACTGCAAAAATGGCAAAAGTACAAAAATACATTTAAAATATAAAAATAAAACCTGACCGCAACACCGAGGAATAACTGAACATAAGCAGTAACATAGTTAGTTAAAAGTTGGAAAACTTTAAAATATAATTTTGAAAAAAAAAAAGTAAAATATTGATCAATTTGACATCTTGGTTGTATAGTATACGTCTAGCTTCCGACATTTATCACGTTCTTTCCCGCTCTACCTCACCCTCCCCGATATTCCCACTGCTAATCCTGTTAACGCCAGACATCCAGTGAAAATCCCAGAGTCTGAAACCCATCCAGTTCTATCAGATCCCACCGGCTCATAAACACCCCCTCTCCACCATTCCTCCTCTGCTCCACTTCTGTCACCCGTCGTCTCCACCCACCGCCACCTGCCTCTCACCTTCACTTCACCTCTGTTGTTCCTGATCCATTTTTTGAATGATTAATGACTTTTCACTTCAGGGACCGAGTTGGTGTTTAGTGGAAAACAACATGAAGGATGATTAAGTGAAAACACGTGAAGAATCCTGTTTCCTGCCAGCCAGTCATAATCGCTGCTTATAATTCTTTTTCATTTATTTATTTTTTTCCGAATGCCTCAAATTCTTTTTCCAACAGTTTCCAGTTTTAAAACGTAAAGAATTTTTGGCACATGTGACGTGCGGGAAACTGTCAGTGTCGTCATGTTAATTGGCAGAAATGTGATAAAGTGGAAGAAATTGCGACAGTTGATTCCTGACAGATTTCAAGAAAGACCCGGAGAGGCAGCAATTTTTTTTTAGTTAAAATCCTTCATTTTGTACAGTTCTGTACAAAAGATTATTCTGGACTCCCTTCGTGTCGACCTTGCGGCTTCAACAGCGAATTCCTGTTTTTATGAGAAACTCATGAAGCTGGAAAATATCATTTAAAACTTCACAAATTCTCATATGATTTGTTTTAAATAAACACAATTATTTTGCATGGATCTCTAAACGCCGGGTTGCGGACCTGAACCTGTCTGTGAGTCAATTGGTTCTGGGTCGCACAGAAAGAATGCCCACGTACAGAAGACATATTGAGATGATTTGGACATGTTCAGATGAGTGGATACATGGTAGAAGAATGATCCTGGAGATGGAGCTACCAGGTAGGAGACAAAGAGGAGATTGATGGATGCAGTGAGGGAGGACATGGAGGTAGTTGGAGTTAGAGTTGAAGACACAGAGGACGGGGGGAGATGGAAAATGTTGTGGTGGCAACCCCTGAAAAAAGGCTGAAGTACTTTGAGTGTAGCTACATCCTGACCCACAGAACTTCTGGTGGGCCCACCACTGACAGGAAGGCTCACAATATGGTGCAGTGTGATTTGGGTGGCAATTGTGGAGACCGCTGCCCACTGGTTTTGCTGGTGATACTGTTAATAAGTATTTTGTCAAAGAAACATCTCAGAGTGGTGTTCGGAGGTTATAAGTTGGAGCAGTTGGAGCAGCAATCTGAGGAGAATCAACGTCTCCACAGGTGTTTCCAGAAGTCCCTCTGAAACACCAACACAATCACAGGAAACTGATGGGTGTCTATTGATCAGCTCAGAGACAAGTGCCGGCTCAGAGACCGCTGGTCACCGAGTTCAGATCATTAGAGGATATGTTTGGACCAGGGGTCACACAGGTGTGAAGAGCAAACGTGTCATTTCCTGCCACCGAGCGAGAGATGCAGTCAATAAGGGTGAGAGCAGAGCAACTTCTGGAGAAGGAGAGGAAGAGTGTGTGTATTTACAGTAAGAGTCTTCCCGGTGTTCGTGCCCTGACAGACACCCAGACAGCTGCATGCACATGTACTCACACACAGGTACACACTCAGACACACACTGACAGCTGCTGCATTGTTATGTTATGTCCAACTCTGGCAGCTTGTTTTCCTCAGACCTCTCACCCTGTGTGATGACTCAGAGACGGGGGAGATGAAAGGAGAGGCAGGGACAGGAGAGGAGGAGGAGGAGGAGAGGAGGAGTGTGACAGGAGGAAAACCGAGGCCCTGGGATACAGTAGCTGCAGCTCAGTGGCAGCAGCGGCGGCGGGAAGGTTAAGTAAATCATATCATTAATGCTATGTTATGAGATTGGCTTGACCTCTGCCTGGCTGTCTGCATATGCGAGTGTGACGGCGTGTTTGGCCCCTGTCCGGATGAAGCAGGTGGTGGCGCTGACGTCCGTCGCTTTCCCGGCAGCACGCACACACACACACACACACACATGCAGAGTCTGACGGCGTGCTCTCTGGTGTCAGTCGCCCCAGATTCTATCGTGCTTGAAATTCACCCATCATATCAGGTGGCCTCACTGTGCTGCCTGACGCGGGAGCATGCAGGCATGCATGCAAACACACACACACACACACACACACAGTCAAGGATCAAACTGTTACCATTATCCAAAGCAGTGACGCACAAGATCTGGGTGCAGAGAATTATCGCATTTCGCCTAAATGGTTACAAAACGAATAAAATGAAGAATTTTAACTTAACTACTCTTAAGCTAGGTGGCAGCACAACAGCACAAAACTCAATAAAAGAGAATCAGAGCTGTCAAAGAATGTCCTTCCTCAACTCCTGCCAATATATCTGCCAGCACCGTTTTCAACTAAACACAGGAAGATTTTACTCAATTACTTAATAATTGCATATTTTTTTTACTCATCAAAACATTAAAGTCTGAACGAGAAATACTCTTTTGCTAGGTGGCTAAAAAACAAACAAAAAAAAATAAAGATAATCACAGTTGATGAAGATCTTTGTGTCTTTCTTCAATTCCTGTCAGTATATTTGCATTTTCGCCAATAATACATACATTTAATGTAAATCAACTTTCTTTCTGTTCTCAGTTAAATCCTCTTCTGCTAGGTGGCAGCAGATAGCTATGAAAAACATAAACAAAACTATTTGAGATCTTTGTGTTTTTCTTTCATTCCTGCCAGTGTATCAGCATCATTTTCAGCTAAATTGGCTCAATTATCAGGTCATTTAGGCTAAAAGGTTGTTCTATTTTGCTGCATGTAGTTTTTTGAGATATTTTAAATGGTGGTGTCCAGTCGCTCAAAAAAGGTTGATAATACTGGGCTTATCTGCTTCTCAGCAGATTACACACAAAGTGAATGGTTTTATCCGGAATGCTGCACTATTTTATTCATCATTAAGACATGAATTAATTATAAAAATAAAAAAAAAAATTCAGTTGAAATGATCAGCTTCATAAGAACTGACATCTTTATTGAGCTGTAGGACAAACCAGCGATGTGCTGCAAACCAGTGATCTGAAGCTAAGATCAGAAAAATCACCATCACGCCTCCGTTCCGGTGCTGAGCTGAAGCTGTCACTAGTCGAATCAAAATGGAAACAAAATAACTTTCATCAGAACTTAGTTTGTAAGATAAGATAAGCTAACGCCTGAATGATGTCAGAGGAAATAAGGATGACAACATGTAGGTGGTTAAAGGATGGAAGTTTCCTTGAGTCAAGAAATTAAAAGTTAAAGGAAAAACACATGGAACGTCCCGATAGAAAAATGACAAGTCAATGATTCCCACTCTGGGAATATTCTGAGGTGGCAGGGAAGTGTGGAAGTAAAAAAAATAACAATTTTTCTAACATTCATTCATCTTCATGAGTCTCCACGACTGACACCCAAATCACACTGCTCCATTCTGTCACCCTTCCACTGGGTGGTGAGCCCACTAGAAGTTCTGTGGGTCAGGACGGTGCTATGGTCAGAGCAACTCAGTGGCAACCTGGCAACCAATATAACTAATAATACTGCACTTCAGGACTTTTCGTAAGGTGAACCTGGCGGGCCTTGAGCTTGATTGTGGGCTCTCTATATCAGACCTGGGCAAACTAAGGCCCGGGGGGCCGGATGCAGCCCGTTTGGCGTTTTAATCCGGCCCGCCACACTTGGCTAAATTATACTGTTAATTTATATTATCGTTATCCTTCTACCTTTTCCCTGCAATGCCAGCATTTCCCCAATAGATGGTCTCAAAGAGGCTAAAATAATTGCTTTTATTCAATACTTTACTCATCATTTATCGTAGTTCATGGAAATACTCAATCTTTCTGATCATGATCTGGCCCGTGACTCAGTTCTTTGTACCAGCTGTGGCCCGCGAGTCACAATAATTGCCCAGGCCTGCTCTACATTATAATTTTTTTTCCTCAATCTTTAAATGAAATGTCTGCAAACAGGTGTTAAAGCCAATAAATGGAGACAGATGACAAAGCCATTCATTACAGCACTGCACTACGGTCATGAGTAGGGCTGGGTATTGATTAAAATTTTCTAAATCGATTCGATTCGATTCACAAGGGTTCGATTCGATTCAATCCACGATTCGCTTCGGGTTTCGATTCAGTTTTTCTCTTATCAATTATAGTTCGGTACCAACGTTATTCTCAGAAGAATCAAAGCTAAACTCAATTGAAACTCAATCCATTTGCTAATAAAAAATATATTTTTTTACATTTATTTCCATCACAAATTTACTCAAGGCAGTCATATTAATCCATCATGCATTTTTTATTTAACATGACTTGGCCCAAAATTACAAGGCAGACTCTAGTTTTAGATTTTAGATTTTAGTGCCATGTTGTTTTTACATTTGTTTTACGTGCGAGTGTGTTAACTTACGCACGTAACCACGTAAATACGTAATCACCTGTGGTGCATGAGCAAACGTAAAGTTGTTGGGAAAAGAAGGAAAAAAAAGATCGATTTTTGGATTTATGAATCGATATCATCCTATTTACAAAAAAATCGATTTTTTTAACCGAGCCCTAGTCATGAGTGTATAGATGATATTCTATAAAGGCCAGGAGGGGTCACAATTGGTCCTGAGAATGGACTGGAGATCAGGTTAGGAGTTTGTGAGAACCAAAATAAATGACATGGATTTATCTCGGTTAGATGACAAAGATTTATTCATAATGCAAACCAATATAATTTAGACAAGTTAGGCGGGCCAGATTGCGATGATGAACAAGCCCGATCTGGCCCACGGGCCTTAGTTTCCCCATGGCTGAAACAAACACCGGTGCGTTTTATACAAATCACATTTTTCTCCTTCCGATCATGGAGAAAATTGTCTCTCAAGAGAACATCACCATCACTCTGCTCCTCAACTGTATCCCTGCACATTCCTCCGATTCCATCACGGCAGCCGAGAAGCTCCATCTGACAGAGGAACAACAGAAACCAGGAGAGAGGAAGAGGGAAATGAAAGGCTTATTTGCAGTGTTGTGTAAGCCTGTTTCATCTTCCCACTCTCGCCTCCCCACGCCCACTCAGGTTAGGACCAGAAGCCTGTGCCAGGCCTCTCCATCTTCCAGCACAAACATCTCGGTGTGAAGGAATATTGCAGCTCAGTTCTTTCTCATAATCTCTTCCCTGTACACCCACACAGGCTCACAGTGAGGGGGTGAGTGAGAGGGAGACGGGGGTAAAAAAAAAGAAAAAAAAAAAGAGAAAGAGATCTGGTGGAAGAAATAAAAAAGAGAGGAGGAGGAGGAGAGGAAAGAGAAAGGTGGCTGATGAGAGCCAGGAGGTAGTTGTTATAGTAACTGTTTCTCTATAGCTGTCAATCACAGCTATTTCAGGCATCTCTGCTTCTATGGAAAATCAGCAAACATAGCAGGGCCGCCGAGCCGAGCCGAGCCGAGCTGAGCTGAGCTGAGCTGCTCCATTCAGGCTAAATTATCAGCCAACGCACATGCAGCGATACTGGCAACTGGGAAGCCGATAGACTGATCACATTAACACCCGATGTTAGACTTCAGCACCGGTTTATTTTCTGCTTTTCTAAGGATTCTCACTCTTTTTTTTTTTTTTTCTTTCTCGTTTCACACTAAGCGTCAGAAAAAGTGAAGTGAAGCACTGCGAGGGTGAGGCAGCGTCGCAGCTCCGACTGATGAACTCCTCTAACCCCTCCTCTTCTCACCACAACACCCCCGGTCCACCTCCCCAACCTCACTCTCTCTGTGGACGTCATCCCTTTAATTTCACTTTGATAGTTCTGAAACTGGAGAACGCACACAGTCACACTGCTGATGAGTCAGGCTTGTTTTATGTCTTTATCCAACACTTTCCGCCACGTGTTAGCTGCTGTTAATGGCGCGAACGTTTACACCCAACTTCAGAGAACTTTTTTCCACAGTTTCTCAATGGTCGTGTCTCAGGGTTTTTTTTTTTTCAACCTCTTTAATATTGATGAATTAAGTCTACAGTATTAATACACAGAGGAGTTCTCAAAGTTGCAGCGTTAAAATGCATCAGAAGAACATCTTAAATTGACTTGATCTGTCACTGACTGACTTAATGAGGGCAGCTGGAGACATCACTGTGGACGACATTTCACCAGTCCATCGCAGTCATTCACACCTGTGGCCAATTTAGAGTGAACAGGTGTGAGAGGAAGACGTAGACGCTGGACTTTCACCATGTGATTAAAGTTCTGCCCTGTTTTTACCTCATTTACAACAAGAAAATGATCCATTAAGACTGGACTCATACAAAATCTTGCTCTGAAGGTGATGTTGGTCCATAACGTTAGAAGAAAAGACCATTTCTGTAGCGATACCGTCAACAGTTCCTAATGGTAAATTAAGAACCAGGTCAATACACCAGGTTTCAATCTATGCTCAAAATGTCACGACACGTACAGCGCAACACTAATTACTTCTCACAGGTACGTTGAATCTATGAAGCTATCTATCCAAGTATCCATTATTTAGTCCATCCGTTCATACATTTATCTTGCCATGAATCCAATAATATGTTCATCAATCCATCTATCTATCAATTTGTCCATTTGCTCATCCACCAATCTGTCCATCAATCAATCCATCCGTCAATTTGTCCATCTATCTATCAATCTGTCTATCCAGCAATCCTACCATCTCTTCATCCATCCATCCACTTATCCATACATCTTTTCAGCTATCCATCCATCTGTTTATCCATCTATCATCCATCCATCCATCAACCTGTCATCTGTTCATCAATCCATCCATCTTTCATCAATTTGTCCATCTAACATCTATCAATCCGTCCATCCATTTGTTTATCTATCTATCTATCTATCTATCTACCTACCTATCTGTCCATCCATCATCCATCCTACCATCTCTTCATCCATCTTTGTCCATCCGTTTATCCATCTATCAATTCATCCATCAATTTCTCCATCTATCTATCTATCTGCCAATCAATCCGTCCATCCATCATCCATCCTTTCATCTGTCCATCCATTTATTCATCAATCACCAATCTGTCCATCTATCAATTCATACATCAATTTGTCCATCTTCACCATCATCTATCTATTAATCTGCCTATTGGCTCATCCACCAATCTGACCATCATTGTATCAATCCATCCATTAATTTGTCCATCTATTTATCTATTAATCTGTCCATCCATTAATCCATCCTACCATCTCTTCATCCATCCATCTGTTCACCAGTCCGTCCACCCGTTTATCCATCTATCAATTCATCCATCCATTTCTGCATCCACCCATCTATCTATCTATCTATCTATCTATCTATCTATCTACCTACCTACCTACCTATCTATCTATCTATCTGTCCCTCCATCTTTTCCTCCATCAATCCATCCATTAATCTGTGCATTCACCAAGTCATTGAACAGTACCTACATATTTATTAGTACGTATTTGTACTGTGGGCTTGTTCACAGAAGCAAAGCACAACGTAATAAATGGACTCACTACAGAGGACTGGGCTGAAATGTAGAACAATCAGGTTCTCATCTGTGGGTTCCATTTGGTTTCCAGACTGATGATATGGTAACTAATGGCAACCAAACAACAGCAATATACGCAGTCAGATCAGAGCTTTAATACTGGTCAATCAAAATCACAAACACTGACTGTAATTTAAATTGCTTTGACTAAAAAGCTAAATCTAAGGTTAACCAGACAATAACTCAGAGTCAGCCGCGAGGAACAACTAAAATGGTATTACAGCCTGAAAGTGCTGCAGGAAAACTTCATATTAGTGTAAAAAAAAAAACCCCAATATAACTCAAATGTCAAGTTACAAAAGATCTAAAATGCCATCCCAAAAATATTTCACAAGGGGACACAAAAAATAGCATTTCCTAACAATGTCCTACTAAAAGTGCAGTTGTCAAATTATGCAAAGTTATTTTAAATGTATGCATTGCACGGCAATTAAATAAATCCAGCAACGCACTAGGAACCGTGGAGCCTCAGCACACAAAAAATAACAATAGGAAAGAGTTATGGGGAGAGGTGAGGTTTATATTTTCTCTGGTCACTGTACGAAGTAAAGTCTGTGTCATGCAGTTTCTTTGTGTTTTTAAATCGATTTATCTTTTTTTCCTGTAAATATTATATCCTGGTGGCTCTGGGCAGGAGTACACTGTGAACTGCAAGAAATAAAACAATGTTTCCACCATCTTAGTTTGGTCTATGCAAGAACATCCTTGCTCTAATGTCCAAACTGTACTATAACTGGATTTTTAAAGCCTATAGTTAGGGCAAAGTTACTGACAGCAACGCCAACTAACTTACCTTCACGGGCGTCGAGTAACATCACGGAAACTGACGGAATATCGCCGTCTACTGGCCAAAAGGAACACAACCATCGACAGTTTTTACCGCGGCGTTCACGCTATGCTAACGAACTAAGCAACAAATGTTTTGTGAAATAATCATTCAATTATTCATTAATTTTTACAGCTAAAATCCGGTTTTATTTTTTAAAACGTTTCTGTTTGTTAATGTCCCGCTAAGGTTTGGCGGAGGGACACGTTATATGTTTATGAGCTCTGTCCACTTTAGGACCGGATCTTGTTGCCAAGTGCGGACGGTTACACACCTACAGGCCAATAGAGGGCGTGACGTGCACGCGGACTAACATTTCGCCGGAACTTGTTGTCGGCGGAGCAATAGCCGAACAACCAACCGCATTTCTCGATAGAATCTTACTGTAAATTGTGCCCCTCCGCCAAATCACTCTGGTGAAATAGGAATAAAATAGATATCTTTTGAAATAAGGATATTTAATAAAAAATTAATAAAAAGGGGAGTGAATTAAAATATTGGTTAAAACAGATACATATTTAGCTTTAATAGCGTTTACTGGTTTAATAAATCTATCAGCTAAATGCGCTAATTTAGAGCGCGAACGCTGGGATTCGTTCTGTCATGGCGGCGGTCAAACTACGTATACCGTCGATTGTGCTCTCTTCGGTCGGACTTTTGGGCATACAAGTATACGACTTTGGGTTAAAAAATCACCACGAATAAAACTCCCGTAAGAACTGAGCTTGTTTGATATCTAAACCTATAGTATTTGTGCTATTTTAGGGGCGTAGATGGGACGTTCCAATTCCAATTACCGTCAACTACATTTCCCATAATGCATATATCCTACCTTCTGTAATCCTGTTAAATTAACCGCCATACTGGATAAATTGGATTCCTACCTTCTAGGTAAACAATCTTTAACCAGGGAGTTCAGTATTCTAGCCCTGAGCGGAAGACGCTCCCATGATGCCTTGCGCAAACAATTCCTTACATTATTAATGATTCTTGATAAACATTACACAACACCATAATCACCGTATTTACTGTGGCGGAGGCACCTGAGTTTGATTACCAGAGGTTGATTACACCCTGACATCACCACAACACAGGTTTTACCACAGCATGTTTCTACTACAGCTGTAATTATTAACAAACAAGCTGGTATTAATTATCTGATCTATTTATTTTTTATCGGTGTCCCCCCCAAAAAAAAAAAATTGACCAACTCTCCTCCATTTCCTCTCCCCACTCGTTAACCACGTCGGGCCATCCATCACAGGAACATGTTTTCAAATTACACCGACTTCTCCTTGATCTTTAAACATCCCCCGCTGGCAAATTAGGGAGCAGTGTCTGGTGGGGAATCTGCCTATTAGAAAATAAATGTTATGTTTATGTATTTCTCTATAATTACCGGCGTCGTGCTCGGCCAAAAACACTTGATTCAGCCCTATTTGTTACAAACACATGGTGAGGAGGAGAGGAAAGCGGCGAGAGTGGGGGAGTTAGGGTAGTGTGAACACCAATATGGCTGAGTGCTGAGTTTGGGAGCCATTAGGCAGAAGGTAATTAATACCTGTCACTGCAGTGCTCTGTTCACTGCCTTTATTCTGTTTCAGGCCAATTAAAATATGACACTCCTACGGTGGAGAACGTCTTGTTAAAATTAAGCGCCTGAGACACAAAGACACCTTTGATAAACACATCTACAGCTACAATTGGCTTTGGCAGCGACGGCATGTAGTATAGATAGATGGAGAGAGAGGAGCAGAGAGTGTGTGTGTGTGTGCGTTAGCTGTTAAAACTGATTAAAAGTGTGTATTGTTCCTTGGGAGTTTTACTCACACACTCAGACATGAGTGATATGATGCTGTAAGACATGTGATACTGACCAGTGAGAACAACTCAGTGCCAGCAGCTTTGATGGCAAGGACAGACGAACAGTAAGCAAAAAACAGACGAGCCAGGGGAGAAGGAAAAATGGAGGAGAGAGCAGATGAGCGTACGAAAGGAGGAGGAGGAGGAGGAGGGAAGGAGGGAAAAAAAAAAACAGGTGGTATGCAGGAGGAAAAAAGCTGACAGACAAAGAAAATCTGATGAAGAGAGCAATGGCAAGAAGCGCAGAAATATGGCAGAATGCTGAGGGAGACCGAGGTGGATTTTTTAAAAAATAGACTTGAAGTTGAATATAGAGATTAGATTTAGAGAAGAAAGGAGAGTGGAGAGAGGAGGAGAGATGGATGTAAGCAGGGGAGCAGCAGCTCTCTGCCAACATCTCCATCCTCCATCCTTCCAGACACCACACTGCGCTGCCATCTGCCTTTCTGCCGCACACAGAAACATACACTGAAAAACATGCACTTGTAGTGAAGATATGTGAAATCATTAGCGTCTCCTGACTATGAATAAATATCTTGGGATGGAATCTGTCTGTGGAGAAAAATCACCTGAGGGGAAATATGATTGGATGAGATCGCGACCTCACAGGAATTGTAATTTGCATGTAATCTAAATAGGATCTGCCCCCTGAACGCACCACGGGTCAAAAAGACTGCGATTAGTCAGAACGGGCCTTGTACCTTCCTGAAGGGGGTTGCGAGGAGCAAAGGGAGCAACGGTGATTTGCCTGTGAACTGCAGGACTGCCCTCTCCTGGCTGCTGCACAGACCTTCACCGCTGCTTCCCCAAACAACAAACAAGAAGACACGGCAGCGACATTGAACCCGTGAAAGACAGAGAGATCCTGGCAGGCAGTTGTTTTTTAATCACATTAGAGGCGAGGAATAAAAATAAACACAAAGAGTGAAAGAGAGAGCGGCACACAGAGACAGACAGAGATTCTGAGTTAAACACGTACACCGTCTTCTTTATACATATATTTATATCATGGATCCATTTTTCCCACTTGTACAGCCTCTGATTGTATCACAGAAATCTACCCACAATTCCCCAGGTGAGAGGGAGAGAAAGGTGGAAAAAGAAAGAAAGAAAAAATAACGCAGAATGCAGAAAACAGTTATGATCTACACGAGAAAACCTGCAGGCCGTTCGCTTTTATAGGTTCATACATCAGCGAGGCGTCAGTGTTCGGTACAAAAATAGGATTAAAGTTGATACAGATGCAAAGAGTGGGCGGAGGGGTGAGTTGGTGGTTGGCAAGGGGGAGTGAGGATGTAGCATGACTCCCATCGTCTGCCCACGCAACCACCAGGAGACGGAGACTGTCCACCTGGGACTGCGTTCGTCTCTTACAGTAGTGCAGCCCCAAACAGTCAGTTTTTTTTTAACTATTAAAACCAGGGAGGGGTTAAAATTAAGCATAAACAAACAAACAAACAGACAAACAAACAAACAAACATAAGGATGCTCTGTGAGGCAACAGAAGGTGGAAGGAGGGTCAGTGAATTCAGGAAAGTGCCATCAGAATCCAAATGTGATAAGTGCGGTCAGAAGGAGGAAATCATTTTCAGAGGAAGTGCAAAGCAGCTCTGAGGTCGCCGTTCACTCGGGTTTTTTACTGATGCTGACGCTTAAAAAAAAATAAACAACCAAAACAACAAAAACAGACTTGGATAAAGGTGAAGAGGATGAAATAAAGTGTTATTGCAGGAGTATTTTTGTTTAATTTGGTGTTAAAGTGTTATTAGAGGATGGAGAGAAGAGTTATTGCTGAGGGTAGTAGGGCGGCTGCTGCTGCTGCTGCTGCTGTGGAGGCTGCTGGGGGTAACCAGGGTAGGACTGTCCTGCAGGGGGAGCTGCTGGGTATCCTCCCTGTCCTGGGGTCGCCTGGTAGGGCATATAAGGCATGTTGGGCATGTTGTACTGACCAAAGGCGTAGGGGTTGTAGCCCATGGGCATCTGGAAATACCTGCAGAGAAGAAAATGAAAAGATTTATTAATCAGGAGTCACAGGAGGAGTAAGAGACAAATATATACATCGAAACACAGTCGTGGAAAGAATATTGGACCACCCTGCTGTTTTCTTCAATTTCTTCTTCATTAAATGCCTGGGTCTACCTAAAGTACATCTGTTTGGAAACATATAATGACAGAAACAAAAATAGAGTTTGATTTCAGAGCAGATATCGAGCCGTGTCCATGGTTTTCTTGAGAGCAACCAAAATCATTCTTACATAAATTGTACTGCCAAACACAGTGCTTTCAGAAATCCCTTGTTTTCCTGTTTATTGTATTCCTTAAGGTCAGTGTTCCCCAACCTTATTTGACACATGGACTGGTTGAATGTCTCGTACTATTTTCACGGACCGGTTGTTAAGTTGTGGCAGTTAAATACACCTCATTAAAAGTAAATTTCCGGTGTTCTTAAATATTTTCCTACCTATAATCTATAATCTTCCTACCTGTATAAAGTGTGCATGCACACAACAAGGATTTTTCAAGTGCACACAGCCTATAATTTTCTCCTACCAGACCTGTATAAAAAGTCAGAATCTTGTATCAATAACTCATATTGAGTTTATTGTTGTCACTGAGAAAATATTTCAAATATAATCAAATATATTTGCATTACTGATGATGGAATCCTAGCCATTCTATTGGTCAGTTCTTTTGTTGCTATGGGTATGGATCAAGTGGAAGTAATAGACAGATGAGGCCAAAAGGAAACGTTATTTCTCTGAGGCCCCACACCAATTCACCCATGGACCAGTATCGGTCCCCTGCCCAGTGGTTGGGGACCACTGCTTTAGGTAATATACCTTTTAGTCAAAAAACAAGGATTTTTAAAATGTTTTCTTCCCATGAAAAAGTGTACTTGATGACTGATACTTATGATTTTCTCCTATTTGTCGTTACTTCATTTTTCACGGAATGGCCTTTTGTATATTTCTGTCCCAGTTTTTCCCACATTTCGCACAGCTCTGCTTTCATCCAGGGTACAATCCATCAGTGTGGATGGGGAATACTTGGGAGATTTTGTCCTCCCACCAGTCTTGAGATTTTGTTCAGGAATGTACCTTTAACAGGTCCAGTGAGTAATGCTGTGTAGTATCAACTGCTCTACTTCTAATCTTACTCCTACATGGCTCCAATGGATGATAGAAATATTAAACACTGGACATAGATGCAAATAACAGTTACCAACTGGAAAACGTTTCGTTTTTGAATCAATAAACACATTTTTACTGCATTAATCAACCCTTTCAGTCAATATTTTACTGTACTATACATAGGAATTACTGAGTTACAGTGTTTCTTAGGGCTTGGTTAAAAAAAAAAAAAAAAAAAAAAAAAATAAATAAATAAAAATCGATTAATCGATTTTAATCGATTTTTTTGTTAATAGGACGATATCGATTCATAAATCCAAAAAACGATCTTTTTTTCCTTCTTTTCCCCAACAACTTTACGTGAGCTCATGCACCACAGGTGATTACGTATTTACGTGGTTACGTGCGAGTTAACACACTCGCACGTAAAACAAAATGTAAAAACAACATGGCACTAAAATCTAAAACTAGAGTCTCCCTTGTAAATTTTGGGTCAAGACATGTTAAATAAAAATGCATGATGGATTAATATGATGTCTTGAGTAAATTTTTCAATTTTCAATTAAAAAATTTTCAATTTTAGCTTTGATTCTTCTGAGAATAACGTTGGTACCGAACTATAATTGATATGATAAAAACTGAATCGAAAACTGAAGCGAATCGTGAATTGAATTGAATCGAACCCTTGTGAATTGAATCGAATCGATTTAGAAAATTTGAATCAATACCCAGCCCTAGTGTTTTTCTTCTGATGTCAACTCACCCAGGGTAGCCCTGATAAGATGGGTAAGGCGGCCCTTGAGCCTGGGATGGTGGGGCCACAGGTGGTGGGTTGTTGGTTGGGGGTCCAGTGGGTGTTACAGTGGGGGGAGCAGTGGCAGCAGCAGCCTGAGGGGTGATGCTCGGAGGTGGAGGTCTGGCCGGAGGCTGAGATTTGGCCGGTGGCTGCTGCTGGGCAGGTTGAGGTTGCTGTTACACCGAGACAAGAGACAAAAAACGTAAGGATTAATGTCAATGGCTGGATTATGTCCAGTTTCCGGACGTTGGCTTGGTGAGACGCTGCTTACAAACACAGTTCTCGGTGCAGGAGTTGGTCCGGCGGCCGGGGTGCTCTGATAGGCAGGGACGCTGAAGGAAGGAGCGCTGGGCTCCTGGGCGATGCTCTGCTGCAGGTCCCTGAAATACACGTTTCAAAGATTACAGTTTGCTGCTGACACTTTCTTTCTTAGGCATGACACCCTTAAAGCCACAAGTACAGGCTCAATTCCAAAAGGACTGTAATTTATTTTCCTCTCAGCTGTAGAGCTTTTTACCCAGCAGCCTTTTTAAACACGGCAGCAGTTCAGACTCCGCCGCTCCGTCTGTGTTAAAGACATTTTAAATATGAGGAGCCGCCTCTATTCTTCTGTTCCTTTAGGCTTGTCCCTTTTTTTTCCAGGGGTTGCCACAGCAAGTCAACAGTCTCCATCTCCCCTTATCCTCTGTATTCTCAACTCTAACTCCAACTACCTCCATGTCCTCCTCCACTGCATCCATCAATCTCCTCCTTGTCTCCTACCTGGTAGCTTCATCTCTAGGATCATTCTTCTACCAATGTATCTACTGTCCCTCCACTGGACATGTCCAAACCATCTCAATCTGTCTTCTCTAGCTTTTTCTCCAAACCTTCCTGTCTTTGTTGTCCCTCTAATCACTTCATGCCCGACCCTGTCCACCCTTGTCTCTCCTAAGGAGAATCTGAGCATCTTCACCTCCAGCTCTGCCTCCTTCTTCTACGTATTCCTAGGAGCCGCCTCTATTCACCCGGGGTAAAAACAGAACAAGGCGGAGAACGAACTGAAGCCCAGTTCAGTTTACACACACAGGAAATTAAAAGTGTGACGCAGAGAAAAGACACTTAGGAAAACAAAAATAAAATCTCACAATTCAAAAGCAGAGAAACTGATTTAACTGGAAACCAAAAGTCTGAATGATTGAAAGAGGCTCCAGCAAAACACTAAACTCTCAGACCATTAAAACATTTAGTCCAGGATTCATGAATAATAAGCACCTGTCAAATGTACTTAGATGTTTTTTTTTTTTTTACACCAGAGCCACTGCAGTGATACGACAGGTAAGATGAGACCCATTGTGTGTGAGATGATTTATTGGCTGTAGTGTTGACGGTGAGACTAAACAATAACAAGGAAGGGAAAGAAGGAAGGAAGGAAGGAAGGAAAAAGGAGACGTTGACTGTGGACGACCAGCTTGATCTTTAAATATTTAGAATTTATACAATTACACTGGCTAACTGTGCAGGTGGAGAGAACTCGGTGTAAATGACAGTACTTTTATCGACTAGATGAGGTCATCTTTGTCATCATCAGTCTCTATATATAGACTGTGTGTATATATATATATATATATATATATACACACACACACACACACACACACTGCATATACATATATACACTGTATATACATATATATATATATATATATATATATGTATATACACACTGTATAAACATATATAAATATACATTTATAAACTTAAAAAAAAATATCCAGACTGGAAAAAAGTCTGGACATTTGCAGTAAAAGTCAACCTGGGGTTTTACTGGCTTCAATTTCTGCTGCTGAATCAGAGTCCTTCTGCAATTTTTATGTCTGGACAATGAATAATTCAGATTAAAGTCAGACATTTTCCATTTAATCATCATTTATGAGCTTTATTCTCTTATGCTAAATGCTCGAGTCGGTCCCACTGGCCACGAGGTGAGCAGTCACATGACTGAGTCACATGACAGAGACGGTGGCGATCAACGGGCCAATGAGAACCTGTGATGTCTGTATTGTTTTCTCCACAGTCAGAGGAGGTTAGTTAGGAAAGAAAAAACATGCAGAGGATGAAAACATCAGGCAGAAAGAATCAGGTTACCATCAGGAAGTGAAGCCCCCACAGCCCCCCATCTCCCACCAGACCCTACTCCCCATTGTCGGGCAGCCCCCTCGCAAAGAACACAGCAAAAGAAGAGCACGTACTTAAGTAGTTCATCCCGCTCTGTCTTGCGTGCAAAAACAATGTCGCTGCACTTATTCTGGAACTTTAGCAGGATTTCTGTCAGGTCGTTGTAGAACTAGAGGAGGAGAAAACAGAAGAGGACAAAAATAAGTCACCTGACTTTGCAAACAACCTTGACACACAAACGGCAAATAAATAAAGAAATAAATAAAGAGGAAATGTTTGTGGCGAGACGTGCGTTAGTGCTGCACTGTGCGTTCCTCTGTGCCGGCAGGAATGTGCTGACGGAGTACCTTGGTGCCTTCGCGCAGGTTGTTGCTGATCTCAACGTAGCTGTCGTGGGCTGAGGCCAGCTTCTTCAGGACCTCCTCCCTCTGGTTAGCCTCCGAGTTGGACTGCTTCAGGCTGCTGAAGTCCTGGTGGGACGTCTGCGGAAGTGATCGCAGGTTTGAAGGGAGGGGTGACAGATTGAGGACGTTAAACTGTGGAACTTTGTGGTACTTCCAGCAGATTAATGTACAGTGTTGTATTAATGGTTCTACACTCACAAGGGAATCATTCAAACTCTCTCACTTTCTGGTAGGACTTTATCTGCACCTGCTGCCTGACAACATACTGTACAGCCTTACTTAAAAGAGATCAACTGTTGATCACTCTGTTCTTCACTGCACTTCACTGAGTGCAACAGCAATTCATCATTTTCCATCTCCCCCTGTCCTCTGTATCTTCTACTCTGACTCCAACTACCTCCATGTCCTCCCTCACTGCATCCATCAAACTCCTCTTTGTTTCCTACCTGGTAGCTCCATCTGTAGGCTCATTCTTCTACCGATGTAACCACTGTCCCTCCTTTGAACATGTCCAAACTATCTCAATCAGGGTTTAACAGATATTTTACAAATATCGTTTTTTTGGCACACCTAGAAACCTATAACTTTCTTATAAATTGTCAAATGTGGTGCATCTTCTGTGTGGATTCTGTTTTAAAATGTTAAAAAACCTTGATCCGTGCTCAAACATCTGTCAAAATGTTTAAGTACTGCTTTCTTAAGCTCCAAAGTCGCCATGATTTATGTCTTGACACAGTTTTATGGCCACTGTAGAGAGGAGTCTCTCAGAGTAACACTGTGTCATACTGAGTATGGACAGCACGACAGATTTCATCACAATGTAATTCTGACACCATCTGATCCGGTGCACCTTAGGACCTTGTACCTACCTGCACCTGTCCCAGCAGCTCCTCCTGGGTGTGCAGGGAGGCCTGCACCCTCTGGTTGTAGCCGCTGTACAGCTGGTCGAGCTGAGAGAGTGACAGCTGCTCTTCGTTGATGGCTCCGTCCTGGGCTAGTGCTGTCAAGAAGGTGGTGGACATGTCAAAGGTGACGGCCTTGATCTCTCCTTCCAGGACGTCCCTTTCCTTCTTCATTTCTTCCAGTTTTGCCAACAGCGAGCGCAGCACGTTCACCACCTAAGGGTCAGAGAGACAACATCCACCCTGACTTTTCCACCTGTTCATGACGACTGCGGTAACACACCTGCATGGACGCAGCCTGGACTGGAGATACAGTTTACTTCACCTTTTCACAGTTCTGCTTGCTTAGTTTTTAAGTCTTAAGTTCCCAAGTGGAAAACAATGCAGAGTCAGCAAACCAAATGAAAAATGGAGCTACTGTAGGATGTAAGGGGAAAAAAAAAAAAGAACACAACGTCCACTGAATGCATGTGTACAGCGGGACTCTGTATTTCCACGTCCATTGTAAGGAGGTGGAAGAAGACCCTAAAATGGTGGAAGAAGACCCTAAAATGTAGTTTTGTGAAAACATGCGACAATGTGAAAGTGAAACAAAAACGGACCTCGCTGCCCTGCAGGGTCTTGGTCGGGTTGGCCGAAGGGATGGCGGCGCTCAGCTCGTCTTCTGACTTGCACAGCAGGGCGATCATGTCACAGTGAGTGCCGTAACGATCCCGGACCACCTGATCGGCCTGCACAGCCTTGTCCAGGATGTTGCGGAAGTTAGTGCCCTCTGGAGAAAAGGACGGGAAGAGAGAATTGTGGTTAATGATGCAATGACTGTAACTGGCCGACTGTAAAGAGTATGCATGGGTACGTGTGTATGTCGCTGCGTGTGTACCTGCGCGAAGAGGCTTGTACAGATCTCCAGAGGGAGTTCTGTTCCAGCGCTGGTTGAACTTGGTTCTCAGCTCATTATCTGTTTTTTCTTCATCATCCAGCATCTTCAGTGACTGATGAAGTGAAACAAATCAAATAATAAAACACACTGATACATAACATTTATCCTGAGGTTGTGCTAATATTCCATCATTTTGTAAGACAAAATGCACACGAGAAGTGTATATAACGCAAAGACAGCAGGTTCCTAACACTCATCAGTCAAGGCTCCAGCCTAACACGCTGTGTCAAACTCAAGGTCCGGGGACCAAATTTGGCCCACAAAATCATTCGGTGCGGCCCGCAGGAGCTTGGCAAGGTTTATTAACTTATAATTAACTTATAACTATAATTAAGTATTTATTAACTGCAATAATATGCATTATTATGTTATGGAGTCGTGACATCTACAGAATTTTCCATTTACAACCAGCCTTTCAAGGAGACTTTGTTGTCAACGTGGCCCGCTGGTAAAATTGAGTTTGACACCTCTGCTGTAGACAAATGTGGTAAAGTTACAGACTAATAAGCTCAACTTCTCTGTCAACTTTACCAAGAGCCTGAAGCCAGAGCTTTCCTTTTTTCTTTTTGTCCACCACCATCACCAACTTTTTGGACTTTTTCTATCTTATTCCTAGTTATTGTACTTTGACTTCATACAACTTTTCACATTTTTAAGAAAAAATTAATTTGGTTTAGACTTTACAAATCTGCCAAAAAATTTGGAAGCAGATTGTGTCTAATGCCCCCCCCCACGGTCTGTTTGTTTGTTTGTCAGTAAACAGACTAAAAAAGGAGTTGGCAAAAGCTGGTAGACAGACTGTCCTTGGCCCAGAGATCAGTAGATTAGATTTCACTGATGATCTTGATCTGGGATTTCCGCCATCAGGGACAATTATGAGTTTGAAGGATTTATGTGTTCCTCTGAGGATGCTGGTTCACTATTCACCAGGTCCAAATCAGCAGCTTAATAACATTAGTCCATATGCTTGTGTTAGTGAAGGCAGCATCACTTGTGAATGTACAGTACATCACTTTGAAAAGAGTCAGATGTTTGAGCTCTGATGTGTTTCCGTCTCCGACACTAACCTCGTCCAGGATCTCTCTGTTGCGAGTCAGGAGTTCAGGCAGGTCTTTGATCAGCTGTTCAATACTCTGCAAGCCGCCCTGCTGCACAATGGATCTGGACTTTTCAGCAATGGATTGTGGGATCGAGTCACCGGACAGATCCTCCAGCGCAGCCGGCAGGTTCAGGGACGCCAACACCCTGATGAAGAGACAACGAAAGTTATAGTATTCTAGAAATAACTCTGATTACATCAATTCATTCTGAATATAATCCCTAATCTACTATTATTAACAAGATCTTTCAACCTTAATAACCTCAAACACAAGAACATTATCGTTCATTAGTGTCTCCAAATTTTAGTCAGAGGACCTTGACTTTTATTTGGAATGCTACGATAAAACCTCAAGTACTTTTATTGGCATTTTTAATGCTCCATTAAGTCATGAATTTTTAATAGCGCCATCCATTGATGGAGACACAAGCACTCATGAAAAAGCTCTCAAGGAAAAAATAACACTGCTTTCACATGAGTGATCTACGGTCAAGTCAGTCGGCTCAGGTCCATGTTGCACAAACAACAAAAACTGCATCCACTTCTTGTCCAACAGAGGTCACTAAAGGGAGACTCTGGCTACATGCTTGATTAAAAACAGAATGCTCCGGAAGATGCAAAGACAATTGAATACACAAACAGTCACGGCTTCCCATCGCTTTGATCAAACAAAACAACTTTTACTTTGTGGTCTACGGAACAACTTACCCATTGCAGAGATTGGTGCCCTCCCTCATGGCTCCCACCAGTCTGTTAACAGTCTCAGCCTTCCTCTGGGTGTAGATGCTCATGGACTGCTGCACCGCCATGGGAACCATCTTCTCAAACAAGTCTGACAAACAGTCACCAAAGTAGAGATAAGGCCGCGAAGCAAATGTAATCTCATCTGTGATCCTATCATCCAGACCAGGGATGTCAAAGCCAAACTCGCAGTGGGCAAAATTAAAAACTGGGACAGAGACTTGGGCCAAACTGAAAATTAGGTTCAAAATGGATGGCAATTGTAGATGTTCTTCTTTTCCTCTAGATATAAAAGGGAAACGTTTTTAATATAGAGACTTACAGCATCCATCAATCTCTTCTTTGTCTCCTACCTGGTAGCTCCATCTGTAGAATCATTCTTCTACCTATGTATCCACTGTCCCTCCTCTGAACATGTCCAAACCATCTCAATCTGTCTTCTATAGCTTTTTCTCCAAACCAATCCTGATCCTCTCCTTCCTTGTCTCTCCTTGAGAGAACCTCAGCATCTTTAACATCCGCCTGTTTTATACCTATTCCCAGTGTCTCTAAACCATCCATCATGGCTGGTCTCACAACTGTCCTGTAAACCTTCCTTCACCATAGCTGACACTGACAAATCACTCCTGACAGTCAGTTGATATCACAATTGGAAATTAAGAATTACGATATCAGCTAAATCAGATAAGGTAATCAGACACCCCTAAAAAAAATCTTAATCTTAATTCATTATATAAGGAGTCTACAAGTGTCCCTTTAAACTAGTTATGTGTTCGACAGAACACTGCATTGATTCACTCTGCCCTACGATCCACCAGTTGGTGTTTGGTAAACGACTGTGAGCATGTGTGGGAAGTGTCACGCCTCTCACACAGAGGCTTTTTTATCGGCTATAACCACAATAACAATAGTCTCCGTTTGGCCGTAGTCATTCGAGCCAAAACGGAGTGCAGAGCCCATTGAATCTCTCTCTCTCTCTGGGACCTGGTTAGAAAAAAAAACAGCCCTTCAGAAGCAGAGCAGTGTCTAGTTGTTGAGAAGAACTCCCTTTCTGTCAAAGACTCTGGCCTTTGCGGAGCGAAACAAAGACCCGATGCAGCGCGAAACAGTTCCCAGACTGAGCGGCTCAGTCAAGTTAGGACTGTAAATGAACAATGAGGCTCAGAGAGAGTGTGCATTTAAAGGCACCTTAGGAGAGAGGACCTACACAAATGAGTGGATGAAGTTTTGTTCATGTTGAATAAGGAAAAGTTAAGTTTGTTGCGGTAACGTACACCAAATCAAAGCCGACGAGGCAGCATAATTAAAGCCGCTGCTTTAATCAGACTGGCTAATAACTACTATGTACAAGACATTTCTCCAGATGCATAAACAACAGCTGAGGTTGACGAGTTCATTCTTCGCCCCAAATCCAACTGTTTTTCTTTTTCATGGAGTTTGTAGCCGAGAGAGCTGCTCTGCTCCCTTTCTGTCCCTCACTCAAACTTCTCTTTACTCTTTTGGACATGTCTTCTGGGTCTGATATTTGGCACAGAGAGACTTAATAGAAACTGATCACCAATATAACGGGGAAGGCAGACAACGCAGCTGTCACTCTGTGTTTGTGTATGAGACAGAGAGAAGATTACATCCTTCACAAAAGGGACCAAACCAACTTGAGGAACTTGTTTGATGGCATGACAAAGTAATAAAATTAGTTAATTCCATCTATAATATCTAATAATTCAGTGGTTCTCAACCACTGGTCCGTGGGTGAATTAGTGCCGGGCCAAAGAGAAATAATGTTTCCTTTTGGCCCCATCTGTCTATTACTTCCACTTGATCCATACCCATATCAACAAAAGAACTGACCAATAGAATGGCTAGGATTCCATCATCAACTATATTTGATTAGGAAATATTTTCTCAGTGAAAACAACAACTCATTGATACAAGATTCTAACTGTTTATAACGGTCTGGTAGCAGAAAGTTATAGGCTGTGCAAATTTGAGAAATCCTTGTTGTGTGCATGCACAGTTAATTTGGGTAGGAAAATTTTATAGGTAGGAAAATATTTCAGAACCCCAGAAAATGTAATTTTATTAAGGGGTATTTATCTGCCACAACTGAATGACCAGTCCATGAAAATAGTATGACACATTCAACAAGGTTGGGGAACTAAAAGACTTAAAAATTATGTACTTAGAGAATTGCATGTTTTTTCTTAAGCTTGTAATAGTCTGTTTGTGATACCTGTGAATTTCTGGCTGAGTGGAGGTGTAATTGGAGTGGCTTTAACCAGCGCTGCCTTGCCAATGTGTTCCAAGTCCTTGACTTCAGGCACACGGTCATGGTAGATGAAGTCGTTGTCTTTCTTGGCTGCGGTGAGAGCCCGGTTGATTTTGTCAGTGAGATCCTTCACGCTTATGTATTCATCGTAACGAGAGGCCACAGTTTTTACCAGCTCTGCAGCGTGCTGGAGTGATGGAGTGAAGGAAACATTTTTAGTACAAACTAAAAATGGTGGAGGTTTTTTTTTGTGTGTGTGTCTGCTCCAGTCAACCTCTCATACCTGCAAGCGGGAAATCTCCTCTCCGAAATGCTTTTTCTGCTTGGCCAGGATGCTCTGGTGGAACTCGGCGTTAGCCTGCATGATACAGTGCTTGGCTGCCAGGATGGGCATCGTTTCCTGAAAATAAAAATACTGACCAGGGAGAGGCAACCACAGAGCAACGCACAGGCACGCAAACATATACACACACACACACAATGGCAGGGCACACCACAACGTGGCACAGCAGCAAATCCAAATCACAAGTGACACCACAGAAGCCAATCACAGGGGGGCACGATCAGTCAGATGTGTGCAAACACGTCACAAGTGTGTGTAAAACATGCACACAACAGAACCAGAGCCAACGCCATGGACAGCACGAGGGATGCAGCAAGATGGGAAGACGAGAGAGAGAAGAGAACAGCAAATGAGTGTTTGACCTCCCGTCAAAAGCAACTACACCTTCATCAGATGTGGAGGACAGTGTAGATACAGGCTGTTCATGTCGGTCTGTGTGTTAGTGGTTAATCTGTCCATTTTAATAATAAGTGAAATCTACATGATTAGATGAAAGCTCAGAATATGTAAAAGTTAAATCAGAATTGCGTAATAAATCAATAAATTACAAATTAGCTTATATTTGCAAACAAATACAACAGCTTACCTGTTTAAAAATCGGATATTTTGTCTTTGTAACCAATGCAACTGAATACAGGTTAAAAAATAATAGGCAAATAGGTGCCAACTTCATTGGAACTGGGATTTGTATCACGATTGATAAACAGTAAATCCTTTCTACCAGAAAAGTTATTTTGGGAATCAGGACGTCGTTTCGATCATGATTAAAACATAGTTTCAGATAAAAATGTCTGCGATTGTCCGTGGTTAAAAAAAGACCAGGTCAAACCAGTTCAGTTAAACCAACCAATCAGAGAGCAGGATGGAAATGAACCCACAAGAAGAGAGAGTGAGAGGGAGGTTTATTCTGACAGATCCACTATAATCTTCTTCACCCGAACTGTAGCAAAACCAAAGCACTCGCACAGCATTCATGGTCAGATACAACTAGGAAATGCTACACCATTCCAACCCCTAATCAGGCACAGGCAAATATTTCAACTCCCATTCCACAGTTGGTAGTAAAATTAGACATGGAGGCCGAGTAAAGAGCAGATAGATGGGGCAATTGTGATAAATGACGTATAAATGTCTTAAATAAAGGCTAAAATGGCATGAAAAGTGGAGAGGATGATAAGGATAACATTAATTTCTAATAAAACGTGGACCTAATTAAGTATATCAACGAGCTGCATCTGGACTCCAGGCCTTAGTTTGTCCAGGTCTGCCCTAAACTCTCGGTGCTTGATGCACTAAACTCACATCTGACAGTGATTTTATTTTCTAAACCTGAGCAAGGTTAGTAGTGTAAGTAAACCCAAGATCTTTACATACCTTGGGGAGGTTCTCTTTGTGCTGACACTGTTTGAAGGCATCTCCATAGAAATCTGCAGCTTGATTGGCCAGCTTAGCGATGAGAGCATCTTTCATCCTGTCTGTTGGTTAGAAAGATCACTTTCAGAAGTCAGAAATTGCAAATATGTAAGACAGATATCGCTCTGTTACCCGCAACAAGATTCACGTATGAAAGCGGCAATGTTTTTCGCGGTTACCGCACCGTTTACATGACAGATGAAATTGCCCTTGCGTCCTACTGAGAGTGAAAACTCATTTGCGACAAAAACATGGCTCTAAGCAGAAAAAGAAAAATGGCTTTTTTTAATGGGACTTCTGAAACTGTGGTACTTAAAAACTCTAATAAGCAACTCTGCAGACAGAACTGGGACAGAGGAGACGGTGCTCGGCCTGGACCAGAACTGTCTGCTGCCGATGCTAAAATTACTCCTCTTTAAATAAAAAAAACCTCACAAGTGTGTAATTAAAGATCCTACTTATTAATTTATTACATGCATACAATTACTCTGCTTCCTTTGTGTTGCAGATGTGTGACGCTGGTGTCCCCTAACAATGGAACTTTTCACAAACATGGTCCTCTGTGTGTATGTCTCCACTTTGATTAATTATATGACATAACAGGGGCATAAAACATGAAAATGGCATTATAAATAAATTTAAAAAAAGTCACACTTTATGATATGTTACATGATGGGGTGTGAATATGCAGAGTGTTTCACCAGTTCTAGGGATATGTAGAAGACAGGAGGCAGAGATGGAGGTGGAGGAGTTAAAGATGCTGAGATTCTCTTTAGGAGAGACAAGGGTGGACAGGATCAGGACTGAGGTGATTAGAGGGACAACACAGACAGGGAGGTTTGGAGAAAAAGCTAGAGAAGACAGAGTGAGACGGTTTGGACATGTTCAGAGGAGGAACAGTGGAGACTATGGTAGAAGAATGATTCCAGAGATGGAGAAGATTGATGGATGCAGTGAGGGAGGACATGGAGGTAGTTGGAGTCAGAGTAGAAGATACAGAGGAGAGGGAGAGATGGAAACTGATTGCTGTGGCAACCACTGAAAAAAAAGGTACAAGCCGAAAAAGGGGAAAAAATAGTTTTTCCACCAGATACCTGAAGTAGCTTTGAGGAAAAACACCTCCTGGGCCTGAGCCAGCATAATGAGACTCAGGGTGCCCATGACTTCAGGGGAGAGGTCCATGGTGGGATCCCTGCTGAGAGCGCTCAGCACTGTGTCCTTGATGTGACCAAACGCTCCACTCGCCAGCTTGACCCAGACAGAGATAAATGGTTAGATGTTTGGCTTCAGCACAACGGCTGGAGGATGTTTAATGTCAAATAAGCATCTTAGAATTCACACAAAGGCAAACGCAGACGGGACTAATGGCACAGCCGCGTGTCCGTAACCTCCGGTGTCAACAGAAAAACTACCTAATGTATGGACTTTCAGATGTGCTGCACCTGGCAGAGATGATGTGCGGCCTATTTGCTTACACTGCTGTTCACAACAGATCGCAGATGGTGGCAGCATCATGTTTCACAAAAGAATGCTGTTTCGCAGATATAGTTATAGCCATGTTGACGCCCCGGGCAAAAGTGTTTGGTTTTTGTGTGAAATGACAAAAAAAATAAAAAAAAACACCAAACTAAAATATGAAACACTAGGAAATTGCTTTCGGAGAAAAAAGTGAATAATTTCACGGACAATTTTGTGAAATTTCAACAGGAGCAAACAGTTTTTTTAAAGATGTGCTAGGCTTTTATTCTTTTATTTTGTTCTCACTAAGCTTAATAGCTTAGTTTTATTACTTTTACTTATACATTACTCAATTATACTACAGAAAATACAGTGGAGAAATAATTGACTGACCTGTGGTTGTCTTTTTTTTGTATCCCTGTAACTCCAACTACCTCCATGTCTTTTCCTACCTGGTAGCTCCATCTCTAGCATCTCAAACCATCTCAATCTGTCTTCTCTAACTTTTCCTCCGAACCTTCCTGTCTGTGTTGTCCTTCTGATCACCTCATTCCTGATCCTGTCCATCCCCGTTTCTTCTAAACAGCTCCTACACCTCCAGCTCTGTCTCCTGTCTTCTACCTATTGCTAGTGTCTCTTATCCATCACCTTAGCTGACTCTCTTCTATCACAGATCATACCTGACTCTTTTCATCTCCTCTCGTTGATCCTAAGTATCTAAACTCCTCCACCTTCTCCACCTCTGCCTGTACATATAGATGTTTCCAAAGTACATCCCTACAATTCCACTCCAAGCTTTTCCAAGTTCTCCATTCTTTGCTCACTAATCTTTCCAAATGATACTGCAGAAACTACAGTCTGGAACACAGGTAACAAATGTATATGTCTAAGCAACTAACACACTGTTGACACGAAAGTGAAGTTCACTCTGTGCAGGCGGTCATTCACCAACCTGATAGTATTTAGCTGCAGTCTTCAGGCCCTCGTCATTGTCCAGGTTCTGCTCTGAGGCGATCTGACTGGCCAATGCAGCTGCGTTGAACAACACGCATGTCTTCTCATAACCCACACTGGCCAAAGCTGAAACAGAAAAACATCACGGTCAAGTTCAAGGCGGCTTCATTTTCTATCCACTCAGTCACATATATTGTCACGGTACTGACGGGATGAAATTTTATTTATTTCAGACTGGAAACTGCTCTTCTTCGAATGTTGTGTCCCCGTTTTTTTTACAGTTTCCCTCTTTGTGAGAAGAGAAAAATAAAAGAACTAAAAGAACCCTGCAGTCACAAGTTCCCACAATTCAACGCCGAGGACAAAAGATTTAAGCGTGAACTGAATAAATGGTCAGCGAGGGCCTCAGCCACGAGAAATCTCAGCAATTTGTTCCAGTTGTTTTGGCTGCATTTTATTTTCTCCATTTTTCTTCAACTTTAAACACCTGTTCATAACTAACTCACACGTTTCCTGCAAAACAGTTGTCGAGCCTGTTTGCAGAGGCAAGAGATTCTCTAGTAAAATGAGACGCACATACATGCACATGCAAATGACCTTCCAAAGAAAACAACTCCACCTACCGAGCTTGACGGAAGGGCTGAACAGTGACCCTTTATCGAAGGCGTCCCACCATGTGAAGGTTAGAATGAGCTGTGGAAACACAGAGAGTCTTGTGTTTATCCCAGGATTCTTCCTTGTTCTCATCACAACTGTACAGTATGTGACGTGTCATCGATTACCTGGTTTTCAGAGAAGGGGAACTTGGGCTCGATAGCACACAGCTGATCGTAGTATCTGCAGAGGGAAGAATGACAGAGTTCATGTTCCTCGTGCTTTAACACATGCTGATTGGTAGATACAACTACAAACATGATCAGAAAGATTCCATCCAGTGCCGTAGAGAACAGATAGTTATTATTATTATTATTATTATTAACTATGTAGACACTACAGAAAAACTATTTACTTTGTCTTTGTGTGGCTATTTTATATGCTGTGTATATATAAATATATACAATGCTATGTTTATATAATTATATAACCAAGAGATATTTTTATGCATAAATATGCATACGGTATATGTACAGAGATCTATGTGTAACCTTGTATGTATATATGTGTGTATATATAATTTTATATATTTATATATATAAAAACTGTTCTAATGGAGATAATTTGTATACGATATAATTCGTATACAAAATGTGTTACAGCTAATATATTTCCTGACAGACAATTTAGCAGACATAATGATTATGTTTATCACATACATTCTTATTCTATATATGTACTTATTTTGATGTGCAATACACGTAAATATATACATATATAGATAAATATATGTATACATTCATATGTATATACATACAGTACATGTACAGACCTATGTGTATTGCTTTACGTGTATGTAGATTTAGAGTTATATATATTTATAGTTATAAACAGTTTTAACTGATATTAAAGTTGTAAAACACGGCTAGCACACAAATATTAAATATATATTTTATATATTACTAAATATATTTATTGACATATATACATATTGTATATATAACAAAACATTTATGGACATATATCTATATCTATATATACACACAAACACACACAACAAATCCTATTTATTGATATATATATGTATATATTGCCTTGTGGTTCTGTGGACAATGAGGAATGATGAGTCATGTCACGTGCTCAGACACTCAAGCACATAAAGAATTAAACATTCTATTCAGGCAAAGACGACATGTCTCAAGCGGTTGGTAAGGGAATCCCTGAATACCGGTTCTTCCACTCACTACATTTTCTGCATCAAGTAAGGGCCACAACAAACAAACAAAAACAAAATCAAATCCTAAAATTCAACTTTTTCTATTCAACTACAATACAATACATTTACATTGTGCTAAACGTGTGTGTACACAGGTAAGTTGAGAGGACTGCTATTCTAGATGAGAAAAAAAAAAAACAAGGTCCTAACCAAAACAGTGTTACCATGGTGACCCAATTGCTGTGTGCCTAAAAGAAAGAGGACCTGTTCCCCTGGTTACCTGGCATAGTGCTGACAGACGTATGCAAAGAAGCAAGAGCAACAAAGCTGACAGTCATCAAGGTTCCTAAAGTTCTCTAAAATTTCGTACTGGACGATTGACTCTACCATCTGCAAAAACATTGAATGTTTCTAGTGAACTTGGTGTTAAGAGTGTGTTAACTCTGGTTAACCTTTTGTTTTTTGATTGAATCTAAGATGAAGATGTCTAGCATGTATTCCAGGCTAAGAAAACATGAAACAACAAGTGTAACATGTCATTTTACACAACAATAATAATTATGTTACGACTCAAGATTTTTGGCATCCCACAAAGCAAAACCTGTGATATGATAGTTGGATCACAAATAAAAAAAATTTATAAGAGAAAATATATATAACACTTCCTACTGTATGGAGCTCAGGTTATATTGATCTCCCATTTCTTGGCAAACACCAAACAATTCCACTTTGCACTGCAGCTAAAGAGTAACGTAGTCAGGAGGAAAATTGAAGTTTCACGCCTTCTGAAAGCATATCTGGCAGCTCACGTCATCTGGGCAAAGCCTTTGCTGATTATAAATCATTAATCAGACAAAATAAATACTCAAGACCCAAAAGGGCCAAAGTCTGCTGCAGCACACAGGAAGTAGAGTCCCATAGCACAGGTAAGTTATATACGTAGATATATCTTATTGTTTATGTCTAGGCTAGTCCAGGGAAGACCACAATGGCGTTATCAGAGGTGGAGTCATTGATCAGTTTTATGATTGGATTCTTATATAACTGATGACAGCGGTTAAGCAGTTAACAAAACGAGGTGAGGTCAGTAGAGCATGAGATTAAAGGAAGTGACTCTCAATACTTTTGTCTCACATAGTGAACACAGGTTCACTTGGTAAGGAACTTGAAACTGTCAAACTCTTTCGCAACTGATTTCATGATTTATATTAGTGCAGTTAATGGACACAGTGTTTCAAGGGGCATTTTACAAAGGAGGACATTAGGACTTAACCTTGTGATTCTTTTCACTGCAAAATAAGTTAAATAAATGAGTTGTAGAAAAGATATTTCCATTTTATGCCAGGTTTTTCCCGTCAAAGTCACAAAAAAAATGATTGGCTACCGAAGGAAATACAACAGGTTACTACTCCTACTAAGGTAACTAGCTTCTAAAGCTAACCTGGACAAACTAAGGCCCGGGGGCCGGATGTGGCCTGTTAGACCCCGCCTGCCAAATTATACTTTAATTTATAATGTGTTATCCTTCTAACTCTTCCCTGCAAAACCAGCATGTCCCCAATAGAGGGTCTCAAAGAGGCTTTATTTAACACTTTACTCATCATTTATCTTAGTTCACGGAAATATTCAATCTTTCTGATCCTGATCTGGCCTGTGACTCAAATTTTAGTACCACCTGCGGCCCCGCAAGTCAAAATAATTGCGCAGGCCAGGTCTAAAAAGTGGAAATTCATGGGAAATTCTGAGATTTGCTTTGACAGTGTACACATTTGCAGATGATGCTGTGATTTACACTGTGATTACATGGCTTTTGATACATCTGTGTGCTGCCACTTGCACAACAACTAAACTTCCTGTGTTTGTCACACAAAAAATGAAGGATCTGATAGAGTCAGCTGATGAGACGTTGTTAAAAAAGGCTTGACCTAAATATAACAGTTACTATGTCAAATGTTAGTAACTCCATGTTGTATTAGATGTTTTAGTTGATTTGTAGGTCCTTTGTTTGATGTTTTATACAGTAACTAATAGGGGAATATGATGAGAAATATTTATATTCTAATATTTAACACGTCAACTGGGGCTAAAACAAATCTCATGTGCGACTTTATTCACATTCTGACGCAAACACAAGTTAAATTTAGACATATTAGTCAAGAATAACAGTTATAGTACTTAATTGACGTAATAACAGTTTCTAACCCCCCGTAACGCCTATATTATATAGTTCTAATACCATATGTAAAATATAAACTATAATTAAGACAAAAGGTTGAGAATCCTGGATATTTTTACATGGTTAGCTTTAGCTTTTAGCTCCTAGGTTAGCACCCGTTCTCTGGGTGCGGCAATGACTAAGCTCAAAACCCGTATGTAAAACATTTTCTTGGGAAGGTAACGACGTGCCTTCCCGGTCATTTTTGTCCGTATATCAAACTCTACCTGAGGAGAATCTCCAGGCCGCTCTCGTGTTTGTCCAAAGTCTTTGCTACGGCACTTAAGCGGAGCTTATTCAATTGCTCCACGGCTCGTAGATACTCTGCGTGCTCGTCACTCCCAGAGTATGTGGCCGTTACAAACTTCGACAGTGGTTTCACCAGGTCCACCGCAGACGACTTCTTTAACGGGACCCAAATAAACGTCGCCATTTCTGCCCGTTTGGGAGCTTTATCTGCTCAGGAAAGAAAAACCAGAAGCGACTAACGAGCCGAGGAACACAAACAACAGCGGGAGACCCACTTCCTGGATTCTGCCTGGAAACGTCAGATGACGTCACATGGAACGGAGAGCCGTACAAGCAAACTGACGTTTGTGACGTACATTGTTTTGCCTCGATAAAAGGGACTTAAAATAGTTGAGTGAAGTCGTGTAATTTCAATTATCGTTTGGGATTTGTTAAATAAAACATGTTTATTTTATCTAATACTACAATTAACGAAGCAGAATGAAAAACCGCGTCGTTTTAATTTCCTTTGTTTGTTTAACATCTTCTTGTAATCGTTTATTTTCGGACAAATTGGCCAAAAGTCCTTTATTTTCTTCCTTCCGTTTTTTTAGTTTGAGGACTTCCTTACTAGCAAACCGTCAAAACATTGGAAAATAAGAGGAAGTGATGATTTTGCCTCGTCTTTTCTTCAAATGTAACGACACCTCGCCTGTATTTGTGCTTTTTATGTTGATTATATATGTTAAACAATCAGTACGTGTTAAAGTAGCATAGAGACCTCCATTTATAGACTCATATTTATGATTTGATAATGGCAATTATGCTAATATTGGTACAATATTAGCATATTATATGCTATATATAATATGGGCAGATATTAGCAATTATTAGCATAATTACGAGATATTTGTAAAAGCGTTATCAGTGTTTCCTCCAATAATGAAAATCTAAACACATGAGGGCGAAACACATTTTTTTAACAGAAGATCCAAAAACAATGGGATATAATAAGAATAATAGAAAGAAAAATATATACATATATACACCAAAAAAATAGTTATAAAAAGAATAATGTAGTAAATGTGATTAAACATGTAAGTATCAGTTGAAATTAAATGTTTCTGTGTTTCCTTTATCTTAATCCTGAGGGTTTTATATAGGTCAGGCAGTGCTGAGAGTACCTTAGTAGCAACCTGGCTTCAAACCTGAGGCCTTGTGGACCCAAGTCTGCATCCCTAACCACTAGGCCACCATTGCCATGGTTCGTTGAATATTCAGAGACCTTAAAATCCAGTCAGATCCAGACAACTCTGTGCTAAAACATTCTATTTTATTAACTCCCAGGACACAGAGACTATACTGGGTGACTATCCCGACAAATATTCGTACCTTCTCAAAGTAACTCTCAGAACACTTGACCCAGTATGGCTAGGATAATGCTAAATTGTATTTATGTGAGGTTTGTCCTGACATCCCCTTTGAGACATTGAGGTGATGGTGAGCAGATGTTCTCACTTCAGCAGGATGCAGATAAATCGTTGTGTACCAGGTAAATAACTGCAGCATCTGTAGTCTCACCTCAGCCCACGCGAGATTCAGCATCTGTTTCAGTGGATTTGGTGAAAATTAGCACAATTCTGCCTCAAACATCTGCCGCCTGTCTGCCAGACAGATGTTTGGACCTCCACTCAATCCAACTGTCCAACCAGGGAGGAGCAAAAATCCACAATGTATGATTTAATATTGGATAATGCTGCATTGAACTGTGTATTGTTTATAAGGGAAAATGGATGAAAATAGACAAAATGTTTGGGTTTTTATGATAATTTCCTGCAGATGAGAGCAGAAGTGTTCATTAAAGAGTCACACTTAAGGCGTAGTAGGTTCCTAGTGGTTAAGGAACCTGACTTAGCCCCAAAGGGTTTCAAGTTCGAGTCCAGAGGATGTGTTTCATTGTGTTTCACAATAACACAAGGACAAGGAGCTTGCTCCTAATATTTAATAAAACCCATATAATATAGTTAAAATTTCGGTAACTGGGGATGTTTGTTAATATTGATAATAATCGGATGTTATTGGTAAAATTAATATTGGTTTCACTGAAAAAAAATAACGCAATGCCTGGGTTGTTAAATTTAATAGAGACAAATACCATAATTTTTGGGCCACGTGGCGACATATGTTGGAGTTGGATATATTAGTGTTAATGTTAGTTTTCACTTCTGGATGTAACAATGCCACAAAAAAGTTGTGTATAAATAAATTAAATGAAATGTGTTGACAATGTACATGGGTAATATAACACAAAATACACAAACAAAGGCTGACAAATACGTACAATAAAATATTACTCATTAGCGGGAAAATGCTTTGACCAGGAAGTGGTGAGAGGAATGGGTTAAAATTATTTACGATATCTATGTTATGGAAAAATAACATTCTCTTTGAAAATGAAAACAGGACATTTTAAGAGTTTATAGGAAAAATGGGTGAAGTATATCATCACTCCAGAGACCAGATTTGGTTTTGATTATTTTGGTTATTGCTACTTATCAGTGCTATTTTAAAGAAACTAATATAATAGACTCAATGTAAATCGCATTATATGTGTGACATTGTTCAATTTTGTTTAAACGTTCTAAAAAATGTACGTGGGGACCGACTAATAGGAAGGGATACACTGAGTAACATAATACGGATATTTAAGTTAATGTTTATGCATGTGTCCCATTATTTTTCTTATGTATGTTTGGTGTAAGTGTATGTTTTTACAAATACATAAGCTCTGCAATGATCTCCCGTAGTTATAATAATAAAAACAAATATATATAAGAAAAAGCTAATTTGATGTAAGCTAGCACTAACTCTAGCGCTGGCCTAGGTATTTTTTTTGTCTTGTGGGGCCACACGTGGTAATAAAAATTGAGTCACAGGCCAGATCAGGATCATAAAGATTGAGTATTTGCGGGAACTCATATAAATGATGAGTTAAGTATTAAGGCGAAATGCTTTAACAATCCTTGATACCATTTATTGGGGAAATACTGGCTATGCAGGAAAAAAGTAGAGGTATATCAATAATATAAATTAAAAGTATAATTTGGACAGGTCGGATTGAATTGCCAAATGGGCTGCATCTGGCCCCCGGGCCTTAGTTTGCCCAGGTCTGGAGTACGCAGTTGCTAGGGATCTGAATTGCTATGAGTCAAACATAGTCACAATACAGCGCAACATGTAATTCTTCAATGTAGTCATAAAAAATACAACCGCAGACCAGATAAAGATATGAAATTGTTTATTCCCAGCACGTGGTTGTGTACACCTCCAGCATGTGCACATAAGAAGCATCTTCACCAACAGCAGGCTGTACATCAACAGTGGTCACCTCTCCTGCTCAACACTCATTCTCTCACACACACACACACGCAGCAAGCACACTCGCTGCTCATACACACATACATTATTGGTCAGGGTGTCAGGGAGTGAAAACAGCTGACCAGAGTTTTCCTGAAGTCACATCCGCTCCATTTTCACTATAGGTTTTAAAATTCTCCGAACAGTCGGCTGTGCTGTGGTCTCTACGTTCAGGGAAGAACCACCACAGGAAAACTGGGCTCCGACATAAACAGACGTTCCTAGTCTTGACATTCTGCCCCCTCCCCTCCCGGTTTTCCCATTTTCTTTTCGGTAGGTGAATGAGTGTGGCTGTAGAACTACGGACTACACATCAAGCATTAGGGTTTGTCATTTTTTTCTTTTTTCAGTGCAGGCTTGGTCTTTGACATCAAGAGAAAAAAAAAAAAAAAATAGGAGAAGCTACACTCACCAAGGACCAAGCTATTCCCCTCTCTCCCCTTCCCGGTCTTCCACATGCTCTTTACTAAACAGCAAGCTCAACACAGTGTCATTACACCGACGACAAAGAAAAAGCTTGTGACACTACGGACATAATCAAGTTTTTCATGTATGAACAACAACAACAACTCAAACAAACAAAAAATAAAAATAAAACGCACACGTAACGTCTGACTATCAGAAGCGTGCAAACTCTACGCACTTCAACGCCGCCAGATATCGTGTTTTAAAACGTAGAGGCTCAGGGTAAACCCGCCGCCAGGTGCGGTTACCCAGAGCTTTGCAACATGAGGACGCTCGGTAACATTTCACCTGCACTTCCTGTGTTTAGCTACATCGAACACAGAGGTCAGAGGAAGGACACGGGGCTACTTTTTTTTTAAGACTATTGAATCGAGGCTACAGCACTGATGCATTTCCTTGCAGAGCAGATGCAGGAATGGTCCCTCCCTGGAGGTGGGTTTGTGTCGCACTGCGAGCGGTTTCTCCGTATGATTCTTATACCCAAAAATGCACCGAGTTGCGAGAGGAACATGTTTGGTCCACTCTGCTGAAGGTTGTTGGAGCATGAACTACCCATTTGTGTCTTTTTTTTTTTTTTTTGCACATTTACAGCTAACAGTATGAGCCCCACAGACACCCTTTTTATAACGTGTTGAAAAGTAGGCACAGAAAGCAGAGGATACGAGGAGGTGTATGTGCTCTGTGTGTTGACACAGCCAGGACTGGACTGAGCTGAAGGAAACGTTGTTATGGCACAGGTGGGAGCAACAGAAGTCCGTCAATAAATAAAGCAACGCTTAAAAGCAATAAAAGCAAAATGTGTTGGACAAACGCAGAGAGCGAGTTTGATGTCGAGTCAAAAGAAATGTTACAAACAAATTCATACATGATGCCGCGTAACCTCCCACCCCTCCCAAAAAAAAAAATTAAATTTTTTCATTTCCACCTGCTCCATACATTTAGCTGTGATGGTTTACGTGCTGCCCAACAAAAATGATCAATAAGGGGGGTTTAACACAGCAAACCGGACCCAATGTTGAACAAGCAGAGTTAACTGGGATTTTTTTTTTCCTTCAAGCAAGTTAGTATGTTGAGTTCACATGCCATTCAGCAGCACAGGTTATTAAATACTGGCCTTGTGCTGTTTGTGCGCATTGTGTACGACGGGCAACAAGCAATACAGAAACTTTTCTTTCCCTCTCCCGCTAGCGGACGCCTTCATCGCTTGCCCTCTCTCGGAGCCGCCTCTCTCCCCCCTTCCTCAGCATATGAAAAAAAAAGGCTAAAAGTAAAATGAAAAATACACAGAAAGACTTCTATCCGTTCCCCCCAGTCTCTCTTCCTTATACTCTCCGCCATTAATAGTGTTTTCAATATGAAACAGTGGACACACCCATGTCAGATTCTAACATTTACATGGTTTTAACTCAGTCTTTCTGATATCCGTCGAGCCATCCGTTAAGAGAGAGGGACAGCGAGAGATGGGAGGAAGAAGGGAAGGAAAATGTAGAAGCAGGGACAGAGGGAGGCCTCCGCTCCACGACAGAGGGTGGAGTATTAGTGATGCCATCTGTCCTCATCACTACTTCAGAATTAGGTGTAGTCCTTCGCCAGATTCATCTGGAAGAGAATGAATGGAAGAATATTAATTATGGATAGGGATTATCTGACCGTTTCGAGCCAAAGCATAGTAAACAAAAAAATATATCTACCTTTGACGGTGCAGACCAAGAAACAGCTCTCGTCAGCCAGGTTGTAAACCATCTGGAGTAAAATAGTCAAGTGACAAACAACATCTTCTTTAATGTCACAGTCAACGTGCAGCAAAGTGTAAATACACATGGTGAGGATGAACGGACGGACTATACTACGGATAGGTGTTTTAAAGCAGTGTCCCTCAACCTTATAGGCGCCACATACTATTTTCACGGACCGGTCGTTAAGTTGTGGCAGATAAATACCCCTTATTAAAAAGAAAATTTTCGGTGTTCTGAAATATTTTCCTACCTATAAAATCTTCCTACCCAGATTTACTGTGCAATGGGTGCACACAGCCTATAACTTTCTGCTACCAGACCCGTAGAAAAAGTTAGAATCTCTCAGTCATTTTGAGTTTATTGTTGTCGTCCTCACTGAGAAAATATTTCCTAATCAAATATAGTTGCAAATATTTTCCTACCTATAAAATCTTCCTACCCAGATTTACTATACATGGGTACAACAAGGAATTCTAAAGTGCACACAGTCTATAACTTTCTCCTACCAGACCGGTATAAATGGTTTGAATCTTGTATCAATGACTCTGCGTCATTTTGAGTTTATTGTTGTTGTCTTCACTGAGAAAATATTTCCAAATCAGATATAGTTGCATTATTGATGATGGAATCCTAGCCATTCTATTGTTGATATGGGTACGGAGTAATAGCCAGAAAACGCACCAAACACATTTACATTCCAAACTGAAATAGAGTTTTCTTTTAATAGGTTTTTAACTTTCCAACCAAATCATTAAAGGTTGGTGTTTTGTTCTAAAAATCAGATCAAATAAAGCATACAAGGTCAATAAAGATGTGAAGCAGCATCAGAGTTGTATGATAAGTGTCTTAAGATGTTATTTTAATTTCCCTTATTAGTTAAAAAAAAGGATAATTGTGACAAAAAAGCAATGGTTTCATACCTGGTCACTGAGCAAGATGTGAATGCCTGTGGGACCCTGTCTGTACACCTGGTTGATTTTCCCCAGAGGCAGACTGCACACGACTGCCATCTTTCTGATCAACTCTGCAGCTGTCAGCTCCTCCAAGTACAGAGCATGGTAGACTGCGCAAAAACAGGGAAAAAAAAAAGTTTTTTCATTCGCCATACAGAGTCCCATTGACTCATTGCACCAGAGACCAAGAGAAAGATTTATTTTGTACCCCGTAAACTCGAGGAGATGTTGTGATCTCCGTTTTCATTGGTGCCGTGTGTCTCCAGCAGAGGGCTCTCTTGAGGCGACTCTTTACAGACATATACAGTCAACCTGGGACACACTGACCTGAAAATGACACACAACAAGAAGATAGACTTCCTACATTTGCAGACAACAAAGCCGTGCTGGTTTGATATCCACGTTAGAAATACACACACCTGGATTTAAGTGCATTAAAGAGTCGGATACCGTCTGCCGCGCCACAGATCTGGACCAGGTCGTCGCGGGTTAGCTTCAACAAATCAGAACCTGTAGCACAGCAGAGAAGCGTTCAGAGTCACCTGCACTGTTCAGGACTGAGAGTGTGCATCACGGCGTGTGAAGTGAGCACCTGAGAAGTGAGAGAAAAGTCGTGCGTAGGAGTTGAAGCGGTTTTTCAGCAGCCACTTCTGGGTGTCCTGGATGGACGCGGTGGGACTCAGCTGCTGCTGAGGACGCAAAGACACAGAGGACGTCAACGCACGACTGTCCACTACAAACTCACACTTATGTACTCATACAGGTGAAGTGATGCGTCAAGTTGGTCAGTTATTTCCATGTTTTAGTCAAACACATTACATCATCAGCAAGAAAAAAAAATGTAGATTTCCTATTTCCTAATTGTTAAAGAACTTTTGCAGCCAAATCTCATTAACAGCAGCTCACAGACACCATCTGTATTCTCTCTGAGTCTGTAAACCAGGTGTCTCAAACTCGCGGCCCGTGGGCCATTTGCAGCCCGTGGAACGATATTTTTGCGGCCCCCACCTTGATGTAAAAGTTGAATTTATAATTTTATATATTTGTTCTCCACATTTTGTGGTAAATCCTATAGTTCTGATCCACAGTCTCCTTCTGGTTCAGTGTTGTATTACACAGAATCTATGGGAAACTGATTTTTTTGACGTTTCTGTGACATGATTAGTGTGGGTGGTGGCCCTCGACTTATTCGAGTTTTAGACCCCTGCTGTAAACGTTCAAAGCTAGAAGAACTGGGTGAGAGCTGAACTCAACTCATTATTCCTACACAGGGGCCTACTGGAAAACAGTCAGTCTTCCGGGTAGCCGACTTACCTCAGAGTTTCCATGGCTGCCAGGGTCTGCCTGGTGATTAGGAGAGGACGAGTCACTAGAAAACAAGAGAGGAGGTGAGTAGAGAACTATAATGGACCTGAAACAAAACACGGTACAGATAATGACACACTTCACCACGGGTTGAAATCCACATTTCGCTTACAATTAAATAAAAAAAAGATAATCATCCTAATATAAACAAATCATTCCCTAGAAATCATATTAAATGTTAGTAAACAAAAAAAATACATAAAAGCAGTCAAAATGTGAATATTTTAAGCTAATCGTAGAAGCAATTTTGGAGACAAGAGCTGGACAGATGTTTATATGGTCAGATGTGATTTTTTTCCACCCTATTTTCAGTTGCTTTGCCAGGTACCGAGCAACCAAGCCTTCCATTTTTATAAAAAACTGTCAAAACAAGAGTGTGCGTCTGGTTAGAAACTGTTCTATATTGGAACGTTGTCAGGTTTGTTCTTCATTTCTACGCGTAGAACCCGCTCCAGGACGCCTCCCTATATCACACTCATAACAATCAATTAACACTCTGATATCAAATACCTACAGATGATTATCAGGTTTATTTTTAACCATACATCGAAATATAAATGTGTATTGACCACAGCAGAGGTCTGACCATCTTGGTGCTTCAGTTTGTGGCTGTAAAAAGCAACAAATCAGAACAAGGACACGCAGCTTTGTCACAAACTCTGTGACATTATATGGTCTTACAAGAATATACAGCAGGCCTGGAACTTATTTATACTCTGTTGCACATCACTAAATGTGTCAAGAAACCAAAAAATTGTCGAGCAAAAAAAAAGACAAAATGTATTTCTTGTACACCTTTTTGCAGACACTGTCATATCCTGGTATGTAATATGATTAGTCGACACCTCTACTGTCAACAACCACCAGAAATCTCCCCGTTTCTCTTTGGTTCATTTGTTACAACACACTGACCACCTACTGGTGTCTGTCCCAGCCTATCAGTTACCTTGACCACTCAAGTTGTGTTGTTTTGCAAACTGTAGAAACTTTTGTGGGAAAAACTGGAAGCATAAGTCTATGTTTAGAGTACAAAAATAATCAGATTACAAAAGTAGTTTAAAGTAGTGTTCCCCAAACTTTTTTGCACCATGGACCGGTTAAATGTCTCATACTTTTTTCACGGAGTGGCCGTTGTGGCAGATAAATACCCCTTATTAAAAGAAAATTTACGGTGCTCTGAAATATTTTCCTTCCTATAAAATCTTCCTACCCGAATGAACTGTGCATTCATACAACAAGGATTTCTCAAGTGCACACAGCCTATAACTTTCTCCTACCAGACTGATATAAACAGTTAGAATCTTGTATCAATGAGTTTTTGTTAATGTACTATATTTTCTAATCAAATATAGTTGCATTATTGATGATGGAATCCTAGCCATTCTATTGGTCAGTTCTCTTGTTGATATGGGTATGGATCAAGTGGAAGTAATAGACAGATGGGGACAAAAGGAAACATTATTTCACTGCGACCCGGTACCAATTCACCCATGGACCGGTACTGGTCCCCAGCCCAGTGATTGGGGACCACTGTTTTAAAGCATAGCCAAAATGAATCTATCAAATAAGAGACAGAAACGTGGTCTTATATGGTAAGAAGAAGCTCTAATTACCTGTCAGGGACAGAGTTGGTGGTGTAGGTGGACAGTGGGGTGTTGGTGAAGGTGGGAGTAGCTGCCTGGTTGGTGCTGACGTAGGCGTTGTCTGGCCAAGGGGAACACTAAGAAAAGACACACAGATCCAAATGTAACAAAACTCTTTCTAGTATTTGCAGCTCCACTGGCTGACATTTGGATCACTTACACTTCCTCTCTTCGCCAAGGAGTCGCCGCAGTCAGCAGGAAGTGTCCGTTTGCTGGATTTCTTCAGCTCGTGGTCACCTGCGTCCTCTATGATGGGTTCAAGCCTCGTCTGCACACATGACAAGAGAGGTGAGCCATCAAGTGAACCAGCAACAGTCAACCAATAAAAATAAAGACCATCCTGGGTGAGTAACTAAAAAGTATTAAAATAAGTAGTATTTCTGTTTGATAGAACTTTCGTAGATGCATACATCAAACCACTATTTGTTCACCGAGGGAATTATTTTCTCCCCAGCTGAACTTCATTACTTCAGATCAGTGACTCAACGCCTTTCGGGCAAATGGAAACCTGCCAGTTGATCTTAAACCCTTTGAGAAGACATCAAAAACCTTCTCAGTGGTTAATCTCGAGAAGTTTACCAAAATAAATCTCAGGAGTTTATCGGTCCTGCATCATCTTTCTGTGAACTTGAGTCAGAAAACAACAAAGACCAAACAGACACGGTGTCTCTTTCATAGCCATATATGGGTTGGAGAATGAAACTGAAACACTGGCCAAGAACTTGACCAACACACTGACCTCTGATAGTATAGTGGTATCGTAAGAAGGCTGGTACTTTTCCTTCTCCTGTGGTGTGCGTTTCTCCATCTTCTCTCGATCCGTTTTTTGCTTACGGTCGGCCCCCTTTGGCTACACCGGAAACACACACACAGACACAGACACAGACAGACTTAATTGCTGGGAAGGCTGACACATGGGGAACATCACGGTATAATTTCTGTCTGTGGAAACATCTCGGCCGTGAGAGAATGATTGCACACCTTAAAGACTTTGATTTGGCAGGAGGCAGAGTGGATGTGCTCTGAGTACTCTCCATTTTCTCCCTGGGCAAACGTGTCGATCTGGATCCTGAAGGGGACGCCCTTCTCCCCGCCGTGTTTCCTGGGAGTGAACTCTGTGCTGATGCAGTGCACCTGCAAACAGAGATACATAGTTTTGCACCTGAGGTACATCTACCAAAGAGCAGAGCGGGGAAAACAGTGCGTGTCTGAGAGAGAAGCTGAGTGTGAGCAGCGCGTTACCTGCACAAAAACAGAAGTCCTTTTGTTCATGTCCCACAGGAACTCTGCGGCGTTGAGCTGCGAGGGATGCGTCTTTGGTTCCACAATGCCCACTGACATGGGGATATCTGGAGGGGAGACACAAAAACAGATTCTATTTTTGAACCCCCCCAAAAATGTCACACTCGAGACCATCGGCGTAAACACGTCTTGCCAAGCATCATTACCGATGTCAAGGAGACGGTCACCGGGACGATTCCACTTCCAGCCCTCCAGCTGCTGGTGCTCTGTGTACTGCAGTCGACGGTCGTGAAATACCACTCTCACTGTGCTCTAAATGGACAGGCAAACACACATTAGGGTTAGGGGCAAATATGATCTTTGTGGGGAATGTGTTGTTTATGATCCAAAATAAGTTATCTGACCTTCACCATCTTGTTGGTGAGTTCTGGTAGCTCTCCTGCCCTCCTGTTGTCCAACATTCGCACCTCGTAAGACTGGCCTAAAGCAGAAAGACAGAAACCAAGATCACGTTCTTGTTGTTTAGAACAGTGTTCCCCGACCTATTTTTGCGCCACTGACCGGTTAAATGTCTGGTTCTTTTTTTAAGGACAAGTCATTAAGTTGTGGCAGATAAATACTACTAATATTACTAATAATATATTAATATTATTCATTCATCTTCTTCTGCTTGTCCGTTGCCGGGTCCCAGGGGCAGCTGGCACCACCCAAATCACATTGCACCATGTTGTGTTTTCCTGTGGGAGGTGAGCCCACCAGAAGTGATGTAGGTTGGGACAGTGCTATGCTCAGAGCACCTCAGTGGCAACCTGGCAGCTGGTGGATTCGAACCAGGGACCTTGCAGACCCAAGTCCGCTTCCTTAACCATTAGGCCGCCACTGCCACTTTTTTTATATATTAATATTATTTCCTACCTATAAAATCTTCCTACCTATAAAATCTTCCTACCTGAATGAATTGTTCATGCACAGAACAATGACTTCTCAAGTGCACACAGCCTATAATTATCTGCTACCAGACCGGTATACAAGGTAAATATCTTGTATGAATGAATCATCAAGGCAAACAGTTTAAATATAATTGCGTCACTGCAATTTTATTGTTGCTGTCTTCACTGAGAAAATATTTCCTAATTAAATATAGTAGCATTATTGATGATGGAATCCTAGCCATTCTATTGGTCAGTTCTTTTATTGATATGGGTATGGATCAAGTTGAAGTAATAGACAGATGGGGACAAAAGGAAACATTATTTCTCTGCGGACCGGTACCAATTCACCTACGGACTGGTACCGGTCCCCAGCCCAGAGGTTGGGGATTTATTTTCAATTTAATTTTTTTTCAATTTTTAATTTGCTTTTTCCTTCAAATAACAGCAAACAATCAAATCTGATCAGGTTTTTGCCATAATACCAAACCTCTTAAGAAGGATGCTGTCGTCTTTAGTCAGCGTTTACTTGTAATTTTCTTTTTTTTTTTTTACAGTTTAATATTAAATGAAAACATGATTGTAATCCACTGAATAACACGTCTTTCCTGCCACAGTGGAGAAAATGTGCTGTTGTTCCAAAAGGAAACAGCAGAGGCTCCCAAATACCTTCACTTTAAACCGTGTGCACCACATCAAAAAGTGCTTTGCTTAAATGAACCGGATCCTAGCACAGGTGCAGAGCACAAGTAGAAACATTAAACGAATTATACACTCCTGGCTGTCTCTCACCTTGGTTAAGGTATGTGAGCGTCTCGTCGTGCAACTTGACAGCAGGCGAGGTGGCGGTACACAGCACATACTGGAATGGAGGATTTTTGGTCTCATTTTCACTGGGAAGGCTGGAGTCCTCCTGCTTGAAGATGGGCAGAGCCAGCACATCACTGAGGAGAAGGGGACAAAAAAAAAGTTAGAGTTAAAACTAAATTATACTTAACAGACACGCAAATAATTTTCACACTGAAGCTTAATGACTGGGAAAACACACATCTGATTTGTTGAAGGTGTTTTGATCTGAGCCTGTCAGAGAAGAAATGTATTCCCTCTGGATTGGGTGTTCATGTTTACAACGTCATTATCACAACACAACAGGCTGAGCCGTTGGAACCGTTTACACTGTTGCACCATTCTGAGTGAGACAATCCTGCCGGTGGGGAAGGTGTGTGGAATTATTAAATGGTCTGGGCCTATTTTAGAAAAAGTGATGTGGACTCTCCATCGATCAAATGCCTCTCCTATTACCAATGCATGAGGCCGCAGCGGGATTAATGAACAAAAACACCCACAGATAGCCTGCGCTGCTGACACATACTATCTCACGCTTGGCAGCCACTCTAGACAAGCAACCTGTCCCCGGCTCACCCTGACAAATGCTACAGGAGTGTCAACGGGGGCACAGTGAACGAGAGTGTGTGTGTGTGTGCAAAAAAAAAAAAAGCGAAGCACACTATCCCTGCAAAGTCTTGTAGCTCATGGCCTCTCATTAAATTAAAAAACTTTCTGGCATGTCATGGAGCTTCTCTATAACTGAGGCACATAATAAAAAGCTATCTGACAGTTTCAACACATTCTAGCTGCACATTCCTATAAATGCCAGGATGCCAGGAGGAGTCTGTCATCATCGTCTCTTATGTTTCTGCCAACTGTGGGAACTAAAAGTGTGTTTGTGCCCTGCTGCAGAGGAGGTAGAGAGGGGAAAAAAACTTCCTGAAACCTGAGGACCCAGTTCCACAGAAGCACGCTCAGACATTCTGTTCCTACCAACTGACTCCAGTGCCCTGCAACCCAGCCCACTGCCACAAAGAGCACGCCACTGTCGGCAGCCGGTGACACCGACCGGTCTCTCATCATCGGAGTTTACACTGACAGGAAAGGCACACAGATAAATGTGCTCTGAGGGCAGATGGCAGACAAGTTGGCTGATAAGAAACCGGCCTGACCGGGAATGGTCACAATACTTACGTCATAAATGTTCTTGCACCTCCCAAGACCTGTCACAAAGTACAGGTCACATTTAACAAAGTTAGAAATGAAATTGAACCAGTGTTATGTATGTATGCAATCAAATGGAGTGATTTTACCCACTTTAAAGACTAAGCTAAGGTGAAGGGAAAGGTTTATAGGACAGTTGTGAAATCAGCCATGATGTATGGGTTAGAGCAGGCATAGGCAAACTAAGGCACGGGGGCCACATGCGGCCCGTTGAGCTTTTTAATACGGCCCACCAACTTTGTCTAAATACTAATACTAATTAATACTAATTAGTATACTACAGAATACTAATTATTACTATCGTTAAACTTCTGCCTACTTCTGCCTTCTTCTGCAAAAATGCATTTTTTTCCAGAGGATGACGTCATTAGGGTATTAGAAATGCAGGATTTTAGGTTTTATACATGACTTTTAAAAACCATTTATCTTAATTCAAACGAATGACCCATCTTCCCACTTCGAACTCTCTTTCAGATCCAATTTTAGGACCAATTGTGGCCCGCTAGCCAAAAAGTTTGCCCATGCCTGGGTTAAAGACACTAGGAATAGGTAAAAGACAGGAGACAGAACTGGAGGTGGAGGAGTTAAAGATGCTGAAATTCTCTTTAGGCGTGACAAGGATGGACAGGATCAGGACTGAGGTGATTAGAGGGACAACACAGACAGAAAGGTTTGGAGAAAAGGATAGAGAAGACAGATTGAGATGGTTTGGACATGTTCAGAGGAGGGACAGTGGATATATAGGCAGAGGAATGATCCTAGAGATGGAGCTACCAGGTAGGAGACAAAGAGGAGATTGATGGATGCAGTGAGAGAGGACATGGAGGTAGTTGGAGTTAGAGTAGAAGATACAGAGGACAGGGGGGAGATGGAGATGCAACCCCTGAGAGAAAGGGACAAGCCGAAAGGAGAAGAAGAAAGATTAAAAATATAATCCTGACAAGGTGTAATTTGTTGATGAGTAACATGCCATAATTATGTAAAAAGGAAAATGCTATGATGCAACAAGAGTTTATGATTAGCACAGGGTGTGAACGGCTCTTGAGTAATCTTGGTTTATTTCCTTGTGATAGCTGCACACAAAAGAATCACGTGAACACCTGAAAGCATAGAAACGTCAAACGCTCCATTCTTGGACCATGCTCCCTCTGTAACTGACAACAATAAAAATCCTTGTTGTTGTTAAGTGGACTCCTCGGGACATTGTACGGCTGTGTGTGAGAACTGTGAAAACTCTCCTGCTATCTTTCTGTTTTTATCCCATGTGAAACTGCACAGGTGCCTTTTTGAGACAAGTCCTGAAATCCCAGCATTCCTGCTGAGTCTGAATGTAGCATAATGCAGTCGTCACAACTGAAGTAACTCCTATTAAATATTTTTGGAGAAAGTGACTCTGTTTGGACACGATAACCTTAACACAAAAAATCTGGATGAAGATTTAATCTAGTTGTGTAAATGCAACCAACTACAATCCATTGAGGGGTCCGATGACAGGTCTAAGGTAACTGTCTTTCACCTCAACATTGTGTTACAAACATAAAGAACAACCTTGTTTACGTAACCTTATATATAATGTGATGTTATTTTTTTTTTAGGAAAGATTAACATTACATTAGGCCAGTGGTTCTCAACCGCTGGGTCACGACCCAAAAGTGGGTTGTGAAACCATTATGAATGGGTCACAAACAGCTGGTCAAAATCAGCTAAATAATGTGATGCTGTTGAGCATTTGTACTTTAGAAAATCTCTTATTTTGAAAGGCAATCTGTTGAATAAAATGAGTATGTTAAAGAAGTGATTTTTCAAGGGGTTTTCTTTCAGAAAATTAATTTGCTTGGTTCTGAATTCTATGAGAGTGGGTCGTGACTTAATGACCACCGAACAAGGTGGGTCTCACTCTGGGAAACAAGTGCCTGTCACTTAGTGTTGACAAATGACCACCTTTTAACTGACCAATCCATCGGTCAGGATACATTTGGTCATTCATTTATTGGTTGGAAACCTACCTTGATTTGCATTGACTTGTATATAAACCAAGCTATGGACAGCAATGGGTCTTGTGGAGCATCTTATCCACAGCCGCTTCCCCAAGGAGAGCGCGAGAGAGAAATAGCTAGCTTTTCCCGGGATTTGATTTTTGTCAATTTCTGGAAAAACATTAAACCCTACTGTAGATCGGGATGCCCAATAGGTAAATAGATAGATCCAGAGCAATAACTAAAGTGAGAATAATATAGGTATTAAGTCAGAGAGTACAACATATGCTATGTTAATGTAGAACACTGGTGTTAAACTCAGGCCCGGGGGGCCTAATCTGACTCGCAGTGTAATTATAACTGGCCCATGACATAAAATCAAAAGTGTACTAGAGTTGACCCACCAGTATGTAGACCTTACATACTCTCGTCTTTGATAATATAATACTGTAATGTATGCTTTTTGTTATAGAGCATGCATTTTGTTCTGTATAAAAAGATTTACATTAAAAAATAACCTGGAAAGACTACGAAGAAGAGAAGAATAAAGTGTGGGCACTCCTGCTGTACATTATAATGTTAATTAGTTATGAAGCACAGCAATGTAGCTTGGCAGTGTCTATAGGACACACCTTTTCCTGATTATTATTTTAAGGTGGTTGTTGTTGTTGAACTGTCTGCTGAGGCCTATATTGAATGTGATTTATATGTTGGACCTGTAAAGAAGAGAGAATAGATGGTTGTTGTGTTGACATTAAAACAGGGGTGGGCAAACTTTTTGACCTGCGGGCCACAATTTCTCCTAAAATTGGACACGGGGCCGTGTCAAGAGCAGAGAGATGGAGCGTTCGCGTAAGCTAAGATGAATGNNAAAATACTAAATTTCTAATAGCCTATTATGTCAGCTACTGGGGAAATGCAGGCATTGTAGGGAAAAGTCAGAAGTGTAATTATAATATGAATAAATTGTTTAATTTGGACAGGGATGGCGGGCCGCATTAAAAGGCTCAACGGGCCGCATGTGGCCCCCGGGCCTTAGTTTGCCCACCCCTGCATTAAAAGATATTGGTTATATTAGGGACGGGGAGGGGAAATGTGGACCCAACACCATCTATAACCTTATCCTACCAGCAGAATTCACAAACATGGACAGAGACCTTATCTGATCTCCCTGCCTTAAAGGCCACACGATGACTTTTCCCATTGTTTACCACAGTGTTATGTTCAAAACAGGTCTTGGCAATTATTTTGACTCAAGGGCTACAGGTGGTATTAAAATGTGAGTCACGGGCCAGGTCAGGATCAGAAAGATTGAGTATTTGTGGGAACTAAGATAAATGTTGAGTTAAGTATTGAATAAAGTATTGTATAAAGGAAAAAATAACGATAATACAAATTAAAAGAATAATATAGTCAAATTGGGAGGGTCGGATTAAAGCGCCAAATGGGCCACATCTGGCCCCCAGGCCTTAGTTTGCCCAGGTCGGATCTATCACCTCTACTACAAGCAGAATTTACAAAAAAGGACAGAGACCTTATCTAATCTTGCTGCCTTAAAGGCCACACGGTGACTTTTCCCATTGTTTACCACAGTGTTATGTTTTAAAGCAAACGTGTATGGGGCCTCTTTCTGTTACAGGCACCGTGTTCACATCGCCTTTGTTTGGATTTCTCAGAAAACAATCTCTGACCTACTCCATGACCCCAAAACAAAGAAGCAACCACAACTAGTGCAAAGGGAATAACACGCAGCGGGGAGTGAAATGAACTCTCCTTCTCCCCCATGACCCACTCCACTGGGTTTGTTTTCTAACCTCATGCTGTAGGCTCCGGCCCCTAGCTCCTGCCCGATGCCTGTCAGGCTGGCATCGAAGTCGTGCACCAGTCCCGACTCGATGGTGGCGTCGTCCATCTTCAGAACCCAGGCCATGGGCCCCAGCTCTTTGTCTTCGGCTTCTACTCGTAGGGCCGCCAGCTTGCTGCAGGTGAAGGGGACGACGTCCGGTAAAGAGTAAGGAGTGCGCGGAGGCGGTGGGGCTCTGCAGCTGCTGGGTGACGCCGCGAGAGGCGGAAAGTTCTGCCACTACAGCCCGTTAGCCGCTGCTTAGCGAGGAGGGCAGTCGAACTCGTAGTCTTCCACAGAGACACAAAGCACCGCCATTATCTCACTGCAGGGGTTTCATGGACCTTTGTCGAGAAACGAGCCGCTTCTTAGGTGACACTCCAGCGGCGATAAGTTAGAATCCACTACGCTGCAGAATGTTAGTCGTGACCCACGATGCTAACACGAGCTAACTAGCTCCCGAATTGCGAACCTTCCGGGTTAAATAAACACCCGACGAACACGACAAATATTTTTGGTAATAAAATAATAAATAAATAAAATATAACAACGAGTTATCCAACACGGGAAACGGGAGTTTAGTCCACTCGCGGCAGCGTCTTGCACAGCTGTTGCTACCTAGCTATCACCCTCCATAGCATCAACTTCCTTGGCGTCGTATCAACTGTGTCCACACCGTAACCTAAGAACGACTCTCCTCTACCGCTCCCTGTACCGTTCCAACCCACGGTCCTCTTCTCATTCCGCCGCAGGAGTCACCACCGAGTCTCCCGTTGCTGTCGCCGCAGTCCTTTAACCAGCCAAAGTGCAGCGGTTGTCACAACTAAGGCAGGCATCATCAACATGGCTTCCTACGCTCAAACAGACTCCTGCCAGCAGCAGCCCGAGGAGCAAAGATGCCCAGGACGACCAACAGCCAATCAGGGAACCCCTCCTGTGCCCAGTGCTGACACATTAGCCAATGAGAGTCCTTCGAGCTGTCGTCATAGTGTCCTACTGTGGCTGCTGTGCAGGGACGGAGCTGCAGCTTTTTCTTCCTGTACTAAAACACTGCCCTAACATGAATGTGATGGTAGAAAATGTTACTTTGACGTTAATTCTACTATAAAAGTAGTTTTTAATGCTGACTTTATCTTCAATTACTGTCAGTTACTGTAATAATGGTAGGAAATATTAAATGAATAGGCCCTTTCACTTAATTTTGATAATTTTAAATGAATATTTAATCTACTTTGGTTTCAGGAACTCAATAGTGTACTTCAAGTTAATATTATTATCCTAATTATTTGACTTGAAAGTTTGCCTACCCCAATTTTTCAGGGTAAGTTTTTGTTTTGTTTAGAATTTACTTTTAACTACATATTACCATTTTTTTACATTTGAGACTAACTTCTGAAAAAATGGAAAAAATTAAGGTTGTCCGATAAAAACTTTTACCGATATTGTCCACTCGCGCAATTATGCCCATATCGGACCAATTGCATTGGTTGACGGATATTGGTACAATCCAGGAATTGTTTTTATTAATATTATCAGAGGAAAAACGTATAGATCTTGTCGATATCATGTAATTATGCTAATATCGTACGAACAGTATCGGCCAACTGATATCAGACATCTCTGATAAAAAATAGTAAAAAGTAAACTTAAGTCAATAACCAATTAACTTCTCATTCCACTACATTCTATTTTATTTTTTAATTGTTTATTGTACACTTTCACGTATTTCATGGAAAGCAAAATCCTTGTCCACCACCGCCCACCACTGCACAATCTATATTGTGCTAATTTAAGTCATGTTTAATTTATATATTTTTATATTTTTTCCTATGTTATTTGTTTATTGGGTATTTTTCAATTTTTTTTAGAAAAAAAATATGTTTCAATGTTTCAAAGTAATAAGGAAAAAAATACATCGGGTAATAAATAATATTTATTAATTAATAATAATAATAATAATAATAATAATAATATATTTGACTTTATATAAAATAAAACATATTTTTTAAGTGATAAAAAATGATCAGAATAATTAATCGAGCAGAACTTTTTTTTTCACAAACACCCAAATAAACACATTTGGTCCGCGAGCCTTGTTTTTGAAACACGTGTCATTGTAGTGTGGGAGAAGTGACGAAGCAGTCAGGTGTTACACACAACCTGGTCCTCACATGTGAATTACCAAACAGCAGAAACACAACAACAACAACAACAACAACAACAACATAGTACTAAGTCTATGGTCTGCCTCCATTAAAATAAGCCTGTGTATCGACTCCTACCGCGAGTAGCCGCTGACGTCGTGTCTCTGGTGAACAGGTTCATTGAAGGTTTCAGTGTAAGGCTGCCAGAACAACATGGTGTCCAGTCCGGTACAGTCCAGTCCAGCCGAGTCCACCGAACAAGTCAGTTTCGCGACGAACACACTGGACTCAGCCCGGTCCCGAGCAGCAGCATGAGGAGGAGGAGGCCCTCATGTCTAAACCCCGACCCCCGGGCTCCTGAAGCTGTTTTCAGACTGGTCAATAATTAGCTCCCGCTCGGACCCTGGACGCTGCTCACCAACAGAGTGTGTGTGTGTGTTTTTTTTTCTTCTCTTCTCACTCCTCCTCTCCAGCTGTGGCCACAGTAAACTATTTTAGTTCTGCTGGGAAGAAGAGCGACCCCTCGTCTTGATGTGCTGTTGACTTGTACTGCATAAACACACTGGCTGGTATTATTTAATATTATCTTTTTTTTGGTTGTTTTTTACAAATGTCTACATGACTTCATAAATCAAAAAACATTATTTTACTATCTTTCTAATCATTTAAAATTTTTATTATTCACTTTCTGTGCTATCTTGTCATAATAAATAAAGTTATGCAATTTAAAAAAATTTTTTTTTTAACATTTTTTACTGTTAAGAGGGTATAATCCTGCAAATGGAGGCAAAGTTACTGCAAAAATGAGAATTTATACACATGTACGTTCTACAAAAAATTACCCCTAACATTAACAACAATTTTATTGCTTTTTTTAAAGAGAAAAAATAACTCGCGTTGACTTCCCAGTAGCGTAGGCTAGCGAATGGACTTCTGACAGACGCTGATAAGCAGTTGGCTTCTGTATCTGCCTTATTCAGGCTGTTTTTGATAATGTATATGCCATGGTATATATTTCATACCTTTGTAAATATAAGTAATAAAAAAACAAACTATAACAACTACATAGCAAATGATATTTTGACGAATTTGAGTCCAAATTTGGACATATTTCTTTTGACAATATTTTGTTCTACAAAACATGTTTGACTGACAAATCCTCCACAATTGAACCATTTTGCTGCAACTCAATTAAAAAAAAAAACAATTGAAAAGAATGTTATATAAAATCATCCAAATGATTATTTCTCTCTCTGTGCAAAACAACATTTTCAGATACCACTTACAGGTGACGAGCCAGTTCTGTCACTCAGTAAATGAGCTTTATTAGCAGGGGCCCAGTGAGAGGACAGAAGGCAGGGAGTGAGGTTACCAGGTCAGACCATCTTCAACTGCACCTAAATTTACAGCCCGGGAGAGTGCATGCAAACATGAAACTCAGCACCGGGCTCTTAAATAGCTGCTTTGCGTAAGGCATCAGTGTTTATCTTTGCTGCAATTCCAGATTGATCCAGTTTGTCAACTAACATTAACTGTTAACAGTTGCCTGCACACAGCCTGATTCACAGCTAAAATCTTCGGTTCTGAAGAACGAGTCAAATACCTTTTCATTCAAGAATATTTTTGCAGATGACGATTTCTGGTTTAGTGATTTTTAGTTAAACGAGTTAATCGATCGATACAAATCAGTTTGTTTTGGCTCTCATTCTTATTTTTATTACCAAGAAACAGTGTTTCACAGAAAAGACTCCAGAGACATTTTTCAATGACCTGTACAAGTTCTTTATTTTATTGTAAGCACAGCTTTGTAAATGCACAGAAGAAACAGCGGTGAAAACTAGAATGTTACAAGGAGAGGATGTTGAGGGGGGGAAAAAAAAGACACATTGAAGAGGAAGGGGAGACAGAGGGTGATGTGAACCATGTTCATCAGAGCTGTAAATAATAATACATTTCTACAATTTTCTCAGCAGAGAAAAATAAGTATGAGACAGAGAGAGGGAGAGATTACAGCACGCGCAATGGAGAGAAAGAGAAAACAAAGACAAGGCTGGACACAGGTGCGTGCGTGCATCCTCCTCCAGTGACTCTCCATAAAGACACTGTTTTTTTTGGGTAAATCCATGTTAATATCATATATAGATACATATCCACTAGGTGATTTAATAATAAGTCGTGTCCCGTCCATAGCAGCACGCACTGACGATCCGAGCTAGAGGGATGAGGGATACCGCAGGGTAATGTGTAAGGGCCGGACATTTTTCACATCGGTTCGGAACCTCGGTCTCTCTGCTCCGACTGTTTAAAACTCCTTCCATTTTTGTTTTTTTTTTCCATTTTTTCTTTTTAAACTTTAGTCACATGCATAATGCTAGCACACAACGCCTGGTGTGGGTCTGTATCAGCCTCAGTACTGTGTTCGCTATGAGAAAGGCCATGATCAGTACTGTGCAGGGTTGGTCGGTCGTACCTTTTTAGCTCAAAAGCACCGTTGTAAGGAGGAACTGTGTGTGAATGTGAGAAAGAAGGAAAAGTACAGAGATAAAAACTAAAATTTACATTCCTTTTCTACCTGGCCCCGCTTAATCACTGATCACAAAGGAACCATGGACATGTTTGGAGCCGCCGGATGGACAATGACTACCTTCCAGAACAGAAAAAGAAATAAAAACAAATAAAGCAGAGTCAAGATGGTGGACATTAGCGTCTTCTTCCTCGACTGATGACCGGGGTGACTATTTGCGAGCGCTGCGCTTATGTTCGATGCAGATTTGTGGCTTGGTTTCAGTCCATCTTCAGTGTGGAAGCTCGGCGACAATAAGGAGAACTCCTCACTTTCTTCTGTAACCACATCATCCATCCTGTAGGTCGGCAGTATATGTGTAACAATCGATTATGTGTGCGGTGTGAGTGTCACTGCTGTCCGGAGTGAACGTGTTACCGGTGGATGGAAACAGTTTGCTCATCAGAGGAAGTAAAAAAAAAAAAAAAAAAAGAAGAAAAGAAATGTTAGGATGTATGTGCTGTGTTGTTTTTTTATTTTTGTTCTTTGCCTGTGTGGGCGAGAGCACAAAAGACGTGATGTGTCATGTCTGGCGGGCAGAGTTGCAGTTTTGACGGTTGCCCTTCGGGAGGGCGCAGCGTCTCCTATAGGCCGTCAGCGGGAAGTTCGCCGCTGCTGGAGCCGGACTGGGCACGTTTGATGTACAGGTTCAACAGCTTCAGCTAGAAACAGAAAGCGGAAGACGGGACATGTTGGTGTTTGGGTATAACAGGGAGGAGAAAGGTTCTGGGTTCGCATCCCTCGGTGTTGCTCTCTCACCTTGCTGCTGGAGAGTTGACTGAGGTGCGGTTTGAGCTCCTCGCCGATCACTGCGTGTATGGCCACCAGGCAGAAGACGCACGCTTTCCTCACGCTGCTCTCGGTGTTGTCATAACCCTGTGGTTGAGAAGATAAAACACCATCATCATCATCATTGTAAGTCTACGTCTTCAGCATCACAGCTCTGTGTGTGTGTGTGTGTGTGTGTGTGTGTGTGTGTGTTACCTGGATGAGTCCAGGCACAATCTCAGGCAGCAGCCCGCCCAGACCGTCTCTGGGAATCCTCTCCACAACTTTAGTCTGCATCTTGATGGCGGCCAGGTTGATGGGGTAGTCAGCTGACTGGATGATGGGACACAACACCTTAATGCACTGTTCTGGGCTGATGGACAAGGCCAACATGGCCGCCGTCTCCTCTGCCGCTCGCACCACCTGCGGAAACCCCCCAAAAAATGAGACAAAAATCCAGGGTTAAGAATGTAGTGGTTTGGTTTTGATGCAGAGAGACAGACAGAAATTCTGATATTTGAGATGTGAACCATCAGACCTCCTTGTGAGGGTCTTTGTGAGCCTCCAGGGCTTTCATGATGGTGAGCTCTGCGTAGTTCTTGAACCTCCAGGGCTGCTTGCTGAGAATCTCCCTCAGCACCCGCAGAGCCAGTGTTCGGATCACATGCTGGAAGAATCCAATCAGATTGAGCGTTAGAAAGTGTTTTGCGGCCTGGTGTGTCAGCTCAGTAGAAGAGCAGCGGAGTGGAGCTACCTCTCTGTCTCCCATGGTCTCCAGCAGAAGCAGCAGGATGGTTTTGAAATGTTCATCCCACACTTGAAGCGTGTTTTCCCGGATCAGCTTCAGCAGCTCGCACAGCGCCGCCTTCCTCTCCTCTATCCGCTCGTTGTGATTGGACAGTTCCTTCAGCAGCTCGGCCACCAACTCCGACTGATCCATGCTGATACTCTCTGGTGAGGTGAGAGGGATAACTTTATCTTACGTCCAATTTCATGCATTTCCGACACCCTGTGTCCACACGTGGTAGTCACTCATGTCTCACCGTCTGTGAGAAGCTCAGAGTCGTCCAGGCTGGTGTCTTTGCGGCCCAGTTTAAAGGGAGAATCGCGAGCGGCTCTGGGGCTGGAGGAGAGCAGCGGGGTGTTGAGGAGAGACGTCTTGTTGTCCAGAGCCATGCGACCTCCGTCCATGAAGTCTGATCCCCTAATGTCTAGGCCACTACCGCCCTGAAAGACATGAAATGTAATGTTAGGCACAGCTCTTCTTCTTCTCCCCTCGTCTTTTTCAGAGGTTGCCTTAGCTAATTAATGTTTTCCATCTCCCCCTGTCCTCTGTAGCTTCTACTCTAACCCCAACTACCTCCATGTCCTCCCTCACTGCATCCATCAGTCTCCTCTTTGTCTTTTACCTGGTAGCTTCATCTCAAAGACCATTTTTCTACCAATGTGTCCACTGCCCCTCCTCTAAACATGTCCAAACCATCTCAATCTGTCTTCTCTAGCTTTTTCTCCAAACCTTTCTGTCTGTGTTGTCCCTCTAATGCAAACCTCCAGGTTTTCCTCTAGCTGTTGCCTACTCTCACTGCAGATCACAATCTGTCATCTTCAAACATCATCGTCCATGGAGACATACTGTCTGACCTCATCTGTCAATCTGTCCATCACCAAAGCAAACAAAAAGGGGCTCAGGGTTGATCCTTTATCCAGTCCCACCTCCACCTTGAAGTCTTCTGTCCTTCCAAAAGCACACCACTACTATTCTCATACATGTCCTGCACCAATCTAACATACTTCTCTGCCACTCCCGACTTCCTCATACAAAACCACAATTCATCACAATAAAACACTTCTGACCTCGTTCTACTTCTCCATCTACATCCACAGAGTAAAAATTGCATCTGTGCTACTTCTAGGAACAAAATCATACTGTTGCTCATAAATCACAGAAGAAGAAGACAGAAAAATGGGAATCAAACCTTCTTACTGTAAAGCAAGAGGACTAATCACTTTTCTACCACGTGGCTCCTCTAGGAGGATAACAGTGGTTATTTATTTTTAACCCACTTTTTTAAAGGTTTTTTTCTTGTTTTAATCTTTATTCTCTACTCTCTCCAGCAGAAGTTCACAGACGGTGTAATTGGTGTTTTTTATGATTGGGGTGTGGTTTGATTGGCAGGGGACTGACAGGTGGGCTGCTCGGATTTCACATGCACCTCACATATTAAATGTCAGGGGGTTACACCTCTGTACTACAGTACACCATGACCTTTAGCGTGGTCAGTGTTGTCAACTGGGCCAATTTGAAAAAAAGACTTTTTTTTATGACGGAACGTTATGAAAACAAACTGTAAATGCTGTGAATAAATACAGTTACAGCCAGTTATAAAGTTGACTGCTGATGTCGTAAAAATCCTTGACGACTGAAATTTATGATGCTGTCGAGAAGTGGGTCAAGACGAGGGTCAGATGTCAGAGATGCAGAATGCACATGGAGCAGTCTTGGTGTTTTCCAATGGGCAGTATCTCCTGAACTCTAAGAAATGTATTTAAAAATGTTAAGATGGAGCCAAGCGTACAAAACCTACATCATTTTTTAGGACAGTAATAATGCTTTTGTGTTTATTGCTATTAGTGCTATTAGTACTTACTACTAGAGTTTTCCGATAATATTCCGATAATTTTTATGCAGCAAAGTAAAAAAAAACAACACGTTCAAGACGCTGGTTTCACTAAACGTGTGGAGTTTCTCAAGCTGGGCTATGTCAAGCCTAATCGTAGTCGTAATAAGTATTTCTCGGACATTTGCCAGTGAAACGCCATTCAGTGTCGTCTCTCATGTCATCATCGAGAAGAGTCGTTTACATTGTGACGATGCTGAAATGTTTTTTCTCTCCTTAAAGACGACTTTTTACTCTTATTCTGCAGCTGTTTCTGAGGCTGAATGAGCCCGGTTTATAATGTTAATCAATGTTTTTGGAAAGTTCTTCTGTCCAACACTAGACATTTCTTGTTTACATCAAATGCTGCACAAAGAATCATAGGACTGTTTCAGAATGGTAATGGTGAAAAAATAAATGTGTCATTTTTCTATAACTTATATTGAAGTAGTTTGTTTTTGTTGCACACAGTTATTTATAGAATTCCTCTAGTCTGGCATCACAATAATTCAGGGGACATTAGCTGCATATATCGCTATCGTTTGGGCAATATCAGATAGCTGCAAATGTTAATATCGGACATCCATACTTACTACTGCTTACAATTAGGGCTGGGTATTGATTCAAATTTTCTAAATCGATTCGATTCGATTCACAAGGGTTCCATTTGATTCAATTCACGATTCACTCCGGTTTTCAATTCAGTTTTTGTCATATCAATTATAGTTCGGTACCAATGTTATTCTCAGAAGAATTAAAGCTAAAATTGAAACTTAATCCATTGCGAGTGTGTTAACTCGCACGTAACCACGTAAATACGTAATCACCTGTGGTGCATGAGCTCACGTAAAGTTGTTGGTAAAAGAAGGAAAAAAAGATCGATTTTTGGATTTATGAATTGATATAGTCCTATTAACAAAAAAAAATAAAAAATCGATTAAAATCGATTAATCAATTTTTTTAACCCAGTCCTACTTACAATCTATTTGCTGATTGTGTCCTGAAGTCAGACATCACACACTGACCTCCATTGACTTCCTCCCCACAAGGAGAGATTATTTTTTACAGTCAGACGTGCTGTATGCAGAGACCTTTCCGTCTCTTTCACTCACCTCTTCTCCTTCCCTCCGGTGGACAGGTTCATTCATGTCTTCCTGACTGCGAACGCTGAAGTTCTGAATGGCTTCAGTGACACCTTTCAATGAACTGTAAATGTCCTCCGAGTTCATGTTTTCTGTGTCGTAATCAAAAGCACTGAGGAGGAGAGGGAAAAAAAGAGCCTTTATTTATTAAATCTGTTTAGAACATTTAATTCAGACAAGACAAAAGCACAGCTTTGGGATCACTAGAGTTAAAAGTGCGTTACTCTGTGGGATGACGTCAAGACTGAGTAACATGATAACTTTGAATTGTGGACTTTGAAACAAACCTAAACTAAATCAAAACAATTGTTTTCGCCAAACTGCGTATCCCGTCTTTTATTAAATCTGCCGGTCAATGATTGGTTCTGTGACAAACAGATGATTACCTTGGTGACGGCGTGTTCTGGGAGGTGTTTGTGGGCGAGGTGACCGGACTGGACCAGCTGGCCGGAGATCTGGGGGTGTGTCGTGTCAAAGGGCTACCCATGGTTGCCTGAAGAATGTAGAGGAAATCCAAAGGCGTTACTGTCATAGGATAATCATTACCAACGCTGTGGAACGCACCTGAGTGGAAGTCTTTGGTGTGTTTTACCTGTGCGGCGTTGCCAGTGTTTTTCAGATGGTTCTGGAGCAGTTTGGTGGCTCCGTCCTGAAATGTTTTGGGCAGAGCTGCGAGCAGCATGGTGAACTCTGGTGTGTTGAGCTGGAACAGGGCGATGAGCACGGCCTGTGCTGCCTGATGAGATTAAAAAGAACATCCCTTTAGTATCAATTTAAAGGAAGTTGGAAAAATGTCCTGATAGTTTAAATGCGCAAAGTGGTATTTTATGTTAAAGACATGTGGATTTCAGTAATATTGAGATGGTTTGGACATGTTCAAATGAGGGGCAGTGGATACATTGGTAGAAGAATGATCCTAGAGATGGAACTACCAGGTAGGAGACAAAGAGGAGATTGATGGATGCAGTCAGGGAGGACAAACAAGATAAAACGGAAAATGTTGATTCACTGTGGCAACGCTTGAAAAAAAGGGACAAGCAAAAAAGAGAAGAACAAAAAATTGTGGATTTGTGCATCTACGTGCCTTTCTGACATCAGAGCTCTTAGGTTCAGTCGTCCAGGTGATGATGCGGGAGACAGCCAACCGTGTCTCACTGAGGTTGACAAAGTCCGGCGCCTCCATCTGTAGCGTCAGAGTCTCGATGTACTTCAGAATGGCCACTTTCACCTACGACGCACAACAAACAATTCATACAAACCGTTAGACGATCATGTCAGTGTCAGAGAAAAAAAGGGAAACATTCACCTGCGATAACATTCAAAATATCACAAAACAAACAGACACACAGAATGATAGGGGGCGCCAGACAGCAGACACGACCACAGTGCAACTCCTTTGTTGGTCTGAGAAACAAATGATTGGATGATGATCAGCGAGGGAGAAACAAAGTGCATTTGTGTTCATGCTTCGTCAGATACAAAACATAAAACTGACATCAAGGCAATGAGCGATGAAGAAACAAAGGAAACCATCGGGTGGACAATCAGCACAGACTCACAGCTACTGACTCCTGCCTTTCCTCATACTGTATGCACCTCAAGGACCAGAACGTCCTCCAATTCACTTAGAAGCATCGTGCGCGCCATATAATTGCTCCCCCCGGAGCGCACTGACCTGGGAGGACTGGCTCCAGGCTGCAGCCTGCTCATCTAGTGAGCAGGCGTGGCGGCGCGCTCTGGGGGGGAACAATTTAACATCCGCCCCTCCCCTGCCCGGCCCTCGCCCGCAACACGAGCTCCGCACAGGCTTCAGAGAGAAAGAGGAGAAGCACCGTGTCAATCAACGGACACAGAGAGAGGGTCACATAAGGGATGGGTGAGGGGAGAAGCAGAAAAGGAGAGATGAAGGAGTAAGGATGGAGCGTGTCTCGAACGAAGGGTATGCATGCTGCATGGTAGGGGTCTTTATAAAAATCGGTTTAGGCTTTGACCACAGGATGGCAGCAGAGGGTCATTCCAAGACTCAGCAAATGAAAGTTTAAAATGCTCATGCTAGTGTCAGAGCATCAGCTTAAATTCAAGACATTGACGAATGAAAGTTTTGTGAGTTATAATGTAATGGTTGTATTTAGAAAAGCAGAGTGATCAGGAGCCAAAGGGAGCAGGAGAGGAGAAGAGAAATGGGTAAAAAACGAGGATGACTTTGCATCTAGGAAGGATTTGTGACATAAGAAGCTGCTCTGAAAAACGGGGCGTGAGAAGGAGATGAGGGGTTTAAGGATGAGGAGGCAGTTAGATTAGAGCTTGAAGGGAGGGTCTTCGCCGTAGCAGTGCATGGAGCCGGTGGACTGTGGCTACAATAACTGCTGTCCGATCACAGCCTAGGGTTCGGGGTTTGGCGGTGGGGTTTGGGAGGTGGAGCCAGCACGGGCAGGCATGAGGTCACATCAGTACAGCAGTCACCATGGAAACACGCCCCATAAAATTCAAACCTAAAGGACCAGACGTCCTGTAAACCAGCTGCTTCATCAAACCACACACATACACACACACAGGCTCGGCTGTCCATCACAGAAATAAACAGAATGGACGCAATGAAAACCAACTTTTAACTCACCTTGAGGTTTGGAGTCTGCGTCTGGTCGACTGTGAATCTCATCAGAATGGTGAACTGGAGGTCGTTGGGAAAAGACTCCCTATGAAGGCAACAGGAGAGAGAAATTATCGAAGTGAAAAACTTAAAAAAAATGATACTTTTCTTCCTTCTCTAACACGAAAAGTGTATTTATTATAAGGAAAGATGCAGCGCTCCCTATAGACTGTAGCAGGAAAAAGTCAAATCTTGGCATTAAAAGAACTTTGAGGGCCTGTCCTGAAGTTAAACCATATAATAAAGGATTAAAATGTCAGTTTAATGCACCGTGTGACATCCAACGCTTTCTGAACTTTGGCCTGTACAGATCCCAGCAGGTCAGCTCCCATCTTCTTCAGCAGCTGCGTAAGGAGAACGAAGAGCCAGTCGTGTAGATCGTCTTTGTGGACCACGATGAAGTCCACCAAGGTCTCCAGGAACATGCTGAACACCTGCCAACGACACAGTCAGATGCACGAGGGTTCAGTTTGAGACACGGCCCACCGGCTCAGTCCACACCTGGTTTCCACATGCACACGCTTAGACACACACACGCACACATGCTAACATCCAGCACCTGTAGTCATTGGACACACACTTGATTCTGCATTTTCCCATTGTGATGTTAGTGGTTATTCACTCATTACAGCAGCTTTTATCACCAAACACCAATTTACTCTTGACAATAAAAAAAAAAAATCAACCCAAATTTAATTAAAATTAAAAACAACCAAACGGAGACAGTGAACACTTTGACAGCAGTGTCCACCGTCTCTACATGCTGGTTGTTGATTACAGCGAGACAGTGCATTTACACTGTGTGAGGCAGGTTAGTGAGAGTTAATGTTGCCTCTAATAAATGTCCTTTATTAGATTTAGATTAATGAAGCGGCAAAAATAGAAGATTTAAACACTGAGTGACCAAACTTACTCTCTACAGAGAGTTCCAGGGGGGGACAGCATGTGGGGGAGGAGAGAGACACACGTGTTAGAATCCTGACCAAACATGGACTTGGCTTCCAAGACTGTGCTTGGAAGATTGACTTTTTTGGCGCAGTTTCTAAAAAAAATCCTAAATTATCTTCAAACAAAGAAGATTTTTTGTGTGTATATTAAAATTAAAGATAGAAAATTAACAGATGATGGAGAGAATGGTGAGATTGAAATAAAAAAACAAAAAAAACTGAAGAAACACTGATGGTTAGATGCAGTACCTTGAAGGAGGCTGAGCTTATACCGGATTCTGCCGTGCCGTACACTCTGCCGGAGTCTCGCTGAAATTCATCAAATCGTCAAAACGTCAAACGAAGAAGTTGGGGGGAAGGGGGGACTCACACACGTGAGGAGGTGTGTGAGGCGACGGGCACTCGGAAATGCCAAAAGAGAAGTTGCAAGTGTTAGTGAGGGCGCACCGCAGCTGGTTAGTCAAGAGAAAGAGACAGGAGCTGGCAGCCCAAACACTGGTCTGTCTGTGTGTCCGTCTGTGTGACGGTTGTTGGTGTCAGTGTGTGATTGTGAGTTATTTGTGCGTTTGCGGTCAGTGTTTTGTCCCTGCGGTCTGCAGGTATGGAGAGGAAAGGACAGGAGCGTGGCAGTGAATGCAACGAGCACAGTTTGCTGATTGTTGGCTGAACAGTGACACAGCAAATCCCCCAGGAGGCGGTGTAGAGTGTGAGGTCACACGCAAACTCAGGGTTGTCTCATGCCGGAAGAAAACAATCTGCCGCACGCTCCGCATGCCGGTGTTATTGTCAGTGTGTGTGTAAATATATGTATATATGTGTGTGTTCCTGCAGTACATGTGGACATGTTTGTCCCGACAGTATGTCCACCACACTACTACAGTACTGGGAGTTTGTGTTTTTTTTTATCTTGCTTTTGGCAGAATCCGGTACAGTGAAGAATGGTGGGATAAACATAAAAAGTGTATGAAAACCAAAGTCAAATGAAAAGTGAATATTGACTGTTGATGATGTCACACTGTGAATGAGTGCCGACTGGGAACGCGAGTCGCATGCAGCCATACCTTACTGTGAGGATCGGCAAACATTCTAGTGAAGATTTCACACAGCCTCTTTAACTCCACCCGGCTGCAAAGGGAAAAACAAAACCCGGTTGAGTTTAGGCGGAAATAAATCGTCACCTGGCAACGCGATGACACGTCTGACCGGTCAGTGACTGACCTGAGGGTGCGCTGGTTTTTGAGTAGTGCTTGTAGACCCAGAAGCCCCTCCTTCCTCTCAGACCAGTTTGCACTGGCACAGCGGTTCAGCACCTTAAACGGTAAAAGAACATTTTTTGACCTCGATGAATCAAATTTGTTTGCCTTGTGAAAAATGAGTACTAAGCAGTGTTGGGCAAGTTACTTGAAAAAAGTAACCTATTACATTACTAGTTGCTGCTCTTAAAAAGTAATTAGTTACATTACTAGTTACTAAATTATAAAAGTAACTAACAACTAGATACTTTACTTTAAAAACACATAAAAAAAATTTAGTGTTGCTCTGTAGTAACTATCATAATGAAATGTAGTGGTACAATATAAACAAAATAGATGTTTAGACATTTTGACAGACATCTTTATAGCAATCTCAACTTGCCACCGTCTTGCTTGTGCGTGTGTGCTGCTGTACCGCGCCGTGTGTGTAAGACTCTTTATTTCCCTATAAGGCAAGAAGACCCGCCCAGGTCTCTGTCTGATTGGCTTAGCCTGAAACATTAACCTATTTCAACCAATAAACGCACGGGTTCAGTTAGTGTCCACGGCCGCCTTTCACTCATGACAGTGAGAGTTACCACAGAGACATACAAATCGATAGGCAGCAGACAGACTCCGCTGCCACGCAGTCCTCTCCCCGTCCAATTGGACCACAGATAGTAATGAGTAACGACCCCCTTTACATCGCAATAACAATAACTGTGTTACTGAGTGGGAAAAGTACCGCGTTATGTTACTGAGAAAAGTAGATTCATTACGTAACAGCGTTACAAGTAACGTGTCAGTCCCAACACTGGTAGTAAGAAAACCTGTACCTCAGCTACGTCCTCCGTTTGTCTCATGTACGTTGGGATGGATCCTCCATTTCTGGAGCTGTAGGATCGTTCTGAACAGGCACTGGACGCATCGCTGTTAGCGTCGTCATCGGAGTACATGCTGTAGTTTTCGTACCGCCGTCGAGCTGGCTTTTTCTACAAGCGGAGTGGGGGACAGAATGAGAGACACTCTGTAAAGGTAAGACTTAAAGGTGAAGGGGTAATCGTGCCACTTCTAGATTCCAAACAGCTCTAGACACACACAACACACAGGTAGGAGGCAGGCGACAAAGCTGACCTTGGACCGCATGTCTCCCAACAGCTGAGAGCATTAAACAGAGGCAGAATGAGGAGTTAGTCAACACACAGACACGCACTCCGGCAGCAGTAAAGCATCATCTCCTCAGGAGTTCACTACATGGTTTATGGTTTTCTTACCAGTGCGTCGGCCAGAGCTTCTTCTACGTCCGAGCCGGTGTTGAGGACCCTCATGGCGCTGACGGAGGAAGAAAGACGACTGGATTGGCTGATGCCAAAACCAGAGCCTGGAAAGAAAAAAAAAAACAGCGAAACAAGAAAGAAGGACAAACAGAAAGCAAAATCATATTATTGGTAAAAAATAATAATAAATTGATGGTCAACCATTCAAGGACCACAATCACTTCATCAATCAATCTCTGACATTAGCTGTGTCCCAGTTTAGGAGTCTGCAGCCAACTTTATGGAAAATACAGGATTTTCCCTCTGACCCAAGGAGATTTGTGCACTGTAACATTAATTGATTCTGACAAAATGGAACAAACACGGCCCCCTGCAGGTCATGTAGTGGGACACAGCCAATGTCAACCATCACGCACTCTGTTCTTTCCATCAGACGACCCTGTAAGTCAATGCGATGGGTTGTTAGGTGACATTGCGTGTGCAAGTATGATCGACATCCAAATCAATGAATGGGTTCATGTCCCCGCAGAGACGGGAGAAGCTAAAAACAAAGAAAATGAATGAACACCAGAAAAAAAACTGGCAACTGAATGGGAGGAAAGCATGCGAATCTACTACAACAGACGTCCACGGGCAGAACATGGAGATAAAAAGAACAAACTGAGGCTGATGAATTAAAAAAAAATGCAAAGGCTGACAAAATACAGTAGAAGATGGACGGCACCAAGGAGCTTAAAGAAACCGGAGCGAACAAAACTGGAGGGGGTGCGGAGTGGGAGGATGAGGTACTAGGAAATAAATGTTCTCGGAATTCACCTGCGGCACCAAAAGCATCAGGTGTGTGGAGAGCTCCGGTGGAGCGAGAGTAACTTCGAGTGGCTGCAACCAAGATTAAAACACACACACATAGATTTTAACAATCACACGCGAACACGCACAAGCCACAGACCGGGTCAAGCGAGAAGAGGAAGAGACGATTGGAACAAACCTTTTCTCAAAACTCACACTTTTTTTTTTAATTTATACTTAATATCCTAACTTTCCAACTCAACTTCTTGGTTAGGAGTCCACTAATGCTACTCACCAAGTGGTGTGAAGGAGCGTACGGGGCTGGTGTCCCGGCTGCTTTCCCTGCTGGCCTCTCTGCTGCAGCCCTGACTCATACTGGGCCGAGGGATACGACTGCCTCGAGCTTAAACCACCCAGGTTACAACAACGCAGCGCAGCAGACGGGGGGGAAAGAGCAGTGGAGGAAAGAAAAGTGGTTTGTAAGAACATACAAGGACCAGAAGAACAGACATACGGAGCATAGAGAGTGAGGAAAAGAAGAGAAACTCAAATATATAAACAGGTAGGAAGACACAGACCACAGTAACAGAGAGACGGACACAGGTAAGAAAAGATTATGAGCACAGGTCGACTGGCCACCAGGGGGCATCTCAGCAGGCTCAAAACATCAAGTCACACAGTTATCAAATCATTTAACTGATTTCTTTTGCATTGATACTACTAACTTCATGTAATGGATCACTCCTTTGACGGAAATCTGCTTGCAAACTGTATTTTTTAGCATCATTATTTTTTTGATTTTTCAATGTTTTACAACAGAAAAAAAAATCAGAATTTAGACTTTTTCTTATAAATAATTTTACAGGCTTTCATGTTACCAAATATAGGTAACAGTCTTTCACAGATATTAGTGAAGCGTAGGGATAGAAGCTGTTAAAATAGTGATAATAATAGTGATCTGATTGGCACAAAATTAACCATCTTGACATTTTAAATGAAGATGAAAAGGTCTTTCTTCTACTATCAATGCAGCTGGATTTAAAAAAAAAATTTCTTGGTGTTAAAAAAATGATTTATCCTGAGTTCTTCATTATTACGAGTTGAGGATGAGATGCACCGAACCAAAGCACCAGTCGTCTGCACTCACATTTAGACAAACACAGCAACAGTTACATTTAAAAAAAAAAAAGGGAGAAGTGATTCAGAATGGATTAAGCGACTGGAAGGTGGTCCAGGAGCGAGAGATTTGTGTTTTCATTGGCTAGCAACACAATCAACGTCCCAGTTCACAGCTCTGCTCATCAGCTTCAGCCTCTAAACCAGCCAGTCAAGGTTAATCACCAGCCTACCAGGGAGGAACGATCTCTGATCCCGGAAAGAAAATTCATTCATCAGCCACTAACCACAGGTTAGTACAAAGGAAGTGGAGGAACGTTCACAAAGCGAGGACATCTGCCGATCACAGGCACCCATCGTCATGACAACACAGCCACGGGTCAGAGACAGGCTACAGAGATCAGCTCAGAGGCGCTGCTTGATATGGACGCCAGGGCAGATTAGAAGTGATGGGTGAGAATCAGGACTGACGGATGGAGAGGGTCATTTAACGAGGAGAGGGAAGTGAAGGTGAGAGCAGAGAGGATCTAGGGGAGATGGAACACAGAGAAGTCTGGTCCAGGCCTGAGTCTTACCTCCTCTACTCGCGCCATTGTAGATGGAACTAACGCTGGAAGGAGCTAGAAGGACAAAGAGAAGAAGAAAGAGAAGAAGGGAGGACAAGGAGAGGAGAAGAAGAGAGGGGTTGGACGGAGAAAGACAGGAAATGGGAAGGAAAAACAGTTGAGGTTTAATGTTCCATATATGGTGAACTGAAGGTGGATGGATTTTGTTTTGTTTTTGTGAATGTTCCCTCTAGACCAGGGGTCTCAAACTTCCGGCCCGTGGAGTGATATTTTGTGGCCCCCATCTTGATGTTAAAATTGAATGTTAGCAGGGCCCACAACATTTATAGAAGGATTCTACTGCAAGTCAATGCCAAAAAATATTTTGTTGGATGCACTCTGTGGTGGACACTGCTGTGGACGAATGTGAGTATTATAAGACTTGTCTGAAGTGTTGTTTTACAGTGGAAAACTGAATTTTTTTATTTCATTTTTACCATTTTTTCCTTCTTTTTTGAACATTTACTGCTTATGCGGCGAAATGACGGGGGCAGTGGCCCTCAACCTTTGAGTTTGAGACCCCTGCTCTGGACACAGGTGTTCCATAAATAATTCATCTAATATAATCAGGAATTAGGGGAATGCTAGAAACACTTGAAAAAAAACAAAAGAAATATAACATCTTCAAACTCCCAAGAAATGATAACAAACTTCTCAATATTGACTGCTCACTTACCAACAGACAAACGAGTGGGTGAAGAGTCTCTGGAACAGCCCTGGCTGCGGGGGATCCGGCTGCGTCTGTGTCCGTCTCCACTGGCCCCGACCAACACCCTGTGGGCCCCAGTGCTCATGGTGCTAAGGGCCGTGGTTGTGAGCAGGCGACCAGGGGAACCGCTGCGACTCCCAGCTGAAGAAAGAAGAGAGAAATGTAAGCACAAAAAAAAAGAGACAAGTTGTCTGGAAAATGGTGACGGTAGAAAGAAACCAGGATAAACGTGAGGTCTGTTACTGTAGTAAACTTAATATAAAAAGTGCTGGGGGTTTAGAGCGGAGAATATTTTGGAGTTGAAGGGAGGAAAACTCCAGGACTTTAGATTTTGTGTTAAATTCCATCACATTACCAAAAAAAAGGAATTAGTCCAATATGTCCTCGCCACAAACCCCATCTTCAAGTGCATAAAATCTACAGTGTTTTTTATTTTCCATATGAACCAAAACCTGAAGGTTGAGGAGAAGCTGAACAGAATGACACAGTGAAGGAGTGTGAACAGACCGACTTCACAGTGGAGTTTAAAGGAAAACCAACACCAGTGACACCAGAGTCTCTTGTACAACAGTCATCAATAAGACCAACATGTTCCTGACGTTTTTGGGAATATTTTCAGACACTGACAACAGACCTGAACTAAAAACCACGAATCACCGTAGAACAAGTCTTTACCGAATTCACCGAGCTCCAAATTCTGGCAAAGGAATAGCAACCTCAACTTAAACTAGTTCTACTTCACTTTACATCAGGAATCATTCACTAATCAGGAATAATACTAATGCTGTCACTAATCAGGAATGGTATTTGTAGGACCACCAGAAAGACAAATTGAAATAAAAAAAGAAGAATAATAATAAAATTATTTGGGAATCAGTAGGAATCAGTAAGTGATGATAAAGTTTCTTCTCTGATCTTCTATAAATACTCCCATCACCTGCAGCCCCTTCATGACAGTATAAATGAAAACACACCTTTCAAAGCAGGGGTCTCAAACTTATGGCCCGCGGGCCATTTGCGGCCGGTGCAACGATATTTTGCGGCCCCCACCTTGATGTGAAAGTTGAATTTATAATAATATTTTATAGGTTTGTTCTCCACATTTTATGCTAAATCCTGGTCCACAGTCTCCTTCTGGTTCAGTGTTGTATTACACACAATCTACGGGAACTGATGTTGTTTCTTTTGAATTGAACGTTGAAAGCTGACGCGGCCCTTCAGTAAAATGATAGTGTGGGTATTGGCCCTCAACTTATTTGAGTTTGAGACCCCTGCTTTATGTAAACATGGGCAGGATCACAACACCCCCCAACCAAGTGTGTTTGACACGATCATAAACCAGTCAGTGCCTCAAAGTCCCAGCATGCTTCAGCCAGAGTGGAGGAACTAAAGTAACCCCTCTCAGGTGCACGTGAAGAAAACGTTGGTGGGAGCAACAAAGGAAGGGAAATACAACATAATAGAGCAATTTAACAAAAAAAAAGAAGAGGCGTCGTAATCTTACCACCAGCGGAGGTAGCAGACTGAGATCCTGAGCCATTAAGCCCATTGGTTTGGAGAAGGGGGGTGGGAGGGACAGGTGAGGGGGAAGGAATAGCAGGTTAAACCAGATGACTTATTGGTAATATTGCAAAAAAGCGAAATGGGAGTCAGAACACACAGTGCCATGGAAGCACGTCCTTATATACAACACCAAGGATGGAGGGGAAACACTTGATAACTTTATTTGAACAAAAGTTTTCTTTTTTTTGTTGAGGAGGGGGGAAAAAAAGCTGTTAAACAAAACACAATGAACCAGCTGCAGATGGAGGCTGGGAGAAGCAGTGCATGTTCCAACAGCCAGCAAATGTACATATACATTAAGCAAAGCCTGTTCACACTATGACGAAAACAAAATGCCTTCAAGAAAATGTATTTAAACACATTCTCACACACAGGTGACAAATATTCCAACCCTCTGTGTCGCTGCCATATTCCACCTTTGTGAATTTAGGCTCTTTTGGGACCATGTCATCTCCAAAAGCTTTTATGAAAAAAAAAGAAAAACCAAATCACATTGTACTATGATACGGATATAAGTTTAAAGGTAGGGCCTGCTAACAGCAGATATTAACTACAAAAGAGATTTATTTATTTCACGATGGAAGAAGTGAACAGAATATACAATTCCACTCAGACCAGATTTGGAATATGTATATTTTAGAGAGAATGCAGTATGTAGCAGTTACCGAAACCTCACTACCTAAAGGTTAATATTTATTTCTGGTTTTGCTGTATTTTTGTTGTTTTTGTTTGAGCAGTGTGTACTTTGATTTGTTTTTATATTTTTTCTTTCTACTTTTATGAAAAAAATTCTATCTAAAGAGACTGACATTCATGCTTATAATGAGTAATGACAGAAATATTGGATCTGACGTATATGCAACTGAAAAGTAAATAATAAAAAAAGAAAGTAGTTCCTGTGATACAGTCAATAGAGTTTGCTGATCATGCTGTGTATTAAGATATTCTGCAAAATATACCGTACTATACTAAATTTAAATGGAAAAAATATGAGGACTACATACAAATGGAGCAGAGTAGTCAACAAAGAAGGGATGGATAAACTTTTGAGGCTGATATGGACAGGACAATGTTACAAGATTATAGGAGACGTCCTGAAATATTTTCTTTTTATTAATTCTATTAATTATACAGACAATACTAGACTTTGTTCTTCAAGAATAACAAGAGCAAAGCTACGAAAAACTACTCGGCAAAGACAACTGTAATATATTATAGAATTGTATCTCTATATATATTATAGTATTTGTACAGTATTAGAACAGTATCTGTTCAGCTTGATTTGAGCATGATACTTTTTGTTTTTCTATCCGTTTCTTTCTCGTGGAACTCAACAGTCGACCCTGATCAGGATGTGTAGTAATAATGCAGGATTGTGAACTGTGTAAACCTTCATCACTGATCTTATGGTAGTAGACTTTTACTGTAGATGTTTGTAAGAAAAAAAAACCCTTACTTTCCTTTCTGCTTAAGTGCAGTTATGACATGTATATAAAACCTCTAAATTATTATTATTATTATTATTATTGTTTATTATGACAGCCAGAGCCAGGCTAGAGCAGCGCTATTAAACTCTCCACCGAACCACTCTCAGTGATGAGATACAGCATGCACAAAACACACAGACACACACTCCGCTGTTGACAAAACACCTCCATCTAAATGACAGCAGTAGCGGGTGGGGCCACCATTCCCACTGTGGTTAACACAGAGACACTTACACACTGACTCTGACACACAAACAGAATACCTGGTGTGCAATCGGATTCGTCCGAACCTGAAGGCACAGAAACGTTGACATGGAAACTTATCGTCACCGTGAAGTGAACATGTGGGGAAAAACTCTTTTTTATAAACTATAAATCTGCCCTTACATCGCTCACACTTGTTTGTCTGTCAGTGGATCTTGTGTGGTGAGTGGTTGACAACACGTGTGGCGCCGTTTCTCAGAACTGAGTTTATAGAATCATGCTGTGCACTCAATCCGTACTTACGTTGCGACTGGGAGACCATCTTGGTGCGGCTGCGTCCCCTGGAGTCCACTTGGCTCGACATGCTGGTGGGAGTGGACAGTGGCTGCTTGGTACGGACACGGCCTAGATTTGCGAGGAGGGCACATGGTCAAAAGTCAGGAGGGAAAACTGGAAATTTTGTCCGTCGTTTTGCACAAAGAGAAGGAGATGTCAAGTTTCCTAAAATCTTGATTAGTCAACAAGCCATGGATTTGATATAATGCTAGAAAAGACTGTTAAATTGGAATATCCAGTATGGGAGATATTTTGTTTAAATATAATGTTTAGTAGGGCTGGGTTCGATCTTTTTTCTCCTTCTTTTCCCCAACAACTTTACGTGAACTCATGCACCACAGGTGATTACGTATTTGCGTGGTTACGTGCGAGTTAACACACTCGCACGTAAAACAAATGTAAAAACAACATGGCACTAAAATCTAAAATCTAAAACTAAATTCTGCCTTGTAATTTTGGGTCAAGTCATGTTAAATAAAAAATGCATGATGGATTAATATGACTGCCTTGAGTAAATTTGTGATGGAAATAAATGTAAAAAAAAATAAATTTTTTTATTAGCAAATGGATTAAGTTTCAATTTTAGCTTTGATTCTTCTGAGAATAACGTTGGTACCGAACTATAACTGATATGACAAAAACTGAATTGAAAACCGAAGCGAATTGTGAATTGAATCGAATCGAATCGATTTAGAAAATTTTAATCAATACCCAGCCCTAATGTTTAGCTGTATGTCTGTGAAGATTCTCACTCATCCAAGTCATAATATCCAAAAAGGGTTTAGTTGTTAGCAACTGGACTTCTTCTTGGAGTTGAAAGACGTTCTAGAGGAGTAGAACTGCTATAGTTCCTTCTGACATCAACAAGAAACCGTCTTTGTAGTCCAAGAAGAAGTCCAGTTGCTGACAACTAAAACCCTTTTTGGATGAATGTTGAGCTGCATCCATTTTTAAACCATTGCCTGATTGACTAATCAGACGCCCTACTGTTGAAATCATTGTTATACAGATATCATCTCCATCACCGTGTCAGCCTAATGGACAACAGAACCAAAAATCCATTAGCAGCCCATGAATAAAGAAGCCCCTAAAAACTGTAAACTACTTTAAAAGCCAATGCACTGTGTATCAAACAGGTGTAATCAACTGTCATATCAATCACCTCATTACAGTTTATTATTTTACTAGTATTTGTCTGTAGGTTTTCCAATGCACTAAGAGAGTTTTTTTTTTTACAGAAAAAAAAAACAGTTGATTAAAATGTTTGAAACTACAACTTTCCTATAAAAGCTGGACAGACAAGTCCCTCTGACCAACATCTTACCATTGTCTGATCTGGTCCCTACAGACACACAGAGAAGGAGCATTTCGTAATCAGCACGGTTCTGAACCAAAATATTTGTATAGTATTACTAATTTTAAATTATTATAATTCTAGTAACTCGTAAAATACAAACAACTTTGTCGTTTTTAGTAAAAAGATTAAACTTTAGTAAAGCACTTGTGATCATAATGGTGTATTCAAACTTCATGTTATGAAAGGATGATGGTTTACAGACAACAGAGGGCGCTGTTTCCACATAAAAGAGAAGGCGGAGTTCGCATGGACTGGGTTGAATGAAGAGAGGAAAGAAAACAAGTAACGAAAGAAACAAATGAGGAGGCCGTGGCTGGTGGAGCAGAGGAGAGACGATGATCTTACCATCCGTTTTATCAGAGGCATCATCTTTAGCAGCAGAGAGAGAGAGAAGGAAAGACAAACGGGGGAGAGGGGTGAAAGGAAACCAAAAGTGGGGATAGGAACCAAATAAAGGAGAGGAGGAAGAAGAGGAGAATGAATTTGGAGGAGTAAGAAAAGTGTGTAACCAAACATCTGTGTACCAGAGATGCAGATGGAGACTGGAGCACAGTGAGACAAATCAGAGCGCTGGACAGTATTTTTCCCCACACGTCATGCAGACGGTGAAAATGAAAAGCAAAAGAAAAAAAAACGTACACGGGATACAATAACAGGCAATAAGCAGGCAACATAAGAGGAGAGAGAGGAGAGGAGAGGAGAGGCAGAGAGAGGAGAGGCCAGTCCAAGCTCTCAGGCGTCCAATCGATCGTTAGAGACAGGAGACCTTCAAGATGATCTGACTATCTGAGCTCTTGGTTAGTTCCACTAACTGGATTGGTGAGACCCTTACCCAGTGAGGAGTAGGAGCCAGGGGGCAGTCGACTTGCTCCCCCGGCCTTTCCGACGTGCCGGTGCCTAGCCACCCCGGCTGCGTTTACGTCCACGTCGCTACGGGAACGCTGCAGGGATGCTGCCGACATCCCACCCCTTGAACCGGCGGGGACTGACAGGAGGAGGAGGAGGTTGGGAGCAGGGAATGGAGGTGGAATAAAGGATACACACATACGAGACGAGACGAACACACAAATGAACAAACGAACACATGCGGCCACCACAAAAACACAAGACACAATATTGATACAGAAACTGAAAAAAATAATATCGTACAAACACGGGCACCGCAGTCTGCCTACATGTGTTGTATTTATCACTTGGTGTCATTATACAAGACTGTACGAGGAGAGATGTTATGAACATGGATGGAAAATATACAGATGGACAGCTGCTCATGACACTGTGATGAGGGTGTGTGTTTGACTCACCTCGACCTGGGGCTGCCGACCATTTAGAAGACAGAGGCCGACTGAAAAAGAAAGACAAATACAACCCTCAATTTCATCATCTTTTGTCTTTAGGATGGTGCAAGAAAAACAGACATTGGTGTAGTGGTGTTTTGTTCAAGGGTTGCCACGGTGAGTTAACAATTTCCATCTTCCCGTGCCCTATGTGTCCTCAACTCTACCCCCAACTACCTCCATGTCCTCCCTCACTGCATCCATCAATCTCCTCTTTGTCTCCTACCTGGTAGCTCCATCTCTAGGATCATTCTTCAACCAATTTATCAACATCTCAATCTGTCTTCTCTAGCTTTTTCACCAAACCTTCCTGTCTGTTTTGTCCCTCAAATCACCTCATTCCTGATCCTGTCCATCCTTGTCTCTCCTATAGAGAACCTCAGCATCTTTAACTCCTCCACCTCCAGCTCTGTCTCCTGTCTTCTACCTATTCCTAGTGTCTCCATCCATCATGGCTGGTCTCACAACTGTTCTGTAAACTTTTTCCTTCACCTTAGCTGAAACTCTTCAAAAATATTAGATATAAATAAGAATTTTTGACATGTCCCTGGAAGCTCCTCAAAAGTTCTGGTTCAGCACTGTATGCCAAGTAACCCAGGAATACTTTGTGAGGAATAACATCTGTATTTAGGAAGAAAACAAAAAATCAATAACCTACGAGACGTACTACTTGACTACAGTCATTAGTTTAGCTATTGAACCAAAAGTCTATATGTATCTGAATGGCTGTAGAGATTGGAGAATAGACTTTGGAAGCAGCCCTATGGCCTTCATCGCAATGATTTTCCTTCTGACTTAAAAAAACTAAGCTCGAGGTAAAGTTTCACTTAAAACAGCACATGAGGGACTAAACCCTGGAGGTCTAAACCTAACAATAGGGAGACCGTTCTGTATGTGGATTTACTTGAGGCTCTCTTGAGAGGAAGAGGAGGAGCGGTCACTCTGAGGGAGCGAGGCCACACTGCCAGAACTCTTCAGGCAGGACTGAAGGGTCCTCTGGTACGACGGCTCCAAGGAGTTGTAAAGAGCGTCGGCCACTGCTGGGAAGTGGTTCCTTAATCCCCAGTAGGCTCTGGGAGATTGGAAGAAAAAAGGAATAGATAAGGTGAGAAGAGGACGGCATGCTGATGGTGTTAAAGAAAAGCAGCTGGTTGGAAAAAGGAAATGTAGGGTTGTAAAATTTTCATTTCTTCATGATGTCACTTTAGGAAATGCCTCTGCCTATGTTTCTTACTTGCGGGCCTCCACTCTGGCCTCCGAGTCTGCGTCTCGAATTCCCTTCTTGATGCTCTCCACCAAGACGGTTGTGTGTCTGCAAAATACACATAGTGTTACAAACTGTGTGTCTGTACATCACCGTGACATTTTAAAAGAAACAACACTGATTGTGATGCTCACCTCTCTAAAGAGTGGGTCTGCCATTCCTGCAGCAGAAGGTCCAGGAAGTCATAGCAGCGCCTGGTGATGAGAGGTTTCCATCAGTTTCATCACACTAAGAATCACCACTCCAAAAAAAGAAAAAAAAAAACAAAAAAAAAACAAAACATCATCTGAACTGTTGTGATCTCACCTTCTAACGGCCACAGACTTGGACGTGCAGTTGCTGGTTATCAGAGGGATGAGTCTGGGAACGTGTGTGTGCTGCAGAGAAGGAGAAGGTCAGATGTAAATGCAATTAGGAAAAAAAATGGAGGTGGGAATCTCTGAATCAGCAGCACCTGTGAAAGTCTACCTACCCGTATAATGATGCGGATGGCGGACACGCCAGAGGTGGCCATGACTTTTGCACAGTTGGGGATGAGGTTGAACAGAACAGGAACGATGGCTTCTGCACCGTGGTCGAATTTATTTCCCAACACTGACGACAGGTGGCTACAACAGACACACTGACGTTAATACTATAATAATAATAACATAAATCAGTCACACAAATGACACAAATATTGCAGTACAACTATTTGTTTTTAAAAGACCTCCCTCTTCTTTTCCTTTCAGTTTGTCCCTATTTCAGGGGTTGCCACAGCGAGTCAACATTTTCCTTCTTAACTTGTTCTCTGACTCCAAATACCTCCATGTTCTCCCTCACTGCAGCCACCAATCTCCTTTTTGTCTCCTACCTGGTAGCTCCATCTCTAGGATCATTCTTCTACCAATGTATGCACTGTCCCTCCTCTGAACATGTCCAAACATCTCAATCTGTCTTCTCTAGCTTTTTCTCCAAACCTTTTTGTCTGTGTTGTCCCTCTAATCAACTTATTCCTGATCGTGTCCATCCTTGTCTGTCCTAAAGAGAACTTGAGCATCTTTAACTCCTCCACCTCCAGCTCTGCCCCCTACTGTTTCTAATCCATCCACCATGACTGGTCTCATGGCTCAGATCACTCCTGACTCTTTTCTCAAGTTGTTCCATCCTAACTGTACTCTATTCTTTACCTCTCTTCCACAGTCTCCACTGCTCTGAACAGTTTTTGGAAGATCCCCCTATTTCAATATGTTATGATTTATGACAAATAAATTGTAATTCTACCCTATATCTGAGGTATTGTCAGATAATGAGATGACAGTTAGAAAGGAAGTCTGTGAGGGTGAAGGAGGATTTATGGTTGATTTTACGGCACAGCAGAGAAAGCACAGAGAGAAATGGAGGCAGATGATCTTATGTGTCGACTCTTGAAGAGAAAGCTGCCAAGAGAGAGGGAGAGAGGGGCAGTACAAGGCACCTGGGTGGTAAAAATATCTCCTCACTACTTACGCCACAGTGATGCAGGCCTCTCGAACCACTTGTGATCGCAGATCTTTAGCAGACAACTTAAAAGCCCCGTCTAAGAGACGCAGGTGCTGGTAGAAGCAGTCGTAGCTGGGTGCACCAGCCACCAGCAGGGAACGAATCTTTTTCATCTGGTTAACAACAGGCAAAAAAAAAAAGACATTAACAATTTATTTAACGTTTGAGATTAAATCCAAGGCATTGGGTGTGATTTTACTGACAGCATTGGCTCTCTGGTCCCAGTCATGCTTGTCATCAGAGCAGATTTCACGAATTTTGTTGAGGTTGTCCTCAAGATCTCTGGAAGAGTAAATCTGAAAGAAAAACTAAAAAAAAAAAAAAAAAAAGAAGTAAATAACAGAGAATAGCAACAGCAAGACAATAGTGAAAAGGTGGGAAATATTTCTGAATGTATTCTGTACCTGAACAGTGGGGACGTCTGTAAAAGCTTTAACAAAGTCATCTTCATCCACTCCCCCGGCGCTGTCCTTCGATACTGGAAGAAACAAAAGAAAGTGTCCATCTATAACATCTAGGGCATACTTTTGGGCAACAATTGGTCCTAAAATTGGACACAGGTGTCCAATGACGTCATCTACTGGGGAAACACATTATTGCAGAGAAACGGCAGAAGTGTAAAGATAATATAAAGAAATTATTTAATTTGGACTAGGTTGGCGGACCGCATTAAAAAGATCAATGGACTGCATCTGGCCCCCGGGCCTTGGTTTGCCTATGCCTGATCAATAACATACAGCAGCCCAACATTTATGGATTCCTTGAGATTCTAGTTTTACATGACGGGAAAAAAAAACTGACAGAAAGTTCCAGTTACACGGATGCTACAGTGTCAGTGACAGCAGCCTGTGTTTTTAATGGACTTCCTGGTAGTAATGGGAATGTCAATCATTTTGTTTCTCTGGAGGCTGGAGGCCCAGCTGACCACACCTCTGCTATAACGACACAATAGACAGAAAGGACAAGACAAAGGAAGCCCACACACTGTGAAAAAGAACAAAAATAAATAGAAAAGCTAAGAGTATAGGCAGTTGAAAGACATCTTAACAGAGGAGAAAGCTGAGTAAGATAACGTTGGCTGCAGAAGGACAAAACAGACAGATTGGAAACAGACGAACCCTCCTGTTACTGATTTATGGCAATAACAAAATCAAATCCAAAACTCAAAATGACATTAGGGGAACTGGAGATCTGTAATGTCGCAAATAGAGGTAGAAATAACTTCAGATTTTGTGTCTTAAACAACAGCAGCTGGTTCTAGGCAACATACAACACTGAACTTCATGAAAGAACCACATACAGACCACGAAGTAATGAGGCAATAATAAAAACGGTCATAAAACCTGTGTTAATGACAATATTAAATTTAAAAATATCTTTTCTATGATGACACATGAGCTCAGGACCCTTTCAGGACATCACTGCTGCTAAGCACAGCATAAGGCATCAATTTTGGGCAGAAACAACATGGAGTTGTCACTGCCTGTGCTAAGGCTGGCCAAATCACAAAGGTGACATAAGGTATGAAGACAGCACAGGTGTGGAGCATGTGTTGGACTCCATGAGTAGCCACGACATGCTGATAATTATGGATGAAAAGTCACCGTAAAGACAGGAGCTTGATTCACAATCTCATGCAGAGATGGATTTTCAACAAGAAGATGAGCTTCAAAGACAGATTAGAGGACAGTTGTGAGACGCATGGATTAGAGGCAGAAGACAGGAGGCAGAGCTGGAGGTGGAGGAGTTAAAGATGCTGAGGTTCTTTTTAGGAGAGAAAAAAATGGACAGGATCAGGAATGAGGTGATTAGACGGACAACACAAACAGGAAGGTTTGGAGAAAAAGCTAGAGGAGACAGATTGAGATGGTTTGGACACGTTCAGAGGAGGGACAGTGGATACATTGGTAGATGAATGATCTTAGAGATGGAGCTACCAGGTAGGAGACAAAGAGGAGATTAATGGATGCAGTGGGGGAGGACATGGAGGTAGTTGGAGTCAGAGTTGAGGACACAGAGGACTGGGGGAAATGGGAATCGTTGTTTCGCTGTGGCAACCGCTGTAAAGGGACAAGCCGAAAGGAGAAGATGAAGAG
>JAFBJS010000377.1:264367-283518 GCA_016785265.1 Paraplagusia blochii | reverse complement strand
AGCTAGAGGAGACAGATTGAGATGGTTTGGACATGTTGAGAGGAGGGACAGTGGATACATTGGTAAAAGAATGATCCTAGAGATGGAGCTACCAGGTAGGAGACAAAGAGGAGATTGATGGATGCAGTGAGGGAGGACATGGAGGTAGTTGGAGTCAGAGTTGAGGACACAGAGGACTAACTAAAACTACTGTTTATTCTGTCAGCATTCACTGTCCAACACTGGCACAATCCACATATCTGTCTGTCAGAGTGGAGAGCTGCCAGCCTGTGTGGGTGTTCCATCATCAACATGCAGAGCGTCAGTCCTCCCATCACAGCAATCATGTCGACTATTTGCACCAAGCAGCAGAATTTGCAGAGAATGAAAACGCTCACAACATACACACATTCACATTAATGAATGATTCCAGTCAGGGGTGTCAAACTCGCGACCCGTGGCCCCATTTCGACCCGTTGAACAATATTTTGCGGTCCCCACCTTGATGTGAAAGTTGAATTTATTTTAGTATTTATAGATTTGTTTTCCATTTTTTGGTAAAAATAAATAGTTCTTCAAACCCTGATCCACACCCTCTACTTCTGGTTCAGTGTTGTATCTATAGAATACAGAATCTACGGGAAACTACTGTATTGAACACTGAAAAGTGACGCGGCCCTCTTATGAAATGATAGTGTGGTTGGTGGCCCTCAACTTATTTGAGTTTGAGACCAGTCAATGCTAATGATTTGTTTTTCTTTTCGTGTCTGGGTCTTTAATAATACCCAGCATGCTGAGACTCTGACCACTTCCTCCAAATCAATATGCCATCAAGAGCCCAGATGACACAATTTAAGACACACTAATACTTTTTACATTTTAACAAGCAGAACAACAATATCTTTGCATTCAAACTGACAACTCGTACTGCATAAACTGGTCTGTGCTGCCGGAATACACGTTAGCTGGCACCAGTGATTGACAGAGCGATCATGTGAACAAAGATGTCTTCCGAGGGAAATAAAGAGCCTGGGATGAAAATCAATAGACGGTGAGAGGAAGCGACCGTAACCACTTCATTCATCTGGGTGGCAGGAGGGATTCTTGGCAGTGAGGAGGACATACTCTCCACAGGAAGGAGGATATAAAAAGCATTTTATGGGAAGATGTGCTGCAGCCTAGAGATACCAGCACAGGTATGAGGGCTATAATGGTGGAGCGTGTGTTTGGGAAGATTTCTGCTCCTGGACTCTCTGTCTATGTTCAACATGTACCTAATTTACTAAAGATGTCAAATTTAATACTTAATGTTTTAATGAATATGGTGATCCTCTCATCTCGTCTTGGTGAATAATCTACGTACCTAGCTTCCCACTAGTTGCGCTGGGTCTGCGTGCCGCTGAAGTGTCCGCAGGCTTTTTGGGTACTTTGGGGACCTTGAAGGCAGCTTGAGCTGAGGACCGACTCCCATCCACACTGTCATCATCTTCATAGCTACGATCTGGAAGAACAGAAGCAGAAAGCAGAAGCCTGTTATTGAAGCAGGCTGATACAACGTGCAAGTTATCGCTGGTGATGCCACGACCGTATATTGATGTGAAGGAGTTTCAGTGGAAAAAGAAGTCTTGGTGAAAAGTTCAACGCTAACATAAAAGTTTTGAGTACATTCAAGCTTTCCTCTGACAGTAATGGTTTCTGGTACTGTTAGGATTGTAAAAATAGATCTGCCTATTAAAGATTTAAATGCTAAGTTATACAGGCTGGTGATTTACACAGTGAACATTTATCAACCGCTCCATAATTAGAGCTTCAGCCTCATAGTCCAAAGATCAGGCCGGCAGGTCAATTTGTTTGTGTATCAGGGAATCTTTGGAAATTTTGAAAAATCAGCAAATACATGCCGAAACTTCAGAGCAGAAATATGACAAATGACCGAGAAAATTATATTTCCAACTCGCATCTTAACGATTATTCCGTCAGCTGTCTTTTTATGCTGAGCAAAAGGAGCTGCAGGTTGTGTTGTGGCCAGTCGTGGGAGGCTGCAGTCTGCAGAGAACCTGCTCCGAATCACCAAATCAATACTAATTACAATAACATCACTAGCATAAAGAAATATAAAAAAAGAGAAGAAAACAGACCCATGCACGTATAAATAAGTACTTTTAGGAGCATGTAAACACATCTGACGATCAGCTGTCCGCTCATGGACACGTCATCATCGACAGAAGTTCAAATGCTAGTGAGAAACTACGATGGAAGGAGAACCAGGAGGGAAACTCACACAGACCGCATGAATTGATACAAGTATATGCAGTATGAATGGATACACAGAATGGAGATTGAACTGGTGCCATTGGAATGCTGTGGCGCTCCCGTCGCTCTTGACAACCAGCCGTGCAGATATGCGCCATGGCCACCACCCACCACCTTGTCTCATACATTTCTTCACCTGCAACAGGCTAACAACATGTCCAGCAAGACTTCAGGAGACCAAACAGAAACACAAAGAGGAAAAATTGCACCGTGTTCAATACCGCTCGGCATCGAGACACTCGAACGCAGTCGACACCGAACACTACACCTCCAGGGTCCATCCCTGTACTCACAGTCACAGATCCGCTGGCAGATAAGTCGCCTCATCCTTCAGGGAGGGAGCGGTATCAGGGCCCCCCCTCTGCTCCCAGCTGCACCCCTTGACACATGGACGTCCCTCAAACGCACTTCATGTTAGAAGTGTAAACTACACACACCTCACATCACGGCCTGACAAGCCCTTCACCCATAGAAGTGCCGGCATTTTCTTCCATATCTCTCTCCCTCTCCTCCACGGCCTCTCCCTCCCTCTCAGTTCCTCTCTCTCCCTCAGCATCTCTCCTCCTCCTCCTTCTCCTCTCAGTAGCCTCACAGCCAATCACACGAAAGGTGACATCATGGTGTTGCAGCCAGTGCGGAGGCAGAACCACGAGTGTGCGTGTGTGTTTGATGTGAGGAGAATGGGAGAGAGACAAACAGACACCCCAGGAATATTAACACTGGTTTCTATGAGTTCCTACCAGAGCAGCTGACCTAAAGTCACTTCCAAAGACAACACACTAGAAAAGTGGAGCAGGAAAGAGAGAAGAAGAAGAGAAGGAACTCTCCTCATCCCTTTTTACCTCCTCACTATCTTCCCACTGAGCTTTTCTTCGCAGCAGATTCATTCAGTTACAGCTAAAACATATTTTTATTTATGCAACTGTTCTCTCTTCTTTTCCTTTCAGCCTGTCCCTTTTGTCCCCCCAGAAGTCGCCACAGCGAGTGCACAATTTCTATCGTACCCTGCTCCATCACTAGGATCATTCTTCTACCAATGCATCCACTGTTTCTCCTCTGAACATGTCCAAACCATCTCAATCTATCATCTCTCTTCATAACCACAAAAGAACAAAGGGAGGCGAGGACATGATTTGAGGAGGAGGAGGAGTAATGACTGGTAGGGTTAAGGGGGGGAGACAACCACACCCCTCCATCTGAGGCCTTGACCCTCCCTACTCACCCACTCTGATGGTAACACACACACACACACACAAACACAGTGCAGTCGGTGACATGGCCTTTATTGTTTTGACTCCGTGGAACTGGAAATAGAACTGGGGTTTGTTTTCTGAGTTTTCCCATTTGAATGCACGCCACAGGGGGCAGTACACAAAGTGCTATTGAACAAATCGAACCCAAATTCTATCAATGTGAGAATGTGACGGTGATATTTATAAGCACTCTTTTGAGAAAGTAATAGAAAAAAAGAAAACAGATCAGCAGCAGATCAAAAATGCTTCTAATTCTAGTTCTCTTTATGTTTTTTTAAAGGTTTCATCTCAGGATGTGTCATGTCCTCTATGAGAAGCCAGGCTGGCATTCATTCAAAGTCATAGAGTTATTACTTTAATGTCTATTACTTACATAAGCAGACAGTACCTCATATAAATCCCCACAGTACAAGCTTTGGAGAACACGTCTCCTTGACTCTCCCTGCTGCTTCCACAGAGTGCCACATAACACCAAAGACGTCAATAAATATTGCGTTTTGCACATGCAGCGTTGCCGAGGGTTGAATTTAATGGTATGTTTAATGAATTTACTCAGCGAGATACAAATCTAATGATGCTAATTGCCAACTGTCGAAGCCAAGGTTGATTTGCCATGAATCAGTCACGCATCAGTGAATTCACGGCATCAATTTGCATTATTGTTAGCGCCATTAGCATGTCGAGCTTTTGTCTAGTCACAGCCCCTGGGAGTCGGTGTCTCAGGGCTAGGGTGAAGACGGAAGAGATAGAGGAGAAAGGGTTGGGAGGAGGAGAAGCATGGAGAGAGAGAGGGACAGGCTGCACACATGTTGTTGCCATGGCAACCCTTGCAGACCAGCTTCTTGGATGACTCTGGCAGGAAGTAGGATAGATGGTGGTGTACATTTAGTGATTCAGGCTGATGGTGATTCAAGTATTTCCAAAAAGGAAACATAGAAGTCTCTGAATCGAAGTCTATATCTTCTCCTCCTCCTTTCAGCTTGTCCCTTTTTCAGGGGTTGCCACACTGAGTCAAAAATTTCCATCTCACCCTGTCCTCTGTATCCTCAACTTTAACTCCAACTACCTCCATGTCCTTTCTCACTGTAACCACAAATCTCCTCTTTGGCCTTCCTCCTCGTCCCCTACCTGGTAGCTCCGTCTCTAGCATTCTTCTACCAATATAATCACTGTCCCCCTCTGAACATGTCCAAGTCTTAAATGGACTGAGATAATAAAAAACAACAAACCAAAATCCCTGATAATCCATTCGATAGAAGAGGTTCCTTCAGCAAAGTTAGAGTCCAACCCTGGGTCAGGACGGCAGATTACAATTGAAATCACAATAAAGCAAGATCACTGAAGAAGTCAGATAGTTGGGTCAACATTTCACAAACAAACAGGAAGGGCGTTCGGTTTAAAACTTTGGCCAAATCAAAGATGTTAGACAATAAAATGATTTCTATACTGGATCGGTCGTGGACTAAGTTAGCAAAGATCATCAACAGTGTTTTTAATCTACAGGATACTGTTTGAAATTGGAATAATACTGTTGGTTGAACAGATTGAGATGATTTGGACATGTACTGAGGAGGGACAGTGGACACATTGGTAGAAAAATGATCCTAGAGATGGAGCTACCAGGTAGGAGACAAAGAGGAGATTGATGGATGCAGTGAAGGAGGACATGGAGTTAGAGTTGTGGATACAGAGAAGACAAGATTATGTCTAATATCGGGAATTGAGGCTGCTGAACATTTTCTTGGTGTTGACTCAGTGGAAGGCCACGGCTTATAGAGTATTGTCAGCGACCTGGCCTATGACTACCTCTAGCAGCACAACAAATAATGACACAGAGCTCCAAGCATCCCAAACTGGTTCCTTGAACATGACATCAAGGTTGGAATGTTTACAGACTCCTCTCAAGACTGTGATAAAACACTTAAGAGGAAACAATCTTGTAAAAGTAGGACGAACCTGCTGCAGAGTATCTTCCCCCAGTTGCATGTAGATAGACGGAGAGGCACCGACACATTTTTAGATTTGAACACATGGGGGCAGCACTGGAAAGACCGTTAGAAGGTGAGTCTACATGAGAATATGTTTGACTGTGGTTGAGTCCTTTAAAAACAAAAGAAAAAAAGAACACACAGTCCTCATGATATCTTGAACCATTAGAGTACTAGCTGCAAGATGTCGTAAAAGTAAAAAATTAGACTACAGTCTGCGGTTCTGTGTGTCAGCGAGTAACTTAATAGACCTCGGCTTTTAAAGTGCAGATACTTGTCGTATATCAGTGCTGCAAAGTGCAAATAGTTAGTTGCATTTTGCAACCATTTTTGGAGTAGAAGCAGGTTAAATTTATAACCAAGGGCTTTTTCCAGATACCCCTTGTCTGAACTTTAAAACCAAGGAGCAGAGCTTTCACAAAGATTTTTTTTTGTATTCTGCAAAAGCATTACTAAGAAAGTAGATCTTGCACTGTGACATGGTTTACGGTCCACGCAGAAATATATGCTTGTGAAACTGTATGTGCTGTACAAACACAAGTGATTTAGCAAGGCTTCTTCTGGAAGATCTCGCCGCCTGAAGCGCTGCAGCAGGAATGGAGTCAAGTACAACAAAACCCTCAAAAAGCCACTGAAAAGACAGCCAGGGAAACTGGAGGCATAACACAGAGGAGGGTCTGTGTTTTCGCTGCTGTGGTCTGAAGCTGCAGGGTGACAGGCTGTGTCACCGAGTCTCATTTGAGAACATATGGCCGTGTGCATTCTCATGCAAGGAAAAATAAAGAGTCATGGAACTAGTTTGAGAAAGAAAATAAGAAAAGAGAACAGGAGAAGCCAGGGAAAAAACTAGGACAAAGGTGTTGAGTCCATGCCCACCGAAGTAACGTGGAGGAGAGCAGGATGTGTGTCAGGAGAAAATAAGGTTAAGTGTAACTGTGGAGCCAGATGAGGTATGATTACTGTGGCTATTTTTTCCAGAGATGAGTTCATATCTCAGTTTATCTAAGGCCTGATTACTGTAGTGTAAACCATATGGACAAAAGGCCCAGTTCAGGTACAAGTTAGACATTTTTGCTGAAAATCCACTTTATTTCCAGTGTCTCTATGGAGTCAAATACATTTTTTTTGTATAAAACAAAAGAAATCTTCCAAATCCGAGCAACTATTCCACATAATCAGAAACATCTACCAGTGGAGAACAAAAATAGAATGACACACATTCGGACAGAACTCACTAATGAGAAACAGAAGACAGAGACCGTCTCAAATCCAGTCTCAATTCTAAATCGCAAAAATAGATAAAAACCATAATATGTCAAACAAAGCCTTGCCATGGTAACGGGACCGTCCGGGAAACAGGGTCAGGGCTTCTCTTCTCAGGGGCAGAGACGCAGCAAAGTGGAACAAGGATGTCTGCGAGTGAGGAAACCAGTGCCTGTCTGTTTCCGTCCCTGTCAACGCTTGACTACTGTGCAAGCAGAGAAAGCTGCTGCGGCTCACGGTCACTGAGCAAAGCACAGCGGTGGTCGTAGGGGGGCAAGAAGTCAAATCCGCAGGCACTGATGTGCTTTACTTTTCCCACCAGAAGACACCGCAGATGTGTTTAGTTCACGTGAAGCCAGTTAAGTCATGTTGTACAGTGTTATCAGTCAGAGTTGATGACTGAGGCTAAGATGTTATTATTTTCCTATTTATCCTATATGTCAATAATATATCAGTTTGAAGGTAAAAACCATTAAAATTGACAACAACCACTGACAACATAAAGGAAAAAGTAAGACAATGAACCGAGGACTGGCTTTTGAAAAGAACTACGCGCCAAGGTTAAGTTCTTCTTCTTGGAACTGTTAGTCTTATTAACTCTTTTGCGTTTTAGTTCATTGTGTGTTCATTGAGTGTTTACAACATGACGTCAAGGCAGAAGCTGTCTGAAGGTTGCGCATTTCAATTACCCTACAGACCCTCGCCTATGACAATTAAAGAAAAAAAAAAGTTTGGTTTAGAAACATTTAGTGATAAAGGACGTTATTTATCTACATTGGCAGTATATACTGCAAAGTCTTGGTGACTCTTGAGGTGGAGCCTGCAACCTTCACAATGGCTTTGAATTGACGCAAACAACCCTTTGTGCACTTATTCTGTTCCCGATAAATTGTTCGGAATCGAAAAAAAAAATCTTCTCCTTTCGGCTTGTCCCTTTTTCAGGGGTTGCCACAGCGAGTCAACATCTACCATCTCCCCCTGTCCTCTGTATTCTCAACTACCAACTACCTCCATGTCTCCCTCATTGCATCCATCAACATCCTCTTTATCCCTACCTGGTGACTCCATCTCTATTGGACTCAAAACAAAATAAGTGATTTCCAAAATCACTTAATAAGTCCTCCAACGCTTAAGATTTCTCTTCCAGGCAGACAGGTATTAGACCTTTGCCAACAAATGGAAGTGGAAGTTCTTGTTGGTAAAGCAGACTCCTATCTAAAACCATATGCTGACAAGTTTCTGTCCAAGTGCCAACTTCCATTAAACAGAGACTTAAAGTCACTTACCGTCATCCTCAAGCTCCAACATTACAGTGAGTTATGCAAAGGAAAACACTTGGGCTTGGATAAGTTAAACTCTCTTCAGTTCTCTTCTTTGTTTTTGGCTGACTTTCACCCCGGGGTTGGTTCAAGCTCTCTCTGTCTCTGTCATGATGAATTAGGGAGAGGCGGTGATAGGCACAGGGCTTTGGCTACTGCCAGATCTCTCGCTCTCTCTCCCTCTTTCTCTCCCTCTACTTCCTCCCTCAATATTTTACCCTTCCCTCTCTCCTCTGTGAACAACAGCTGCCACAATTGCCAAAAAGAAGAGCTAAAAAAAGAAACCAGCCAATTTAAAAAACAGATATCTGTGAGGTTATAATAAGTATGTGGTCCCTGTGGTTGGACAGTGAAAAAGTTGCAGGGTTTACTGAGCATCAAGTCACAAACATGTTTGCCTCACCCTTGGACTGCACTCTTGGACATTTTGCCAAATGGGCGGCAAATAAGGTAAAAGTTATTTGTAGAACGACTGTTTCCAAAAGACCTTAAAAACACACTGTAAATTCAGTCAAATAATTAAATACATTCAATCATTAATTTGGGTTTGAGATCCCTGATCTACAGTATTTTATAGTTATCTTTCTATCTGATATGTTGAATACATGAGTCAAACCTTAATAGTATAATCAACCACTTAAATGAGTTTATCAGTAATCCGATGCCACGCCTAATAATTACAATAATTTTCACATTCCTCAAATGATTTTCAAAATAATTTAGCAATAACTGATCACCTACCAACACTGTGGCTTTACAAAGCTACAAAAGTTGAGAACCCTTAGGGTAAGAACCTGAAACAGTACAGCCTTCTGCTGAAGTTTATTCCGGCGAACGTTCACTCGCTTCCAAATATGTGGTAGAACCCGATTGGTCAGGTTACCAGAGCTCTTTACCTGACCACAAATGATGCGAGCGCTCTGGCCAGTTGAGCAGGACATACATCAGCTGTTGTGACAGCCGACAAACAGTTAAACCAGTACATGGTTCTGAGGTTCTGGAACCTTATTATCCCAATGTCATGTGGTTTGGTAACAGCCTGTTTGCCTATGACAGAGCAAATCATTCTCTTTGACTGAACTGTTGGAATGCACACTTTGTCGATGGAATGTGATACGGCAGTCCAAAATAATTTCATCAAAGCGACGACAAACACTGGTCCAATCTCAGATGTGACAAGAACAATTTTTCTTTTAATCATGGATGGAGAAATAAAAAGAAAAAATCCTAACTTTAACCCAAGGGAGTTTGCAGTCTTTCTATTCTTTCTGTGCCACCAGAGATTGCATCATGGTAACTAGGTCTACACGGCGCCCTGAGCTCCTCTCTGGGTCTCTATCTAAGTAAACAGGCTGCTACAGCTGATCAGTCATCATCCAACCGTCACTGTTGGAAACAAAGATGGAGTGAAAGGAGATACACGAGGTGTCTGTTTCTGCCGCACAAAGAACAACAGAAACACCGTTTAAGGCCAAACCAGTTTGGATGAGATCAAATTAATGTTTAAAGTTTCTTCTTTATCCACCTGCTACATGCAGGTTACAACAGACAACAACAATTTCACTAGTCATACCCTTGAGATTAAGCACCGACTATGGCTTGAAACCATGTACACTTGTAAATAACTTTAACCAATGGGGCAGTGGTGGGTTAGTGGTTAAGGGACCAGACTGTGGTGCGCAGGGCTTCAGGTTCGAATCCACCAAATGCCAGGTCATCACTGAGGTCCACTGAACATGGTATCTTCCCCACTCGCTGCACCCTGGGGCGCTCAATACTGCCCACTGTTCACTAGCGTGATGTGTTACAAACAGAGGACAAATTTTGTTTTGTGCAGCGGTGGGGATCACAATGTCACAATGACAAGGGGTTTGCTTTCATTTTCTTAATTCTCACACTGAGAAACAAACATTACTGGCCTTCTGAAAAAAATAAATCCAAATAGTACTTTATACTAATGCCTAAAGCATAGCGTTAGTATTACCGTAAAACGTAATGCATCACAAACGTTCAAGGATTAAACCTATAATCCTGTTACGTCTTACGGAGAGCTCATGGCAACAAATGACACAATCAGGTGGACGCATGGTTGCTTGCACAACACAAGGACAATCACACTTGTGCTTCTGGAAGGTGAAAGCGAGTCTGTGTGATGAATTAAAAAAAGAAGGAAGACTGACCGTGAGATGGGCTCAGAGCCATGTTTCCTGAATTCAAGGCTTCATCAAAACGGGCGAATATCGTCTGTAACCTGCAGAGGAGAGAGTGAGGAAGGATTCAACAACTGCACACAGAGAGAGAGAGGCGGTAAAATAATTGACAATGATCATTTGAATAAAAGACAAACATTTGTTGACGGCCTTAACGACAGATGATCTGCCAAAGTAAGTTGGCAACATGTTGACGGACAGACGGATGGACAGAGCGTGTGTGTCTGTCTCTCGGTCCCTCCATTTGCATGTTCACTGGTGGGTGTGTCACAATTTTATCTCAGTCAACAAGCATGAAGCTGCTGCACACGCAAAAACGCTCGTTTTATCACCCATTTATGGCTTGGCGATGAGAAAAGATGAAAACCAATCAGTGTCTCTCCATTAAAAATAAAGATCAGAGAAATAAAGACCGAACACAAACCCTGCAGCTCGGACAAACAGTCAAAACACCAAATGATCTGTTACCTGGTAACATTAAAAAATATATATATAAGCCAAACATTCAAAGATCAGCTGTCATACACACCACCTTCCTCTGTGTCCCTGCTCGTCTTTTGCTGGTCAACAACCAACAGGCGTCTCAGATGCCTTTCAGGAGTGATGATTGGAATTACCTCAGGCTGCTCAGACGTGCAGCGTTCGCAGCGCTCCCCTTCTCTTTACTCGCATTTTACTGCTCGCGTCGGGTAAGGAAATAACACCTAGCCTTCAGTCCCCTGCACTCGTTTGCCTCTGCATTTCCCACTGGGTTGATTAATAGGTTGCTGCGCAACGCTACATTCGCTCCCATGCTACTGACACACACACACACGAACGAACGCAAAAACCGTCAGCTTCCCTCGGCTCTTTGTATCTAACGTGGTGCAGTGGCTCTGAGAGGAAGGGGGGGAAAAAGGGAGAGGAGGGAGAATGAAAGAGGGGGGAGGAGGGAGGGGGTCAGAAGAGACCAGAGCATGGAACAGACATGCGACAAAGCACCACCTACTGTCAACGCGACTGTACTGTACTGTCAAACTCTCACACCCAGTGAGAAATCTCCAGAGTGAAACGGAGGAGTTAAATCTCTTCTTGAAAAAAAAAGTCTACGTGTGAATATGTGGGAAACAGAGAGGCAAAGTGGGCCAGTTTGTGGGCCAGTAAAGAGATTTGGTTACCCTTTACATAACCTCCCTCTCATTCCCAGACACACACACTCTGATCAGAGGGGGAGGGGGTGAAAAATCACAGCACAGAAGCAAAAAGGCTCTTCCTCCCTCCTCCTTTTTCTCCCGTCCATCCCACCTCAAATTTCTGCCCTTGTTTTCATCTTGATCCTGATCCTTACACAACGTGTCACCAGACAATGATCTGTAAACTTTTCAACCCTGTTATTAATCCTTGTTGAAGAGTTGACTTTCATTACATTCCTAAACTCAGTACAGGTGACTCACGCAGTTTTGATGAGCTGCTCCTTTAATTTTCCTTTTGAGCGTCAAGTGTGTCCAACACCTGTCCACCGAGTAAAGTGGGATTTCACTCGCTGTCAGGACACTGTCTCCTCAGATTAAATCACTGACAATGACCGACCTGAGACTGTGGACAGCAACAGTAATTACAAACAATATGATTTACTTTAAAACCTTTATCCTCAACTGTAGAATATATAAAAGTAGTTGAAGAATTTGGCCAGGTTTAAAAGCACTATTTATTTTGATTGATTTAAGAGAAAACCAAAATTATAGTCTCTGTTGGCCTCTTCTGATATCTTCTACTTTTCCTTTTGGCTTGTCCCTTTTTTTTTTCCAACAATCCCCCCGCGTCCCTCCTCTATATCTTCTACTCTAACTCCAACTCCCTCCATGTCCTCCCTCACTGCGTCCATCAATCTCCTCTTTGTCTCCTACCTGGTAGCTCTATCTCTAGGATTATTCTTCAATGTATCCACTGTCCCTCCTCTGAACATGTCCAAACCATCTCAATCTGTCTTCTCAAGCTTTTTCTCCAAACCTTCCTGTCTGTGTTGTCCCTCTATTCACCTCATTCCTGATCCTGTCAGACTGAAGTTTGATGACAAACAATTTGTCAATTTGGACAAGTTTGTTGGGCCGGAATACTAAACTGAATGGGCCATGACTGGTCCTCAGGCCTTAACATGTCCAAACCATCTCAATCTGTCTTCTCTAGCTTTTTCTCCAAACCTTCCTGTCCGTGTTGTCCCTCTAATCACCTCATTACTGATCCTGTCCATCCTTGTCTCCTAAAGAGAACCTCAGCATCTTTAACTCCTCCGCCTCCAGCTCTATCTCCTGTCTTCTACCTATTCCTAGTGTCTCTAATCCATCCATCACGGCTGGTTTCACAACTGTCCTTCTTCACAGATCACTCCTGACACTTTGTCCAGCTGTTCCATAATACAGAACTGGACAAGTGAAACGTTTTCCAAAAAACTGAATGTCCAGTTGCCTAACTAAACTCTTTAACCTTGACCTGGATGACTGAAAACCTTCATCGAAAAAATGAATCCTCTAACACTGGTACCTGAGAGACAAAACGTTCCAAAACTAAAATCCATCCAATTCAACCTTTCAATTGTCCGTTCTACAAGTTAAAGTGTGTTACTGTTGAATGAAAATTGAGTTACTTCTATGTGTTTGTCTTGTCTGTTACCTGCCGTCATGAACAATCAAAGTTCAAGTTGCTTATTGCGAGAGTAAAGATGGAAAAATGTCAGTGATTCCAGTGAGACTGGATATCAAAGAACCCTGTTATTCTGCCAAAGTACAGGTTTAACTAGCGACTGTGTTCCAGACATTCCTAGGATATAATGCAGCTGAGCTGGATTTAAAGCAGTTTTAAAATACCACACCAAAAAAAAAGCAGTGCACAGAGAGCGATAACAGCAAGTCCATGAACTCCACAGGAGTCATTCACCTCTCTTGGTGTTATCTTTTGCTGTGACAATGCTCCTTCTGCATTATCCGATTCTACTCCTACAGATCTCTGCGGCCAAACCTGGGCAGAAGCATGTGTTCCGTTCAACCACCATATTTGGTATTAACGGCAGAAAAGGAACGGAGACGACCTCCTCATTGCCTTTATTGCCAATGCAGTGTTAGAATCTGCACTTTCGCACGTGAATCCTTCAACACCAGTGCAGCCGTGATAGACACTAAAGGAAAAGACAAGCGCTGGTGTTGGATCTTAAATCACTGCATCTGTCAAAACATGACGCATCCTCGAGAGCAGACACACACACACACACACGTCTGTGTAAATCCTTGCTCTGCAGACGGTAAGTTTACACTGGAGACAGACGGGCTTAATATGAGCAACACATGACACACTGCGAAGGCCAGCATTCACAGACGTAAGACTCATACTCAACAGTCAGATCACAACACGAGCTGCTGCTCAGAGCTCACATTTGGGGGAAAAAAGGAGAAAAGGGTGGGGGTGGGGGGTCAGAGAAAGGAGAGTCTGCTCAGAATAACCCTTTACTGGGTAAATGTAACCGGGACGACCAAGGACGGACCCTACGGTTCAATGGGCCTCTTCTGATGACACAGACACACACGCGCTCTCTTCAGTTCTCTCTGCTGCTTCGCCTAATGCTTTTGTTTCTCCCTCACCCCTCCCTCCCCCCCCCCATCCACTCCTACAGCCAGTCAGTATTGTGCTCCCGATGAAAGTGTCTCTGTGTGTGTTTGTGTGTGAAGGGCAGGGCTGTACATGGTATGGCCTGGGACAGACTGCATGCCAAAGCCACGGACCCTCGACGCACGAGGGACGAGGTTGAGGGACAGCGGCTTACTCACCGTGCTGCTGAGAGGTTTCGCTTCCCCAGGTCTGCCCTCACCCTCTCCCCCACGTAGCGATAAACATCCACCAGTGATGTTATGGCAGCCTCACGTACCTGCGGACGGCGAAGAAGAAAATTTCAAACATCAGAAATAAAAACATCATTCATCCATGAGGCAGAATGAGACAGAAATAATTTTAAAAACATTTTAGCAACCAACCCTAATTCCCTCTAGTAAATGTAGACCTGGACTTAAATATAAATGGATTCTCCTGGGGATTACGGTGGGTTTTTATGTCGTCGTGGAAGATTTAGAGCCACTGAGATCATGGATGATATCCTGTTAAAATTTCCAAAAGCTGTAAACCTTTCTCTGTGCTTGTTATTAGTTAGATCAGGGGGGTTGAGGATATTAGCGCATTGAAAAATGATCTCTGATGGGAGTCATCTGATTTGTCAGATATGTTGTGTTCTGGGCTGTGATTGGGTGGGATGATTTTAGGGGGCATCTCTGCAACTGGGAGGCGGGCAGGTCTGTGGCACTGACGATTGGTCTGAGGAGTATGTGGGCAGATAATCACTGGGTGGAAGACAGAAGCAGATTTCGACTCTGAGATGCAACTCTTCGACAGCTTTAACCAACCCCTCTCTTACCTTCAGTGACGCACACTCTTAGAATCGATATGTGTTTAATAGCTGCGAGTTGCGTGCACAGAGAAACACGCCGTGGGCCTTTAAAAGCCATCTCTTTGCTAATAACAGTAATAATCACAGCGGTTGATTTCCATGCCTGCCACAACATCCAAAGGACTGAGACACAAACCACAAGTCGACATGCAGCTAAATCTGCTTCGAGAGGAAGACACGAAGTAATGGGTTCAGTCGAAGACATTTGTACATATTTACATGAGTGATTTGAATTTTACCTGTGGATTCTGATCTCCAGTCAGAACACAGAGGTGCGGGACTATTTTACTGAGGCTCAGTGAATGGGGTCCATACCTAAAAAAGAAGTCAACCCAAAAAAAAGAAGAGGAATGATTATTTATGTCAATGTCAATAGCTTTATGTTTAAGAGCGAACTAAGCCAGTGCGGCACTTCCTTTAGGCCAGGTGCGGGCAAACTAAGGATCGGGTGCCGAATGCGGCCCTGTTGGGCTTATTGATGCGGCCCACCAACCTTGTCAAAATTAAATTATTTATATTAATAGTATACTTCTGCCTTTTTCATGCAATAATGCATTTCCCCAGTAGATGGCATCTTAAAGGCTATCTTTTAGGTTTTATTAATGACCTTTACATGCATTTTTATCTTCAAACAAACAATTCCATCTTTATCTTATTATTGACCCCCGTGTCCCATATTAGGACCAATTGTTGCCCACGTCTGCTGTAGACCATTCTAGTGACTATATTTGTGTTGCTTGTGAAAGTTTCAACAAATAGAGAGAAACAATTTTTGCACTACTAATTTTTTCCCTCTTGATTCCAATTACAGGACCAAATGAAACCGGACTGAGCTGGTCGCCAGTGTGACGCTTAAAGTCTGAATAACAGTGACAACCCAGTATGTAGAACCTCAGTGTTATTTTCCAAGAATAAAAGATGACAGAAGTAGCACTGCATCTCTATGGCCTCTGTGAAAACACCAGCCGCACTGAATGCAAATTGCTGTTGTGCTGAAGTCAGATCCAGGTCTGACAAGAAAGTGTCCAATTTACGTCCCTCATTTGATGCATTTGAGATGTATCATTGGTGTTTTAAGAATGACACATTCAGCTCCTGTATGTTTCTGCAGAGTTCCTTCAAGTGCAGTACTACTTCTGTACAAGAACAAAAGCCTCTTCATATATGATGAAGGAAAAAGCTGAAGACTAGAGCAGATTAGAGGCAGGGACACAGTTAATCACATGTTCGCACGAAGAATTAAACATTCTATGGAGCGGAGATACGGAGGTAAGATTCTTGGAAAAGTCATGGAGTTAAGAGGATTAAACCTGGAAAAAAAGAATTTGTATTTTTAAGTGAAAGAACAAAAAAAAAAACGAAAGACAACTCATAAAACTATATTAACAGTATTGTTGAAGAAAATCTCCAATAGTTTTCAGCTTTTATTAAGTCCAGAAATCAATTGTGAGACTTTGTTGGTGTTTTTAATCACAATTTAGTGTGACTGACACAGATAAAGAAGGAGGGGGAAGGAAGTACTCACGTGCTGAGCGTGGCACTGAGACACAGACAGACTCCTTCTCTGCTGCGGAAGTTCTTGTGTTTAAAGCCCGGAACCAGCCTCTCCCAAACATACTGGAGACAGGAGAGACGGGAGTGTAAGTGTGGAAGTGAAAGACCGGAGAACAACAAACCTCTTCAGTTCAACAGGGGTTTCACCAGATCAAGAGAAAAGTGCCAAACCGTGATGTAGGACTACATTAAGGAAGATTTGTGTGATGTTCTTGGAACATCCAGAAGAGGGAGCCCAAATGCTGGGCACCTCTCTACTACAGTGGATGAAGGGGAGTTGGCTGGAATGTTACAACATTTACTACAACTGATAATGCTGCTGATAACACAAATTTTCATGGCCAGTATAAGAATTGAATCGCTTTTCTTTAACATGAGGTTTTTAATTTCAAACTATTTGAGTCAAGTGTGTGTTTCTCACCATAGGGGATGCAGTCTGCTCCATGCAGCGGAGGATGAGGCCTTGACTGTTCTCCCTGACCTGGTCCTTTCCATCGCCCAGTCTGTCCACCAAAGGCGGCAAAACTACAGACAGAGAATGAATCAGTGACAAATAAAACAAACAGAAAAAAAAAACAATTGATATCTGTGGAAAACACCAAAAATTCAAACACTTCATTTTTACTGTTAGATCCAGGGGTGATGTTGATGCCTGAGATGGTGCAGAGTGCTGCAGACGTGAAATCCAACAGTAAAATAAGTGATTTACGAGAACTTTGGCAGACTTTCAGGTTGTTAAGTGGTAGCTTCTCCGCATAAAAGGGATGAAATGCAAACAGCGACCACAATAATTTACACATTCCACCTTCTTTTTAAATAACTAATAAAATGTATTTTTAAGCTAAATTGCTGAAGTCTAAAGCAGGGTTTCTCAACCTTATTGCGCCTCGGACGGGTTAAACGCCTCGTACTATTTTCACAGACCGGTTGTTAAGTAGTGGCAGATAAATACCCCGTTTCTGGTGTTCTGAAATATTTTCCTACCTATAAAATCTTCCTACCCAAATTATCTGTGTATGCACACAACACGGGTGCACCCAGCCTATAATTTTCTCCTACCAGACCTGTATACAAGGTTAGTATCAATGACTCTGTGTCATTTTGAGTTTATTGTTGTTGTCTTCATTGAGAAAATATTTTCTAATCAAATATAGTAACATTATTATTGATGGAATCCTAGCCATTCTACTGTTCAGTTCTTTTGTTGATATGGGACCATGACAGATGGGACCAAAAGGAAACATTATTTCTCTGCTGCCTGGGACCAATTCACAGTGGTTGGGGACCACTGGTCTGAAGAACTATAAATGCTCGCGGTTTAATAATACATTTGAACAGCTGGTGTATTTAACTTCTGTGTAGCCTTTAAGTGTCTGACATAAAACAGGAAAGTTTGGTCTTTTGACTATTCAGCCCTTGGGTAGTATATTACCCGTACTTCAAACTCAACTGTGTCTTCCCTGGCCTCTGGGGCGGACACACAAAGACCCTGAGTCGACCTCCGTCACTCACAGCCGATACGAGGACGTGACGTATCCTCGGACAACCACCTCCATCACCTGCGGCTCTGGAGTCTTTCACGGCCGCAACCGCTGCAGTGGCTTCATGTCAGCTCGGATTTAAGGATCACTAAGTTTGTGGCCTTCCCGCTGATGATTATGACATTATTCAGACTGAGGCATCGACAGAATGTAGAGTCACGGCGCCTCGGAGCAGGAACACTGACGAAGGGGAGTCAACTGAACTGCTCGAGCCGCAAGAGTCACATTCAGTAACTCATGTTTGAAAAGACGACGTGATGTCAAACTACTTCAACTATGACAGACATTTACACTGAGCTGGTTAATTAGTGACCCATCAACCACCTAAATGGAGTCTGACCAGTAGGTTTTGTCACATTTCTTCAATGTTTTGGACAGCAAATTCAGCAGCCTCCCAGTTACATCATCTGAATCTGCTCTTTCACACCACACCCTGTTGCAGAGACTTAAATTAACTAAGTATTTTCTTCCTGAACCATCTTAACCATAACAGTGGTACTTAGAACAGGCCTTCAAAGTGCTGCTGGCAAATATATATGCTTTTATATATATATATAAACATATATATATATATATATATATATATATATATATATACACACACACATAATAATATATGTATGTATGTAATGTATACATGAATACACACAAAATGTATAATATACATATATACATACATATATATCCATATATCCATATATCCATATATACATATACATACATATACATATACATATATATACATATACATACATATATACATATATATACACATATACATACATATATACATATACATACATATATATACATATATATATATATATAAATAACTGATTCCACTTTTTTACAGTATTGCTGCTGCCGGTGAATGGGACAAGCCAAGGACAGAAGCGAGGACTCTGTCAACTGCCTCTACTAAAGACTATGACAAGACCAGTGATCCAGATGGACACTGGCAGGTTATATATCAGAAGCCTCTATTTTCATGTTTCGGGAAAGATTTACTGCACATCTGTCCGTCCACAGAATGGATCCATCACTTGCGGTTCTCCCTAAGATTTCTACCTTTTCCTTTTTTTCCCTGCTACAAGGGTTTTTTTTTGTACATTGTCCTTTGAACATCAGCCAGGGCAAGGAAAGAGGATGTTACCAACCCTGTGAAGCCCTGCGAGACAAATGTGTCCTGTTTTGTAAATGTGTGCTATATAAAGAATAATAGTAACTGCTTTTGGTTTAGCATTAATGAAAATGTTGGGTTTG
>JAFBJS010000377.1:242098-263991 GCA_016785265.1 Paraplagusia blochii | reverse complement strand
TTCTCCCTAAGATTTCTACCTTTTCCTTTTTTTCCCTGCTACAAGGGTTTTTTTTGGTACATTGTCCTTTGAACATCAGCCAGGGCAAGGGAAGAGGATGTTACCAACCCTGTGAAGCCCTGCGAGACAAATGTGTCCTGTTTTGTAAATGTGTGCTATATAAAGAATAGTAGTAACTGCTTTTGGTTTAACATTAATGAAAATGTTGGGGTTGTTTCTTGCATAAAAGCCTAAAAGCTGAGAAACAAAGGAAAACCTTTTAGAGTTTTAATTTCCAAAGTACATTTAAATGTCCTCTCTTAGTCAGCAAATTTTAACTCCCACGCAGACACAAACAAAGACAAATTCCTATCATAAAACATCAGACAGGACAACACTGTGATGTCATGCGTCCTTTCCTCTGTGCGAGCGTGCACCATTGTGTACATACATTCAGTTACCATAACAGCCAGTCGTCCTGGTAACAATGTCAATCCATAAAAAAAAAAATCACAGTGGGGTCATTGTTGCACAGAACAACGTCATCTTCTCCAGTCGATAAAAACACACGCTGACACACACACACGCCTCTGTCATCCTTCTTGTCAACCAGTTATGTTCTTTCTATTTGACCAATCACGTTGCTCCATCTCATCTCCCATATATGTGTTAATTCTGTTTCTCTGTCGCATGTGGAAACTATGGGAATGAGCTGCAGCCCAGAGCCCTCTTCAGGGCTCAGGCTCACACAGAGCAAACTGCAGATCAATAAAGTCGCTTGGTTTCAATGATCTCATCTTCCTGTCCTACCGCCCGCATGTGTATGTGTGTGTGTGTGTGTTTGTAGGAGAAGGGTGAAGTTAGAGGAGCAAAAGAGAACGGGAAAACAGAGTTGGAAGTCTGGAAGTCAGCTGGAGGGAGGGAGATTCCAGAGCCGGTGGTTGTTGGAGGATGGTTTTGTCATCAGGCTGACACACAAACTTTTATTCCACACAAACGTACAGTAAAAGAGAGCGAGACAGAGAGTGCATGTGCGTCCTGGCCGTAGTTTGACCGACGTCATCACCTGCGCTGCACTGTGGAAATGTGTGTTAGGGACATGAGGCCGAGTGGTTGACAAAGACAGCTGCTGACACTTCGAGTGGGCACAGACAAGGGCTGGCACTGACAGTATACAAACACACAACATGCCGCACAGACACACATGGTTAGACAAAGTGTGTAATCTGATATCAGGATCGGACCCTGAGGTTGTGCAAAGGGGAGAGGAACCAGTTGGCGTAGAGCACAAATACAAAAATCAGACAGAATTTAACCACAGAACAAAGAACAGAACGGTCCGATACACAACACATGCCTCTCACTATCAAAACAATGTGTGATAATCCAGAATAAACAGGAATAATCCCTCACCTGTGCCTAGGTATCCTTTGAACCGATCTCCCAGGCGGTCCACGAATGCACCACAGATGTCGATGCCCATTAATGCCACCTAAAACAAAGGAAGGAGAAATTGAAACAAAGATGACGTAATTGGTTGCAAACAAAAGTTCACTTTATGAATTAATATTAATATGTTGCAATTTATTTAACAGATTATTTAAAGCAGTATAATCATCCCTAGCTTTTTAAAAAAATCAGCAGCAATGAGATTTTTTGGTTGACGTGCAGTGGAGAGCCAATTCTTTCTGTACTCCAGTGTGAGGGAGGGCTCCCTACATGGATATTCATATTTTATTGGATTATAGCGAGTTAAAGCTGTTAAAATCAAGAAACAAATTGCTTTTGATCTTGCTTTTGATCAGCTTATTTGTGCACAGTGAACCCTTTTGTGCAGGCAGATGACAAAAAGAAAAAAGATGATGAGTACCGTACATTTCAGCAGGAGTGGACAGAAAAAAAGTTGCATTTGTAGAGAGATCGGGTTCAGCAAAATCTTAGTAAGAAGTACTTTTTTCATTAATAAAATACTAAAAGCTATCTAAAATAAATCCAGACTCTTGGTATCCTTTTTTCATTTAGTTATACTGTTAAAAAATATATTTGACACTCGGATAATTGGATTTTAAAACTTTTTTGACTCTATTAGCCAAAAAGTTAAGGAATCCAAAGACTGTGACCGTTTTTTTTCTTTGTTACACTCACTACGTCATGTCTACACCCTTTTCCCTCAGCTGCCCTGATTTTGTTCACTCATCAAATGCTGGCCCATGCGATGTGACTCGTAGTGGGAAAGTAGAGAGGTTTTTTTTTTTTGTTTTGTTTTATGCCTCATGGTGAGGCTGAGTTTTCCACTGTGTTTCTGATTAGGATCACATCCCACACAGTGCTGTGCTCTCTTTCCTGGAATGCTTGTTTTGGCAAAGCTGTGGTGGAGCTGCAGAAAGTAGTCCAGAAAGAAAATCCATTAAAAGAAAACTCTCTAGACTCGTATACGCGGCTTTGAGTGAAGAGACGAGATTGCATTTTTTCCCGTTTAGTCAAAGTAGGAAATAAGCCAGGTAGGTTTGGGGACGGGGGACGAAGTCGCATTTAAAGGGACAAAACAGTGACGGAAGACATTAGGAAAAAAGACTGGAAAATAACTCTTCTTTGTGAGACCTAATATGCCCACCTGACAGTGACCTAATTCAGGCACAAGAGAAACATTACAGGAAGGAAAACACCCTCAGGTCCTCCCTCCCCCTACTTTATCAAGCACCCCAACAAGTCTGGTGCCCACAACCATATGGCATCTGCATATGGGGAGTAATTGAGAGGTGGGGCCAGAGGAATAGAGCAGGAGGGAAGTGAGCTTGTTATCCACCAGAGAAAATAAATCGATTTGACATTTTCCCTTTAGAATTCAGAAAAAAAAAAATCCAGAAGCTGCATCTTCACAAGACATAAATGTCTTTTAATCCTGGACAAAAACAGGATATGGGGCTACCAAGTAGAACTAGGCCCATCTACAATCTCTCCATTTTCAGCAGTGATCCCACATGCAGATAATCTTTGAGTAGTGAGACATAAAGCCAAATCTAAAAGCCTTGAGTTTAAGGTAAGATTGAAATGTCCAAAAGTGCAGGAGGATGTTAACATTGTGCCTGGATCCCTTTTTTCAGTTACGTCAGGTGTCCCACATTTAGATCCTGTCTACAAATCCTGTCTCAGGTTGGTCCCTGCTGGTAATTCATAAGATTCAATTGTATTGAGGTTTTTTTCTCCCCGCAATAGCAGATCGAGGAGGCGGGAAATGAAGTGTCGATGATTGGAAGTATAAAACGTGTTTTTGGCGTTGGGGCTTGGGTGAAAGCTGCTGTCCCAGATACTTGTGCACTTATCTTCATTAATCATGGCCTGGCTGAAGGTAAGTGCACAATATATTTGGAGGTTTATAGGAACATCTTTATTTCCTGCTGGTGCCGCAGTAACTGACTACAGACTCTGGTGTTGCTCTGTCCTGCAATGGAGAAATGATCGCACGCACACGCAATGAATGGAAACTTAATGCATTGAGATGTGATGGTGACATGTTTCCTGATGTGTTCATGACAGGCACATAGTGCTTTTTCCAGACTGTAGAGCGCACTGGGATATTAGCCACACCCACTAAAAACAAAAGCGATTTTTAATTTAATACGTACACAGACCGCACCTGACAAATAGCCACGGTCTGTTGGAACCAGATATATTTACACTGATCTTTAAAAAACTTTTTATTAAATAAATCCTTTTATTTTACAGTGCTTGTAGCACGGCATTTACAGTCCAGTAACAAAGCCGTAACGTGACAAAGCCGTTTCGTCACCATGATGGTCCACCTTTAAAACCTTCAATCTTCTTTTCGGTTGCGATTGTTTTGGCTTTCATTCTGATCTGCACGGTGGAAACACCTTGGCCGTCTGCTCTCTGTAAGTTCACCCAGTCTTCAAGAAAGTTTTCAAGTTCGGTCCATCTGCTTTTATCCCCTCAATAAGCTTTGGTCGTCTTTTAGCATTGAGTTAGTTCTTCCAAGCTGTCGTCGCCAACGTCATTGATTCGTTGATGGCAGGCTAACGCGCAGCAGATATATAAATAACTGATCTGAAGAATTAAATGCGCGTGAATTTGCTTTACTGGTAACTTGAACGGTTTCATTGGTCCACTGTGATCTGTTCAGTTAAAGTTGTAAAAGCCTTAGCGCGAGAAAAAAGTAGCGGCTTATAGTCCGGAAGAACACTGTCTAAAACCCAGTAAAATATACATTTTAGAATGGATATATATATATATATATATATATACATATATATACATATATATACATATATATATATATATATATATATACATACAGTATGTTGTATCTGAGGGTTTTTGCTTATATAACTATTTCTTGTTAGGCAGAACCCATATCAGGGGTGAATGGGTCTACTTGCCTCAAACATTATAAAGGTCACTGTAGTTAGCCCTGTATGAAAGGCTCTTTGTGACAACCAGAGGGGGGTGGGGGGGCATGTAGTGCTTGGAATGGTAATTCCCATAACATGTACACAGTTGGCTCTTGATTCTGAAAGGACTTAAAGATGGTACAGGAGGAAAGGACTTAAAGAAAGTACAAGAGAGGGGGGAAATAAGTAAGGAATAGAAGCCACAACTCATAGAAAGTGTGTAGGTCAGTGTTGTGTTGTGTCTGGTACTTTTTTCACGTCGTTGAGTTGCGGCAGTAAGTACTAGGGCTGGGTATTGACTCAAATTTTCTAAATCGATTCGATTCAATTCACAAGGGTTCGATTCGATTCAATTCACGATTCGCTTCGGTTTTTGATTCAGTTTTTGTCATATCAATTATAGTTCGGTACCAACGTTATTCTCAGAAGAATCAAAGCTAAAATTGAAACTTAATCCATTTGCTAATAAAAAATGTATTTTTATAATATGTATGTCATATTAATCCATCATTCATTTTTTATTTAACATGACTTGACCCAAAATTACAAGGCAGACTCTAGTCTTAGATTTTAGATTTTAGTGCCATGTTGTTTTTACATTTGTTTTGCGCGCAAGTGCGTTAACTCGCACGTAAACACGTAAATACGTAATCACCTGTGGTGCATGAGCTCACGTAAAGTTGTTGGGAAAAGAAGGAAAAAAAGATTGATTTTTGGATTCATGAATCGATATCATCCTATTAACAAAAAAAATCGATTAAAATCGATCGATTTTTTTAACCCAGCCCTAGTAAGTACCCATAGATAAAACAAAATGTCTTTTGTTCTGAAATTCTTTCCTACCCGAATTAATTGCGAATTAATTTTCTGCTACCAGACCAGTATACAACGTAAGTATCTTGTATCATTGGCACATAATTGAAAAGATCCTAAATCTATGTGCGTCATTTTGTGTTTATAGTTGTTACTATACTAGTAACAGTAACGGTACTAGTCCTCGGCCCAGTGGTTGGGGTCTACTGCTGTAGGGAATAATAACAGAAGTTATTGGTTTTAATTCAACATAAGTTGATAATTGGTTCATTACCATGACATGTTTTCCAAAGACTCAGTCTTGATTTAACTCTGACCTGCCTCCAGGCTCAATACTGTGAAAATGGAGGCTTATGTGTGTGGTTAAATCTTTTGCCAAGCATCGAGCAGATGTTGTTTGTTCAAGTGCAATATACGAAACAATAGGAAAGCCTGGCATTGTTTTATGCAGTGCCAGAAAACATGAACCTCTTTTTTATTAGCATGTTGACCCAGATAAATTCAATCCAGATCATTGTTTCACCCATTTAATAATAGCACCGTGAAGGACACAAAGGGTGGCAGACAAATAAGACCCATCAGTCTTCCTAAACCTGGCAAGTGGGCCAGAAAAACTGGTAAATATTGAAAAAAAATGAGTGAAAGAAGGTATATTTAATTTAGGTCTGACTATAAAGGGACTCTGTCCAAATGATAAATGGAGAAACGTGCTTTCCTCTGCTGTTTTCCGCTAAAAGCTGCAATGAATTCCATATTCAGCTGAGATTTTACTATAAAAGCACCTGCAGGAAGTGATGAGGTCACATGGAAAAAAGATCTATTGTTAAAGAGGGAGAGGACAGCGAAATGCACTTGAATAGCAAATATACAAGCAGTATTTACACAACTAAAGGAAGTTGATTTTTGAAACAAAAAAGGGCAACTTGGCCTAAACTACAGTGTTGTGTCTGCAATGTGAGTACTGAAATATGAGGTGTCCAGAGCAGTGGTTCCCAACCACTGGGCCCAGGGACCGCTACCAGTCCGTGGTTGAATTGCTGTTCCACTTGATCCATACCATAAAATTATAGGCTGTGTGCACTTAAGAAATCCTAAATATTTATTCAGGTAGGAAGATTTTATAGGTAGGAAAATATTTCAACAACACCGGAAATTTGATTTCATTAAGGGGTATTTATCTGCCACAACTTAATGATAGGTCCGTGAAAAAAGTACAAGACGTTTAACTGGTCCGTGGCAGAAAAAAGTTGGGGGAAACACTGGTCTAGAGAGCAGAGAGACGGCCAGACACCAAAACAGAAAAAACCCTGATACTGCCAGGGGCATAAAAATAAAGCACTGAGAAAGGCATCTGAAGAACAGTACAGAACACACACTGCACTTTTGTATTCGTAAAAGAGGAAGCACCATCAGCCTGGACAATCACTTTATTTTAGTGTTTAGTGACATGTGTTTTCCACTCTGTTCTGTATCACTCCAGTTCTCATTTCTCTGTCAACTCTGCATCGTCTCCCTTCATGTCTCCTTCCTCCCTATGTGCTGATGCAGCATCTTTAGTACAGTTTCCCCCAGCCCCTCCCTCCTGCCCAACCAGGACCAAATCACCATTGCCCAAAGCATGTCATGTGACAAGCTCTGAGAGTGGAGAAAACTCAATAACACAGAGCAGATAGTGATCTGATATCAAGTTACTGCGCGTTTGTGTCGTCTGCACAAAAGAACAAATCTGAGCAGAGAAACGTTTGACTGTTAGACTAAATAGTGGCTGCAGCGAGATGTCTTTTTATATGAAACAATGAGGATCCAATTACAGTATCATCTCAGGCCCTGATGACTATAATGGGAAAGGTCTTTCTGATTCAGATGGAAGATACAGTAGATTTTGTATGTGTAAAGGTAAATATGAATAAACGTACACATTGAGAAAGTTTTCAGGGGTTAATGTCGGAATAACATCATATTCCAAGGCTGTGTCACAAAGACCAATGTGTAAACTCTGGATCCACTCCTGGATCAAATGACTCTGCAATGAACACGAGGTTTACATGACTGGAAACAAAGCATGAGGGAAATGTTTTATTTTCCCCCCTTCCTTTATCTCCATTTTATCTGTTAGTGACAGGACAAATGTTTGGCTTTTCTTTTCCAGCACTTAACATGTAAATAAAGACAAGTCTATACTTGAGTTTACCAACTCATTTTTGTGGAGTAGAACAGTGTTCCCTAACCTTAGTCATGTACCAGTCATGTAACCGTCACGGACCGGTTACATGACTATTTTCACAGACCGGTCATTAAGTTGTGTCAGAAAAATACCGCTTAAAAATGAAATGATCAGTGCTCTAAAATATTTTCCTACCTATAAAATCTTTCTACATGAATTAACTGTGCATGGGCACAACAAGGATGCACACAAGCTATAATTTTCTGCTACCAGACTGGTATACGAGGTTAGCATCTTGTATCAATTGAACATCATTGAAAACAAAGAGTTTACGGTGGTTGTTGTTGCTGAGAAAATATTTTATATATCAAAGAAAGTTGCATTATTGATGATGGAAACGCCATTCTATTGTTAAGTTCATGTGGGTACGGATCAAGTGTGAGTATTGGACAGCAAGAGCCAAGAAAAAGCTTTTCTCTGTAGCTCGGCACCATTTAACCTATGGACCTGTACTGGTTCACAGCCCAGTGGCTGGGGAACACTGTCGTAGATCACTGTTGACTTTGTTTTGACAGTGAAGTATCCCTACACCACACCTTTATGTTGAATTTTATGTCAACAAATGAGGACCATTCATTTTGATTGCTCTGAAATGCGTTTTTTTATACTGAATATGTCATTTCCACACAGCAGAATTGCTGATTTTTGCAGATCTGAGCAAATGCTGTTGATTAGTTCAAAAAAGAAATGTGGGAGTCAAATTTCCTTGTGTCTGGAAAAGAGATTTCACACTGTCTTCATGCCTTTGGAATCTGTTACAATCCCAACAAAAATGTTGCATTCCAGCACAGCAAATATGGTGCGGAAAAAACTGAAGCAATAAACACGTTAATTAACACACAATGAACTGGCCGACAATAGACCAGGAAATTCATGATAAACATTGGGAGAGATCAGGGGGTGAGAAAAGACTACAGTATGACAGGGTTAGCGTAAGTCATCGCAGTAACTTCTCGGACCCCTCCCAGTTCTGTCCTCCAGTGGCCTACAGTAACAACAATGGGTTGGCTTATTAATAACGCTTGCAGACAACCACTCAAAACAAGTACGTGAAAACCCAAAAACCACAGGAATGCATTGCACAAGTCTGATGCTGCCACTATTTTGAATGGTTAGAACATGTTTTTGGTGAAACAGGAACCGACTACCTAACTGGGTTGACTACAAAAAAAAAAAAACGAACAAGCAACACGGTTCAGACCTGGTGACCAAAGGAGAAAGAGGTGCAGTATCTGTCACAAGATGGTTTCTGGCCTTATGGTTTCAGTACTTATTGTTATTTTAGGGGCTTTTTTACTGTCATAATGTACTGTATCTTCACAATAACATCGACAAATAAATACACGGGAAAAAATGGTATATTCAAGTGTTATAGAGCCTTGTTTACACCATGTTAAGCTTACATTTCAGACGACCTGTACAGTACATAAAGTACAGACGTCACATTATGTCTACTTGGGGCAGTGGTGGCCTAGTGGTTAAACAACCGGACAGGGGTCCGGAGGGTTCTAAGTTCAAATCCACCAACTGCAACCGAGGTCCACTGAGCATGGCACCAGCCCCACTCTCTGCTCCCCAGGCACTGAAAGCGTTCACTTTGGTGATGGGTTAAATGCAGAGATGACATTTTGTTGACTTCCAATATCACAAAGTCAATGAGTTTGCTTTCCTTTTCTTTGAGCAACACGTAAAAATGTTGAAAGAATGAATGTTGAAAAAAAAAACTGTTCTTAATTTTACAATAAGATAATTAATGGGTAAGACAATACAGTAGGTTTACAATAACTTCAGTTATCATCAGCAAACAGGTTAACTTGTCTATACTTAAACATAAATACGAACATCACTCCTAAACCTAACTAATAACTAACTAAACTTCTCAGCTTCCCACTGTTTTGTAATGAAACAAAACTAGAGCAATGGCTTTCACAGTCCACACCGTTAACATGGAAAATTCAGTAGGAATCGGTCGATGGGATGACTGCTGCAGAGGTCTCCCACAGAATTGACTGGGCAAAGCCACTCACCTTGAAATTGCTGGAGTTCACCCATCCCGTTAGCTCGTCTATTGTCTTATCAAGCCGGGATTTGTCCTGCTCAACGTCCGCCGAACGATGAGGGTCACTCAGATATTCAATAAGATCTTGACCGACCTGCAGTCTGCGGGTAACGTCTTTCTGCAGTACCTGCTGGTAAAAATAGTCCATGTTGTCACGTTCCTCCATGGGGCACTTTGTGCCGAGGGGCCAGCCACAGGAGCCGGCTGACGACTGGAGACAGTGAACGAAGGAAAAAATAAATATGGGGGATAAAACTAACTACGAAGCAGAGTTTTTCTTTTTCTTCTCCGCAGTTTGGTTTGAGCCAAAGTGACGTTTATGCATCAAAGTGTAGTCCGTTATGATGTTTAGTCCACAACCAAACAAAAACAAAAGCTAAAGTTTGAGTTGCTCATACCCCGGTTCGATTCCTTTACTATTCAATGTTAAACGGCTTCATGGGAAGTTCTGGAAAGTTCAGCTACGATAAATTATTATATTCATTCAATACGTCAACAACCAAACAAACTAACGCATCCCGGTAGGCTGTGTGATGCTAAGAAAAATAGCTAGTTAGCACAGCACCCAAACAAGGACAGAGCGCCAGCTAACGTCACACATCCACAGGCCTAACGCCTGACTCTTCTCCGCTCTTCTAGTCCATAACCACGGCCTACAAAGTCCGTTGAGCCCCCGCTGTCCGCTCGGTCCGCGATAAACTCGCAGCAAACTTTCAAAACAAGGGTATGGCTCCAGTCCCGTGGTCCTCGGAGTTCGACAAGAATCACTGGTGCCGCTCAATCTGACAAAAGGCGCTGAGCGCTTCTGCCGGGCACTGCAGTTCAGCAGGAGACGCAGCCGAGCACCGATTAGGCCGAGGGGGCTTCGGGAACTGCACAGGTGGCCAGTGTGATGCCTGATAGGAAAAATGACATAAATAACCACAATAAAATCGAACCCGCTTACATTTGACAAAAACGCCACGTCAGAAGCACAACATGTGTAATGAGATCTGCCTTGTGCGTTTACATCATTTTTAAACTACAAAGAATCCGCGTTATGTTTGTGGGCGTGTCAGTCGTCTAAATGGCTCTTTAATGACATCTAGTGGCCGAATTACTGCAACGTTCGCAATTTGCCGCAGTTTTTGTCAGCAGCAGGGGACAAAATTCACACAGAAACACACTTACTATTAGTCACTTTTATTTATTTATTATTCATTTATTTGTTTTTTTTTTACTTTCTCGTTTGTCATAAACATAAAACTGTTAAAACAGTTGCCAAAGAGAGGGCATTAGTATCCCAGACAGTCATATGAGCTCTGTCCATCTTCATGTTTGTGTATTTTTTATTATCTTGTAGAACTTCCCTGGTTGTTGAGCACATGCCAGTCAGTTCACTGTAAAATGCTTCAATTTAGCCATTTATAGTATAATATGCCCAATAGATAACTCTGCATGACAAAAGAAATATTGTGACGCTACTGCTTAAGGGGTTGAATAAACATAAAACATAAATATTCCCCTTACTTTACATCCATGTACTTTTTAACCTTGTTGTGTAAATTTGCTGCATTTAATAAATATGTATCTCAACAGAATCTTTGCAAAAAGTTTGCAAATTTGGGCTTTTTATTTATGGGGCACTTAGGAAATTAAAGGTAAAATATGAAGGACATTTCAGGAATAAGCAATAAAACCAAATATTATGTATAATACCAGCAGTAGTAGCATTTTTTTAACCCACCACTTAATGTTTGGGGAGGGGGTGTTTATTTACAGCAGTGCTGGACTCCACTTTTAATTAATCCTTTTTTTGAAAAATGCAACTGCTGTTTGCAAAACAGATCTGTAAGATGAAACATTTAGGAGACAAAAAGCTAAATGTTTGAGAAGATGGTCGATACAGCCCTCCTGTGGAGACCTACTTTTCTGACATATATTTAATATTTTTCTTTTTTTGTGTTGATTAACACCCAGTAACTTAAAATGTAAAGTGGTTTCATCTGTGCAGAAATTGCTGGAGAAGTACAGCTGAGGCCAACAGTGTTAAGTCATCCTGGCATAATCCTCAGGAATAATTATAACATTCTGTTCTAATCCCAATCCTCCAAACATGATCGTATTACGGGTTTTCTGGAAATGTTTCAACCTATTTAGATCACTGGCTGAATCTACAACAGCAGCAGCACACTCCATGAACAGGAAACATAACAACTGTGTTTATAGCACCCCCTGCCAGGAGGAAAGGGGAACTGCAGAAAGTAGCATCTGCATATTCTACATTGTAGTCTAGCAAAATACAGCAGTTCAGTACAGTGTAGACAACGATGTATCAATATCCAAACGCCAAATGTTTTTTTATATAAAACGTAAAACCTTTCAAGTACTAAAATACACGTGATTGTCAAAAAAGTAACAGTGTGTTTGGGGGATTTTCACCAGCGTTTCATTAATCGGTTTTTTTATTTTGAGGCAACGACAGACCTGACTCTAATCCAGTCACACCTGGCAATAGCTATCAGATAAAACCAGGGATGTCGATATTGACTTATTGTCCAAACACTACATTTTCCGATTCCGATCTATCAACTGATACTGTTTAAGCCTGGTAATATTTATTTATTCATTTGTACAAACCACGGTATGGGTATAACATTATTAAATAAGCTGTAATGCTGCCACCTAGTGACTTTCACAATAACATACATCTCTATATCCCCAAAAATATTTTCAGGGCACACATCTTTTTGCTGAAACCCAGGCATCACATTTTTTTATTTTGATTATTGAAGGCAGAATCGATAATATCGGTTGGCAGAGATAATCGGAAATTCTGAAATATTTCCAATTTTTTTTTCCCCCTGTATTAGAGTCAGCTCGGAAACCTACTACTGTAAACAAGTTTGTCTCTGGTAACCATCAAATTGAAGGTGTAAACAAATGCTGGAGTGGTCCAGTATAAAGCACAGGACTGTATATGGGTTCATGAGTTGACAGAACCAGAACTACACAGTACACAACGGAGAGCTGCTCGAATCAACAAAGTGGGTTTAGTTGCTGAGGATGAATAATAGGTCCAGTTTCTTTTTTTTCTTCATCAACATTTAACTTACTGCCCTCTACGGGTGGACAGGCAGACAATCACCAACGGAAAATAAAAGAACGTCCGTGGCCCCCGATCCACATGTTACGTTAGTTTGCTTATAGTTTAATTTCTTTTTTTTTCTCATTGTAAAACATTCTTTGTATAAACATAAGTTTTCTTGGATGCACATATATCGTCCATGTCTGTCCTAATCTTGGCTCTGATCCCGGTTTAGTTCTTTTAGGTCCACCAGCAGGGCTCTTCTCCCATCATGCCTTGCTTGTGTTGGTCAAAGCAAAATGTATCACAGGACGGTCACACAGAGTTGTCATGTTACTAGTTGAGATGATGCTCGGGGTAAAGGGTACTGTTGTCCGAAATGACAATATCATATTTTTCTTTTTCAACAGTTTGTACATGAAGTATTTTCATTCCGCCGTTCGTCCTCGGCTCCTTCAGCACCCCCCGCTGGCGGGACAGGAGTGTGAGGATCTGTTCTCTGACAGAAAGAGACTGAAACACAGACAGGAAAAAGAGAGCGAGAGAATCCTTTCTTCCACGTTCCTCTGCTGCAACACTGACTGGTGAAGGAGAGGGGAGACGAGGGGTGGGTTCAGCTGATCAGGTGTCAGCGGTGATTGGTGAATCAGGAGCAGCGGGTGGGTCCAGCCCCTCCTCTCTCCCTCCACAATCCAAGTACCCTCCTCCTTTTTTTCTCCTGACGTCCTCAGAGTAGCAGGACCTGTAGACAGAGGTGGCCGCCCCTGGCCCTCCACTGTCAGAGGATGATGCAGCAACGGCACAGACGTTGGCCGCTTCCGTGTACGGATGGCGGCGGGGTTACTGGGGCAAAGTAGGCGTGGACCTTGATCTCTGGAAGGTGGGCCTGTTTGAGAAAGAGGTTTTTGTTACTACTGTACAGCAGAAGACAGCGTTCTGTAACCAGGGCAGAAGTGTTGCTTCCTCCGTGACAAATCACCTGCTCTACTTCTGTCGTACAGTTACAGTTCCGCTAACTTTTTTGCAGCGTTAGGTAAAAAAACGCAGAATCACTCAGCGTTTGTCTTCCCGCTGTTTATTCATTAGCATGATACTGATGTGGCTGAAAAGGATTGCGGTGCGAAAATATTACTGCACGTAAGCACAAAGTCTACGACCAACCAGGGAGGCTTCCTCGACTGATTCAACAAACAAAAGTTTCTGAGGACATGCCTGGACTACTATAATACACACCTGCTCAAACTAAGGACAGGGGGCCAAATATGGCCCACAGGGCTTTTTTATCCGGTCTGTTAAACTTGTTCAAAAACTACCAGTAATTTATATTATCATTATCCTTCTCGTAGTTAGGTTGCAGTTGACTTTCAGTGGGCTCACCACCTGCAGGCCGATACGGTACAGTGCAATGTGATTTGGGTGGCAGTTGTGGAGACTGCTGCCCCTGCAACCCAGTGAAGGCTTGGTAGATGGTAAAACGGATGGATGGATTATCCTTCCTCCTCTATGCAACGTTGCCAAATCACCAGTAAACACCTCGAGAAAAAAGCTAAAAACATTTTGGCCTTTATGCATGACATCATTAATCTTAATGTTAATACATATAAAAAAAATAATCTCTTCGCCCCTGACCCACCCAACCCTGTCAAACTTTAGTATTCATTGTGGGCCAAGAGTCAAAATATTGCCCATGTCAAAAACAAATAAGTTTGACTATGATCATCAAGCCATAATGAGACTTATTTAACTATTTCAGTGCTGGTTTTGTCAATATATAGTCATTTGGTCTAATGCGTTAGCCCTGAGACAATGTCTCTGTCATAGGAACTCCAGGGTTGACTTCCTGGGCAAGAGCCTATCCCGGTTAAAGCGAATGGCGCCATCCAGTGGGCTCACCACCTACAGTGTAACAGTGTATTAGGAGCTGGTACGGTGCTGTGTGAATTGGATGAAGGTCATGGAACACACCCCAACAATCCCCCTCAGTCCCTGATCAACTTGTCTGGGGTCAGTGGAGTCCGTGCTTGGACTGATGGATGGATGACACTGGCTTTAATTCAGCCCCAAACCAATACAGAGCCGCCTACAACTGATAACAGGCAGTGATTTTTTTTAGTTGCCTTCAGTGACATCAATTATTCCCTCCAGGGGTCGCTACAGCAAACCACCTGTCTCCATATAACCCGCTCCTGTCCATCTTCTTTCACAACATCCCCATCACTCCTCTAAGGTCTTCCTCTTGTCGTCTCTCTGCTGACATTGTCACTATCTCTTCTCAACACATGTCCAAACCTCAACTTCTCCTCTCTGACTTTATCTCCATATTGCTCCACCTTAACTCTCCCTCTGATCTGGTCAAGCCAGTAAAGATCTCACCATTTATCTCCTCTGTCTCACACCTCAGACCTTTTTAGATTCTGTAACTTCAATATTTTCTCTGAGTTATGGCTGACTTATGGTTTCCACTGACCCGAATGCGTTTGATGCCAGCTCTGGTGACTTGCTGACAGTCGTAGAGCTCTATGCGCTCCAGGCGATGGCAGCTCTTCAGGTGCTCCAGGGTAACGTCGGTGATGAGGGGGCAATTGTCCAGCTCCACCACAGTGAGGCGCTCTTGACCACAGGTACTGCTGCTCAGTGCTCTGATGCCATCGTCTGTGATCAGCTCGCAGTGGGAAAGGGACTGACCCGGAGAACACAGGAGAAATGAATGGATTAAAGCTCCACCAGCAGGAGGGAAGAACCTGGATGGAGCTGCGGGTGTGAGTGTTTACCAGTGCTTGCAGACGAGGGCAGTGGATGGACAGCTGAACCAAGGTGTTGTCTGTCACCTGGTGGGAAAACACTAGTGAGTTGAACATGTTTACATTTGTTCTTATATAAAAAAGACTAGTAAACCATGGTTTATTTTGAAATTTACTCTGAATTTTACAGCATCGGACAGAAATGAAACATGTATTTCATATGTGATTTAAGGAAATGTTTCAAAACATTTGTTGTACCAAAAGCTGATGGTTGAGTGACTGTAAAGAATTAGGAACCTTTCAAAATAAAAGACTTTTGAGACCTTACTTTATTAGTATTTGTTCCTCTAAGAAGATAGTTTTGGATAAAGGCCGTGATGTCTTTTAATAAAAGTTCTTTTTAGGAGAGACAGGGATGGACAGAATCAGGAATGAGGTGATTAGAGGGACAACACTGACAGGGAGATTTGGAGAAAAAGCTAGAGAAGACAGATTGAGATGGTTTGGACATGTTCAGAGGAGGGACAGTGGATACATTGGTAGAAGAATGATCCTAGAGATGGAGCTACCAGGCAGGAGACAAAGAGAAGATTGATGGGTGCAGTGAGGGAGGACATGGGACAAGTCAAAAGGAGAAGAAGAAGAAGATGTACAGTCATGGAAAAAATAATTATACCACTCTTTCTTTAATTTCTTGTCCATTTAAAAGTCTGCTTCCACTTAATCTACATTAATCTGGACAAATATAATAACATCAAAAAAGGCTCATAATTCAGTTTAATTTCAGAGCTGATTTCTGTCCATTTTACATGGTTTTATTGACAGAGACAAAAATCACTTCCGTTCCTACATCACTAGCAATAACATTGTACTGACAAATACAGTGCTTTTAGTCATTGCATGGTTTTGTGTCCATTGTTTCCCCCAGGTGACAAACCTTTAGTGGAACAAGGCATTAAGATGGACAAGGAATTGAAGAAAACAGCAGAGTGGACTAATCATTTTTCCATGACTGTATTATCTTATAAATATTATCAATAAACAAGAAGAGGCAGCTTAGAGTTAATGTCATTGGTGTAGAACTCCAAGGTTCTTCACGGCACGGGGCAAGATCCAATCCAGGTAAGCACAGTTGGCACCTTCCAGTGCCTTCCACGTTCTCAAAGTATGGTGTATGGTGTAATGTGGCTTGGGTGGTGGTTGTAAAGACTGGAGATTGGGTTGAAGGGGCAGCAGGGCGAAAGACACCCAAAAAGCACTGTGGAACCAGGCAGCTGGTGGATTAGAACCTGATTTAAGTCTTTCCATCAACCACTGTGCTTCCTTCACATTGGCAGGAAAGAAAATGTTTTATTCACTGTTTTTCTTTCACACCACTTGTGTTTCTTCACACTAAACAAACATCCTTCAGTATGAATGAACACTGTGAGTACGACATCAGGGGTGAACTGAGATTATTCTCTCACCAGAATACATTCTTCTAAGTCCATTTTTTCAAGTTCGTGACAATTCTGCGGAGACAAACAGAAGGCGTTAGTTCCAACCCTGGAGGAGCAAAGAAGTCAGAGAGTGAAAGGAGGCGAAACCCACCCTGGCCAACACTGTGAACCCGGCGTCTGTGACCTGGGAGCATCGTGCAGCTTCAAGAATTCTAAAAATCACACACGTACAAAGCAGAGTTGGCGTGATGTTCAACTCTGATGATTCATTGTATTATAAACAACAGAAAACAAACAGACGATCATGTTTGACAGTAACACAATCTTCCAAAATGTCCAATCTGCTACTCCTGCTGTCGCATACTGTGAGACAATACCACTGTGTAACTGTGTGTTTGTCCTACTTCAGTTGGGGACAGTTGAGTCCCAGTGCAGTTAGAGAGGCATCAGTGATGTTACTGCAGCCGGACACGCACAGAATCTGCAGCTTGTGGCATCCTCGGCACAGACTGACCAGTCCTTCATCTGTGATTTGCTGCGGGGCAGAAGACAACGGCCGATCAATAAATGAAGAGAAGCGTGGCGAGGGTCAAAGCGAGTCGCCGTGCTCCGTCAAACACCGCTCTTACTGTGCAAGACTGAATGTTTATAGTTGTGAGTTCTGGGCAGTGTTTCTGAAGGTGCTTCAAGGCTCCGTCGTCCAGCTGCAAGGAAAAAGAGCAGAGAAGGTTGAACAGGACGGACAAGTGAGATCAGCTGAAGACATTACTGTTAGCAATTCAATACTAATTCAATGAGTAATGTTTTATAAAAAAAAGGTTCATGTTTTTGCCAGTATAAAGGTTTATGTTATTGATGTCTGATATAATCGGCACAAAATTTAATATTTTATGTAATTGATACTGTGGTTGTAAAAATTATAATGTAAATTAATTATAAAAAAATTAACGTTGTATGTTCGATACATACACGATATTGTACGATATTAACTTTTTACGATATTAACTGTGCGATATGTACTATGTACGATATTAACTTTTTACGATATCTGATTTGCCGATATTGTCCAATGTGGACACTAAATAATACTAATATGTGAAGCTGTTTGCCCTCAAAAAGGAAAGTGAAGGTCTCAGAGCCCTAAGTGTGATGACATCACATTTGACAAAACCCAGTTATCGTCCCGTCCGTCCGTTTACATCCGCTTATTCATTACAGTCTCCACAACCGCCACCCAAATCACATTGCACCATACTGTAACTTCCTGCAGGTGGCGAGCTCACAGGAAGACAACCGCCCTAACCGGGTTCAGAACTTGCCCAGGAGGTGAACCCTGGAGTGTCACACCAAAGACAGAGACATTGCCTTTGGGCCAAAGTGAAGCACCCCCCCATTTATCGTGTTATCGGATTTTCATTTTCACAGCAAAATTAGATATCGATCTTACCAATAACACATCATTATGTTAATACGGGGCTAATAATATCAGAAAAATATCAAAATATATAATTTTTGTTTGTTTTTTTTCAATAATAAACCCAATAATGCAAAACAAAAAAGTTGAAAAAAGTTTGGGGTAAACAACTGTATGTGCATGTAAAAGTCACTAGATGGCAGCATTGCAGCTCATTTAATTATCTCCCACTCGTAAAGGTGTTAGTACAAATAAATAAATAAAATTGCCTCACTGTATCTGCTTTGGATGATACTGGAGAATTGAAGTGTTCGTCCAGTATCGGCAGAAAGTTAATATCGTACATCTCTAGTTCTACTTCATGATTAGGATTACCGCTATGTGCAAGCAGTAGTAGGCAGTGTTTAGCCAGTACCTGTGTGCAGCCTCTTAGAAACAGAGCTCGTAAACTGGCACAGCCTCGGGCCAGAGCCTCTATGCCGTCACGCGTGATCTGGTCACACCACGACAGGTTCAACATCTCCAGCATTCTACAGCCATCGCTGCAGAAGAAAAACAGGAAACACAGGCACAAGTCTCTCTCACGGCTTCACCTGGTCAAAACACACTGGTCCAAGACGTCTTTGACTGTTTACTGGCTGAGTTAAAGGGTTAATCATCCAAGTTCTACCTGAGAGCCTTGAGGGAGTGGTTGCTGATGGACACGCAGGAAGTGAGATCCAGATGCTTGAGTTTGGCGCAGAACTTGCTGAGGCTCAGACAGGTGCTGTCGGTGATCTTTGTGCAGCCGTTCAAGTTCAGCACTTCGATGTTCCTGCAGTTCTGTGCAAAGGTCCTGGGAAACAGAGGAGCAGCGGAGAGGGAGACGGGGGAGTTACACCGCAGCGGCTTCATTGAATAAATAAAAAGGCTGGATGCGGGGAAGCAGCTTGGGAACCAATTAACAGAGTCATGTTCAGGCCCCTGGGATGTTGTTGTACAACTGTTTGGTGTTTCTTTTTATATATATTTAAAGGAGCCGTGATATGGATCTATTTGTTTCTGTTTGTCTACTCAGTAAAATGGTTCTAAATGGAGTCAAAGAGTTCCCAGTGCTGGGTCCCTGCGGGGACTGAAGCAGCAAGAGTGGCTTTAATTTAAGATAAAATCACGTGAGTCCAACACGGCAGAAGCATTAAAGCAGCAAACAGCAAACAAACAGGCACTGGAATGGTTTTCATTAAGAGCCAGTGCAAAACCACAATGTTGTTAGCGGTCAGCGTGTGAATATCAGAGCAGACGATGGAGCGCTCACTTCATGGAGCCGTCTCCGACGCTGAGGCAGCCTCTGAGGCTCAGCTGCCTCAGGAAGCCGCCGCAACGCTTGGAAATGTTCTCCACCACACGGCCCTGAGGGAGACAGAGACTAGAGTCAGTCAGGTGGAAGGACAGGATGAGGAAGGGTTTACAGACTTTTTTTTGACCATATCTTGTTCTCTTCTTCCTCTTTCATACACAGACACACCCCTTCTCTCACCTCTATGTCAGTCTGGAAGTTGAACAAGTCAATCTTCTGCCAGTTGCTTCCATCGAGGGCCAGGACATTCCACGCCTGGGAGAGGGAAAGAGACAGGTTGCAGAAGCAGACAGACAAGTGGGTCAGACGAGGACTGACGGTAAATGAGACTGTTTTTGTAACCGGCGGCAAGAAGCAAGTGTAGAAAAGGTGTGCAGTGATTTTTAACAGGTTATGTCGGTCATTGAGGATTGTCTTTTGTCCCTGTTTTTAAATTTTCATTAAGGATGTCCAATTTTCCCCTTTTCTATGTCTCCTAATTTTTTATTTTGATATTTATGGAGCCAGAATAGTCTCAAAAAAGGGCACACGCGTAGAAACAGATCCGCAAACGTATTCTGAGAAGAGCACAACAAAAACAACATATTACACGTAGATTGTAATATGCGTAGATTGACGCAGCCAATTGACGCAGCCAATCACATGGTAGTGTCCTCATGAGGGTCTGTGTGTGATGTCACTAAACTGCGCCCAAGAACCAAGTTCACGTCCTACAAAAATGGCGTCTGGAAGCAGCAATGAAGAGCGTTCAAGTGTAAGTAGGTAAACATGATACTTACAACTGAAAGCTCGCCATTGCCGCTTGATTGGCTGCAAACTAGTGAGCCTTCTGATTGGCTAGTGACGGACTGACGGAGCAACTACTACCGGTATATTTGTCCTCAAAACTGAGGTCAACGTCCCAGAACCCTATGTTAGATTCTGGCAAATTTGGCAAAATCCAGATTGCTTTGTATGATTTTTATTATCGGAGCAATAACCAATAACGATCTTTATGAATTTACTTTCATATTGGGCCGACAATATCAGAACTGTGTTTTGCCAAATTAGCTGGATTGCATTCTGGGATGTTTACCTCAGTTTAGGGGCTAACGGCGCACATATCGATATTGTTCGATATCTTAAAATAAAATTACAACAGTTAGTATCAGACCTCTCTCCTATTTTTAGTCAATTTATTGTAAAACCTGAAGACAATTGCAGAGGGAAATCCAAATAGATCACCAGTTGTTTTGCTAACACCAGGATGCTCTGTGATTGGCTGATCAGATACCGCCATTTAAGGTTATTAAACGGTTGACTGAATAAAGCTGCTGTAAAAATAAAATCTTATTTAACTGAAATAAACATGTTAAACGTCACAGTATTCTGTCACATGTTCTGAATGTTCTAAACTCAAGTCCTTCTGCCACTGATGCAGTGCAGCCACAGTTAAAGTGCCAACCACTGGTTATTATTCACAGAAAAGCTCGTTCAGCTGCAGTGCACTAATGGAAAAAAAACTCTTGCGTCATACTGCCAGCAGATGGCACTGTTTCACAGATATTTCCACTGTTTTGACCGTGTGAGCTGCGTTTTGTCTCTTTACTAGGTGTCAATATTGAAGTGAAATGTCTCACCTTGGACACTTGGGCACATCGACACAGCGTCACCACATCTAAATAAGAGAATATTCTAGAAAGAGAAGAGAAAAAGGAGAGACGTTAATGAAATATTTGAGTATTTCTGTAACTTGTAACCCAGGCAGACACTGAGTATCTGAGTAGAGGGGCGGTCGCTGACAAAGGGCTGCACACAGCAGGCTACTGGGTCAACTCAATCCATTAATCTGCCATTGAGTAATCTCTGGAACTCAAACGGACAAGGTCACAGACAGGAGCAGCAGATGAATGTTCTGAATATGAAACCAAACGTATATAAAACCTCCGTCTGTGACTGCTCCGAGGAGACTCTCAGGGGAGAAGGGAAATTTACACAAACGTGGAGGTTTTCACAGGATTGTCAGGGTGCCAACGTTCCCAGTGCAGCTGGGATGTGAGTGTCCGTTTAACCCCAGGAAACAGGAGCTGCCCATTGTTCCCTTCATGTACATGTGGACAAAGGCTGGGTGTTTTTGATGTGCGTTAGGGACCGGGGCATGTTGGGACATGTCTGTGGTTATCTGTGTTCAGGGTATAGAGTCAGGGAGGACGTGCGTCCAGTGACAGGAGAGCGTTCTCTGACAGGGCAACAACAAACAGGCTTTGACTTTATTCTCAGTCCTCCAACAGCAGAGGTGAACACTGAGTGACCATCTACTGACTGGTCAGTGGCTCTGACCTTGATTATTGACCGACTGAAGGTTTTAATCCTACTCTGTCTCTCCATGATGCAACAGGATACAGGAGATGACATCTGTCTCTTATACACATC
>JAFBJS010000377.1:179107-242066 GCA_016785265.1 Paraplagusia blochii | reverse complement strand
CTGTGTATTCCATTTACTTTCTCACCTCTGTATGACTCACAGTGTAAGATGTGTATAAGAGACAGGGGAAACAACAAACAGGCTTTGACTTTATTCTCAGTCCTCCAACAGCAGAGGTGAACACTGAGTGACCATCTACTGACTGGTCAGTGGCTCTGACCTTGATTATTGACCGACTGAAGGTTTTAATCCTACTCTGTCTCTCCATGATGCAACGGGATACAGGAGATGACATTGTTGTTCTTACACATATATATATATATATATATGTAAGAACAACAATATATATGTGTGTGTGTGTGTATATATGTATACACAGTATATATACAGTATATATACAATATATATACAGTATATATGGTATATACACACATATATACTATATATATTCACTCTTTCAGTCAATATATTCACCATATACATTCAGACTTTTGTATGTATATTCAGATGTTTATATATATACATATGTATACTATATATATACTGTATATATTTGGACATTCAGTATATATATATCTAGATGATTTTTATATATATATTTATTCAGACTATCATATATATATTCAGAATTTTGTATATATATAATTATATTTTGGTATATATTTTCACACTTTTGTATATATATGTTCAGACTTTTGTACATATATTCAGACTTTATCTACATATTCATATTTCTCTACTTATAAATATACAAATATATATATATATATATATCAAGGATCAAATTGCTGCACTCACTTCATATATGTGTATATATACTAAAATACTAAATACACATGCCTACATGTAAATTGGATATATATGTGAATATATATATATATAGACATATATATATATTCACAACCTTGTTCACCTACAGCTGATTGCAATACTCTGTATTTACGTTTCATTTATATTTAAATTTTTGACTATTTTATTTTTTTCCTGGGTTAGAAAATAATGATTTTATCTTGAAAATGTATACAAATTAATAAAAAAATATATATTAATAACAAGTTCATCTTCTTCCACCTCGTCTTTTCTCATGATCTCCAGAACCAGTGGTTCTACTCTCCCGTTCTGGTGAGGACTAGCTCATTTTGGTATCTGTCCAAAAACCTCCCCCCGCCCAAAAAAAAGAAGAGTAAATATTATTCCAATTATAGACTGTCTCTTTTTTATTTGTTGTGACTTTTAGAGAGGGAACTATAATTCCTCCTGAGCACAGGCAGATTAGACAGGACATTAACAAAGCCGGATTGCTATGTCAAACGTTCATGTTGTTCATAATAGGATTTTAATGGCACATAGTTCCATTTGTTGACAGAACCTACACCTGGGCCTTCAAGCATGGATAGATAAGGGAGATTTCTGCCTTCCTCATGAGTCTGAGACTGGTTGCTATAGAAACTCCAGTCAGACATGAATTTGGCTGCTGGTGGTGTTGGTGTTGAGGCTGCTGAGTCAGTGCTTTCTGAGTAAGAGGACCCTGAACCACACTGAACTCTTTCCCTTTCCCTCTCTGGGGGTTGTCAATCAGACACGGGCAGTACATATATATATATATTTATACTGCATATGTGTCCGTGTATGGCAGTACAGCTATTGTACGTGCTGCACTGGCCTTGATAACTCACACTCAGTTCTGTTTACACTGTAGTGGCTGGAAAACAAGCCAGGTCACAGTGAAACGTTATACGTAAACAGTGGGGCTAATGAGAACATTAGTAAATCAAATCACCAGGTCGTTATTCCGGTTACACAACTGAATTACTGCGGTTCGATCCATACGGGTCAAAACCTTTTTAGATGACGACATTCTTTAATAAATTATTACCTCGTTTGCGATTCATAATGAGCCGTACAGTGGAATGCTGGGTAGTGGTGTGTGTTTTCTTAAGGTGCTGCAGTGTCTTCAAGTCTAATGTATGCAGATTAAGGTGGATTAAGATTAAATATTTATTTCTAACAAGCCATTCTGGATACAACGGCACAAAAGCAGTGGCCCAGGTGTTAAAACAAGACTATGGGTTAATGAAGCTAACGCTACTATTGAGTTGCATTATTGATAGAACATTATACTGGGTAGGCTATTGATAATCTGTTTACGGCGCCTTTTGACATAGCACAATGTCCATGTTGTATACAACTGTGACTGCTCTTTGACAACCAGCTATTTAATAGTCATTTCCAAACAATCTCCAACAAAAGAGATGAAAATATTTACCAACACAGACAGAAAGGTTTGGAGAAAAAGCTAGAGAAGACAGATTGAGAAGGTTTGGACATGTCCAGAGGAGGGACAGTGGATACATTGGTAGAAGAATGATCCTAGAGATGGAGCTACCAGGTAGGAGACGAAGAAGAGATTGATGGATGCAGTAAGGGGGGACATGGAGGTAGTTGGAGTCAGAGTAGAAGATACAGAGAACAGGGGGAGATGGGAAATGATTTACTGCCAAAAAGAAAGATCTTCAAACATCTTTAGCTAGCTTTGATTACCTAGATGACATAATGCACAGCATACTATTGCCTAATACCAGGGATGTCCGATATATCGGTCCACCGATAAATTTTGGGTCGATATGAGCATAATTTTTAACATCGGATTCGGATTTGGATCGGTATCGGTTTTTCCACCGATAATATTAATCCGATACTGCAAAGCCGCAGTCTCGACAAATACGCTGGACTTCCGCATGAGGAACTGAGTCTGCAGTACTGACACTCTGACTGGCACGTGATTAATGATGTCATTTAAAGAGACAGCTACAATGAGCAATGCTACAGTGAAAGTCTGCGGATAGAAAACTGTTATTCTTAATGACTGCAAGGAGCTGGTCATGCTGGGGGCTAGGAGATGGGGATTTTAACATTTTGTCACGAGGCGTTTCTATGCAGCGAAGTAAAGAAAAACAACAATGGACTCAGCGAAACGATGACAACACAGCAGCGGCGGTGGCGGCAGCGGCAGTTGTCTCTCTCTCTCTCTCTCTCCCTTTCTCAAAGACTTGGAGTAAAATATCGGTATCGGTTCACATCGGTATCGGAAATGAAGTGTTTGGGTAATATCAGTTCATATCGGTATCGGTAAATGTCATATCGGACATCCCTACCTAATACCATGTGTGCTTGGTGTACTCTTGAGTAATTGGGCATGTGCCTCTTTTCCTCACTCTGATTGGCTCATGCATTGAAGCATCTGTACTCTCTAGTTCACATCAATGTGCATTGCACAATATTTATCTTAAGGCTGATACAGTCCAGGGACGGTTGATAGCAAGATGAGGGAGGTTTGAAAAAAGGAGAAATATTTGTGAATAATATTATAAAAGAGATTCAATCTACTAGGCAATTTTGCTCATAGAACCAGGGGCAGGACTTGAGGACAGGCAAGTCAGGTGGTTTCTTGAGGTCTGGCCACTATGGGGCGCCTTGACAAAAAACATTTTTTTGCTGCCTGCACTCATAGGATAGGGGGCCCCAGCTTTAGCCCTAAGAGACCTGGGCCTGACACAGGACTCTGTCTGCACATCTTTGGGCCCAACTCCCCTAGCACCTACTGTCTGATCTGGACCCTGGACTTCGTCTTATGGAGCATATGAACTTGATTGGACCAGAAATTTTAGTTTTTACTTGCTAATGTTTAGTTAGCCCGCCTGTCCATCCTGGGTGAGGATCACCCTGAGGTTTCTTCCTTTTTTTTCCCCTTTCTGGGTTTTTGGGAGTTGTTCCTCAGCCGATGTGAGGGTCTATAGCAGGCACAGGCAAACTAAGGCCTGGGGGCCAAATGCGGCCCGTTGAGCTTCTTAATGCGGCCCGCCAACATTGTCCAAATTAAATCATTTACATGTATTATCATTATACTTCTGCCCTTTACTTGCAATGCCTGTGTTTCCCCAATAAATGGTGTCATAAAGGGTATTAGAAATGTAGCATCTTCGTTTTTTTTTATCTTAGTTCAAACAAATGCTCCATCTTTCTGCTCCTGACTCGGCCCTTGTGTTCAATTTTAGGACCGCTTGTGGCCCGCGAGTCAAAGTTTGCCCACCCCTGGTCTATAGATAGCAGGGGGTATCTCTACCTGTATATAGTCTTTTTTATTCTTGTTTTTATGCATGCTTGTTTGTAAAGTGCCTTGAGAAAACAGTTGTTATGATCTGGGAATATAAACAAGTTGAAGTTGAAGTTGAAGTTGAGACCCTAGCACCGCCCCTGCTTGGAATACAACGCAACAGGAGAAGGATGACTGTATTTACGTCTGGAAGTCCAACCATCCACCCAAACAATGTCCCTCAGTGTGTTACACTGATAGATCGTAACAAAGTTATGGAAATGAAAGGACTCAACCTACTTTCCACAGTTAATAAAGCAGATTTACTCCCATCACAATGGGTTCTCCTCACAGCTGTTGTGTAAGCGCTCTACATGACACATGTGACAGTAGGTCAGATGGTGGAGCGAGCGCGGGAGCGGCATGAGAGTGGATGTTTATCTGTGCACCAGTGAAAGAACACTGGTGCCGCTGGGTGGACTGGTGGTCCTCTCTGCAGAGACGCAGCTGGAGCAGCGCCACAGACCAGCACTGCGGAAATCCCCACCAGCAAACGGTGTCTATTTTTAGCCGTGGACATACAGTTGGTATAGACCTTCAGTGGACACATACACACACGTAAACTAATCAATGTGGAGGACGAACTCTGCTGAGTGATGTCAGATTTATGTCCAGCTGCTCGGCAGGATATTGGTCTGTAGGTTGCAACCTCATTTCTGGCTGCTGACCAACTTGTACATCACAAGATACACACACAGACACACAAACAGTGATCAAACAGTGTAAGTACACACTCTCACACGCCGTTCAAGGCTGTTGGAACTAATGAGTGACCCTGACCCTTCTCCCAGGGGCAGGTTGTGTTTCCTTCAGTGTGTTTGTGTTGGTCTCACCTAAGGAGAAGCTCTTTGGGGAGCTTCTTGTTGATGGGGGCTTCATCACTGTTGGAGAACACCTGCAGGGACACCAGATAAAAAAAGATGAATGAGAAACCAAAGAATCATGTTATACAATAATACTCAAAATGAGGCCTGGGGACCACATCTGGCCCACAATATAATTTTATTTGGCCCGTGAGATATTGTCAAATGTGTACCAGAGGTGGCGCTCCAGTGTATAACCTATATACTGGCAGGATTTATAGTATTAACAGTGTTTGCTATGTTATAGCACAGGCATGGCAAACTTTGGAATCCATCGATATATTTCGTTCATTTTTCCGTTACTAGTCGTGGGTGCAGCAGTCTCCATGACCACCATCCAAATCACACTACACCCATACAACCCCTTATTGCAGGTGGTGAGCCCATCCACAGTCAATTTCCCTGATTGATCGATGACAAAGACATTGACTCTGGGCCAAACTTTTGATTCTTGGGCCACGTTTGGGTCCAAATTTGGACAGAGTCTCCAAGTTAGAACCAGGCAGATGGAATGTTTATGTTAACTAAGATAAATGATCGGTAAAAGATATACCAAAAGGCTACAATTATAGCCTTTCCTATTGGGTAAATATGGGTATTACAGAGAAAAGGTAGAAGAATGATCACACCACCAAACCATATAATATGGACAAGATTGGCGGGCCGGATTACAAAGCTAAACGGTCCACATCTGGTCCCCCGGGCCTCAGATTGCCCATGCCTTTTATAGCACATACATTTTTTTTTTCTGGTTTGTGAAAAAGATCATTAAAGACTAGAACATTAACAAATATTTGATAAATAGTTAGTGACGCCAATCTAATTTTCTCTACACATACTAAAGATTAGATTAAGATTAAGATTTGGCCTTAAAATGTTTGGAATTAGAAGACGCACATTCACAAACAATTGCTGGTAGCTTTCATTACCCAGACAACATCGAACACACCATTGACTAATACCATGTGTACTATTAAGTAATTCAGTATGCTCTTCTGTCTCTCACTCTGATTGGCTCAGGCATCGTAGGATCTGCCACTGTTGTTGACTTTGCTTTACGTTGCGCAATAATTATTTGCTAGTTTTGTATTTCCATAAATATAATCACAGTACAAAATTTGGGGAAGTTAGCGGGCCACCTTACAAAGCCGAACGGGCCACATCTGGCCCTCGGGCCTCAGTTTGGCTATGCCTTTTTTTAGCACATTTGTTTTAGAGTTTTTTTTTGCTGGTCTGCGAACTAAAACTAAAACATTATCAACACTACATACCTGGAGAGAGGAAGTTTTTAATTTTGGCCAATTGATAACATGAGTTTGACGCCTCTGATATGGCAGATTGTTGACATTCTAAAAAAACCACATCACCCTTTGCGGCTGATTAGAAAACTTTGTTAACAAACAATCCAGCGACATGTTTGTTTTTCTACCTCAACTTCTTACAACCTCGTAATTTTCCCCGCCTGTTGGCGTGCTTATCGCAATTATTCTACGCACTGGATGTCTGGCCATCTGCTGAATGAGACACACACACACACACACTGAGCAGCAGGTGACTGGAGTCAGACCTGTTTATGTGAAGAACAGAGGCAGAACATTCTAGTTCAGGTGGGCTGTGTTCAGCCATGAATTTAAATGATGGCGACCGCCCACGTCCGCTGTGCCAGCGATGCTCTCGTATCCTCAAACACTCTGGAGCCGTGTCTAATGAGGAAGGGACTCCCTGCTGCCTCAAATGCAAACACTAACAGTGGAATGTGGAAATCAAAAAGCAGAGTTAAAGGGCAGAGGAGGAGAGGAGAGAGGAGTGAACATCGGAGAACAACTCCACTCAGAGCCAGGTTCCACGACGGCTTCCTGAGAGATGACGGAAATAAAGGCAGAGGGAGAAAATGGTGAAGCCAAGAGGTTGATGGGAAAGTATGTGATGGACAGAGGGAGAGGTGAGACAGGATGAGACAGTCAGCTAGAGTGACGAATTGGTTGGATCTTCAACTAGAGTTTTGATGAATCCCAGGATGGCAGTGGAGTAATCAGAGGATTATTGTAGATAATTCCCAATTCTGACATTCCTTAAGGTAACAAAATATTCAGTTTACTGCTATATGTTTTTGTTCCAAATTGTCTTCTTTATCTTCTCCTTTGTCCCCTTCAGGGGTTGCCACAGCATTGTCCATCTCACCCTGTCCTCTGTATCTTCTACTCTAACTCCAACTACCTCCATGTCCTCCCTCACTGCATCCATCAATCTCCTCTTTGTCTCCTACCTGGTAATCTCATTTTAGTCTCCTACCTGGTAGCTCCATCTCTAGGATCATTCTTCCACCACTGTCCCTCCTCTGAACATGTCCAAACCATCTCAATCTGTCTTCTCTAGCTTTTTCTCCGAACCTTCCTGTGTTTTTTTTCCAATGATGGTAGATTTTTTTGGAAAAAAACACTAATTAGTGTAACCTGGTGGATTTTAGTCATTGAAATGCATCTGAATATTGGCTTTAAAGGGTTGATATTTTCTTCAGCAACCATCATTACAAAGTAGGGCCCTAGATAATCCGTTCTACAAAAGCACTCATATCAAGATTGCGTTTTTTCCAGTAGAAATAACAACAAAAACAATCATTTCATTCCAGAAACCCAAAAATATACTATTATTTAATTAAATTCAACTCTTTTCCTTAACACCGACAACAAATATAATGAGTAAACAAGTATATTGAACTGCCACTAGGGAGCACAAGAGAGTGTTCTTTAGGAGTAGGTCCCAAGTCGGTGTGTCAGAGTTGAACAGCTGTGACCCTCCTACATCGTCCATTACTGCTGAAAATCCCATCAACAAAATGTTTTCCAAATCAATCAACAGTTACATCAACCTCATGCGTGTTTTTTGTTCTTTTTTTTTTTTTAGGTGGGCGGTCAGAAAATGCCTCCGCTAGTGTGGGCAGTATTATTATGTGGCTATAAATCAATGGGAAGATGAAACAGCTGGTTGTTGAAGGACCAGAAAGACGTTCAATGACCAGTTCAATGAAAAGCTCTGCTGGTCTACGTACAGATGTATCCCTGGAAAACAGGAAAGAAACATTTTCTGAACTATAAGTCGCATTTTTTTCCATCATTTGGTTGGGTTTGCTACTTTTATTTTAATTGACGGCCACTAGAGGGCACTGTGGAGACTTCTGGAGAGTTTTTGCTCCTTTTGGGCAGGTGCAACTTATACTCAGGAGCAGATTATAGTCCAGAATCGATCACCACGTTCAGCTTCAGCAGCTGTGAGAAATGAGTCTCAGTGTCGGTGAAATGGGCTGCAGGACATGTTTAATGTTTATCTGGGGGACGGTGTCTGTGGGATATATGACTTGTGCGGTGTAGCCCAGGGAACTGTCTAGGACCACAGCTACTTTTCTCCACCTATGCGCCGGAACTCATTGTCGAGGTTCTCATGAATCAATGGAATGAATGTCTACGTTTTACAGCAGAAATGGAAAAAAAAATAACATCTTTAGAGTTTAGCTTGGACGGGGATCAAAATGTTACGCTTGAAAGTCTGAAGGGTCTGCTGAGGACAAAGTATCTACCCCTTGAAAGTTCCTTTTGGATTTTTCACACCGGCATATCCCAGCACAAGCTTTTCCAAAACTGATTCTTCTTCCACTTCAGTTGGTTCCGCTGACAAATCTCTCCCAAACCAGGACAGTTTGGTTTCATCTCTTTGAATATAAGCATTTGAGCAAATGTCCTAAAAGAGCAACTTTTTTTTTATGATTTACAGGCAGAAATGTTGGAGCTGTAAAAATCCCAAGTCTTGCACCGGACCATTCCATACAACAGTGAAGGCCCAGCATGTTATGTAACAGAGCTTCTTTTTTCTTAGAACTGACGGCCACTAGAGGCCACTGTGGGGACTTCTGGAGAGATTTTGCTCCTTTTGGGCACATTTTGGCTAGTGCGACTTATACTCAGGAGCAGCTAATCGTGCAGCCCTAATGTTATGTCAGGTAATGTCAGTCAATTTCTTTTAATGTTTTCTTGAGTGATTGAGTGACAACGTTTTTCTTTTTCGGTCCAATCTTCTACTCTCACTTCCTCCCTCACTACATCCAACTTCCTTTTTTCCTTTTTTTCCCCTCTTCCCCTTCTCTTCTTCCTCGTCTTCCGTCTAGGGACTGTTGGCGGGAGTTGTTAGAACCGGGCCCTGACCTGTCCGGTATGGAAACCATTTTGTTGACTCGCATCATTGATTTGGCCAAAGTTTTACGCCGGATGCCCACAACCTTCACCCTTTATCCAGGCACTACAAACCACTGACTTGTGCCCCCTAGTGGTGGGTTTTTATATAAGTTATAACTATAAATGTATTTCTATGACTCTAAACATGAAGGGCTCCATTGTCAAGGGTGCGTAATCTGATCAGAATTGTTGGACAGAGTTTTAGGGAAAGTGTCCAAAGACAAAGCTTACACTCCACCGACTCGGTCTGTCTCACCAGCGGTGGTTTAGGATTTAGAGCTAAATATAGACGTAATTCTAAACCACCTCTGTAACACATCACTGACCTGTGACTTCTTCCTCAACTGACACCTCATTCCAATTCGCACAAGCAGTGGTGAAACTTCCCAGAGATTTATGTAAGTGCAAAAACAGGAAACCAGTGTGGTTTCATGCTGCAAACTGACAAAAAAACATTTTAGTGGCATCTGGTACTGGGCCGGCTGGATAGTCACAGAAAGTTCTACAACGATGTGTGGATAATTCGGATTCATTATATAACACCTCAGGGTTTTTTTTTAACGCAGATTACGAGACAAAAACACCACGTATGAGCCTCGACTTCTTTTTTTAGGATGACTGGAAACTCACTTGACTTTGAAAAACACCATAAATCTACTCATGTTCTCAAAACGTCTGGGTTTGTTTAATTAACTGCACAGAAGGAGCAAATCTCAACATCTGCAGAGTTGGAATCACAACCGTATCAACAAAGCTGTTTAAGAATGTAGGCCAGCGAGAGCTAGAGCATGTGGGAATTTGTGCTGTTTAGAAACAGCAATGATTATACCGATAAATTAATGAAGCAGTGATTTCTCTGTTTACACCCAGAAATAAACAAGAAATCCAAAATAGAGAGATTTACAACATCAAACTAGGTATAATGCCAATATTACTAATATTATTAAGACCAATATCAGTTTAGGCTTGGTCATATTTATTTATGTATCTGTAAGAATCGCTGTATGTGATTAATTGAATAAGTCGCAATGCTGCCATCTAGTGACTTTCACTTTATTATGCAGCTGTTTATCCCCAGAACAACAACCATCAACAGCGCTATTGACGGACGACAAAGAAGAGGAAAAGGAGGAAATAGATACAGTTGGAAATTGGACTACTGTTGGTGGTAGACAAAGAATAGGAAGTTGATGGGGCTACCAGGTAGGAGACAAAGAACAGATTAATGGATGCAGTGATGGAGGACATGGAGGTAGTTGGAGTTAGAGTAGAAGATACAGAGGACAGGCAGAGATGGAAAATGTTGACTCGCAGTAGCAACCCCTGAAAAAGGGAAAAGCAAAGAAAAATAAGAATTAAATATTATATAATATTATTATATTTTTATCCGGGAGTTTTTTTTTTCCTTTTCAACAAAATTCCAGAATATTCTACCTTTAACAGCGACTTGGAAACCATCAGGTCAAAGCTGGTCTGGTTTTATAAAAAGATTTAAAAAAATAAATGATGTGGAAAAGATCGTGTGCATACCGTTCATTTTTTTTGTCCTCACAGTTGAATTCTACTGAGGTCTACTTCCCTCTCCATGTTGTGTAACACAAACACACTGAATGACAGTGCCAGGTACCAGGCACATGATAGTATAACACAGAGGGTCGGGGCCCTCTGCGGTACGCCTGCCTCGTCACAATTCCCACTTCTGCTTTCTGATGCCCTGGGAATCTGTGCCAGCAGAGCAGCATTCCCTTGCAGGGAGTTCCTCCCCGCAGTTATACTCCTATCACTGAACAGAAGTTGGAATAAAAGTCGAGTTTTTGGACTAGATGGTTGAGGCTACGATCAAATATAAATTAAGAAATTTGATTTTTTTTGTTTTATCATGATGCAAAGTCAACGCAGAGCCCTCCATGTCCGTTTTCACGACAGGTCATTGGTGTCCGGGGATTGGTTTTCATGGTGGCCTCCAGCTCTGTTGAGGAAGCCGACGTTGTGTCGACGCTCCTCGATGGCTCCTTCTGTTCTCACTCACTCAGACTTTGAGCCGTGTCTGTGCATAATCAGCTGAATGCCTGATGGAGACAGTCAAGTACCATCAAGTCAAGAAGAATCTCAGCAATGTGAGAATGATATTAGGGATAAACAGGCCGAGAGGGAGTCACCACCAGTCGGAACTGAGTTGATTTAAGGCCAGTGCAGGAGGAGGACGAACTAATAATTCAGTTTTGGTAATTATTACATAACGCAGTGCGAGGGAGTCAACAGAGTCAAACCAAGTGACCAGGGATGTAGTAAGTTAGTCTTTAACTTGGCCAAGGTAATAATCAGGCCTTCTTTACTGCAGACATTTGGACATAAACGCACATCTGTCACTGTTTCACTGGCTCTGTTCCATTTCACTGGGTTGAGATAATAAAGAAGAACCCTGAAACGGAGGCAATTTATTATTAATGCAACTGTTGACACCAAAGCTTCTCCTACTGTGTGACTTGTGAAAACGGCTTCTGGGAAAAAGGATCTGTAATTATGACAACAGAGTCTTCAACAGACCTGTAGCACAACTTATATAAAATCCATTCCACAGGATTTCTTCATACAGATCTAATGTTTATGCCTAGCTTGGAAAAATATTTTGGCTCGCGGAGCCGATAGATTGGCTTAGATTTGAGTGAACTAAGAAAAAAGATGTGTAAAAAATCAGGTGCCAGTGGTGAACCTAGCAGGTAACGAAGCAGACATGGGTCCAGAAGGCCTGAGGTTCCACCTGCCAGGTTGCTTTGGGCATTGCACCATCTAGACCAGGGGTGGGCAAACTAAGGCCCGGGGGCCACATGCGGCCCGTTGAGCCTTTTAATGCGGCCCGATATCCCTGTCCAAATGAAATAATTTATTTATATTATAATTAAACTTCCGACTTTTCCCTACAATGCCTGCGTTTTCCCAGTAGATGGCATTAAAAAAATAATTAGTATTTTGGGTTTGATGCATGACTTTTACTTGCCATTTATCTTAGCTTACACGAACGCTCCATCTCTCTGCTCTTGACTCGGCCCCGTGTCCAATTTTAGGAGAAATTGTGGCCCGCAGGTCTAAACGTTTGCCCACCCCTGATCTAGACCAACATAACCTCCATTAAAACTAAGGCCCGGGGGCCAAATGCAGCCCATTTGGCAATATAATCTGGCCCACCAAGCTTGTCCAAATTATACTTTTCATTTATATTATAATGATATATATATCATTTATATCATAATATCCTCCTCCTTTTCCCTGCAAAGCAGGCACTTCTCCAATAGCTAGTCTAAAGAGGCTTAAAGCATTTCGCCTTCAATCTATACTTTACTCATCATTTATCTTAGTTCACGGAAACACTCAATCTTTCCAATCCTGATCTGGCCCGTGGCTCAAATTCTAGTACCACTTGTGACCCACGAGACAAAATAATTGCCCAAGGTTCACAGTAGGGTGCAGTGTGACTTGGGTGGCAGTGTTGGAGACCCCTGAGACCTGGTGTTGGCCAGGTTTGATTTTTGCCATGTGCAAAATACACATAAAAAAAGTTTAAAAAAAATGTCAGCTTTTGTCCAGATGTTAAGAAAGAAAGAAAACTGAACGCGCTTGTTTGGAGCACACTACATTTTTAGCGAAACAATTATGGTGTCAGTGTCACATGACATTCACAGGTACAATTATATGTCAAATACAGGAAGACAAATCAAACACGCTAATATTTACACTGCGATTCTGCATGTGCAGCCCACTCTTCCTGAAAACAACCAGTCTGACCCCGGGCAACAGTGTAAGTCAGTGTTGGCCTCCATACTCTGTGTTTTTACAAGTATCAGTCTCAATAGTCAAGTGACTTAACACGTTCTCATCAAGAGCTGTTAATTTTGTGCGTTCCAATGAGACTTAAGGTGTAAACTTTGTCACCTCTGTTACTTCTTTACAGTCCTTGCTGAAAGGCAGCGTCACACTGGCAATTTAAGTTGTTTACATTCCAGGATTTCGATGCTGCATAGCATGCAGAGGTGTGTTCGTGTAATCCTTTGATGAACAAAATTATGCAGAATGAAAAAAAAAAAAAAGTGATGGTTGGAGCTCACAGTGTGTCAGTGGCAGCTGTCACTCTCAGGTACTGCAGCGGGCCTTCCCTGCCAAGGCCAAATGCATGCTGACTAAGTGAATGCTGTTGGTATTTACAACACCACAGCTCTATATCTGCAGTCCAGACCTGATGAAAGCTACTGGACCCATTCATCCCTGACCTGACGCTGTCAGCTCACTGTACTGATGTACAACACTATAATACATGCTGCTTACTTATGTTAGCACAATGCTTCAGCCAACACTGGACCAAACTGTATGTTGTTTTGCTGCTGACAAATATTAGCATATTTATGTAATATCAGTAAGGGTATATATGTGTTTTTCTCCCGATAATGAAGCCCTGATAACACAACGCTCGGCTTTTGCCAAATAACATGTGCCATAAAAATATTCCAGGGATAGAAGGCTGCATTGTAAAGTAAGTAAGTCACTAGGTGGCAGCATTGCAGCTCATTGAATTCTTCTATTTTAATAAGCAGGCAGAACACTGTTGCCAACAACTGGTGCAGTGATTTGTATAAATTAAAGCTCATTGTCTTTAGAATAATTTCTGGAATAAATAGCTGTATTGCAAAAAAAAGTCACTTGGTGGCAGCATTGCAGCTCATTGGCCTTACAATAGTTTAAGGAATAAATAGCCGTATTGTAAAGTAAAAGTCACTAGATGGCAGCATTGCAGCTCATTGATTAATATTTTAATAAGCAGGCAGAACACTGATGGCAACAACTGGTATAGTGATTTGTACAAAAATCACAGCTCATTGCCCTTAAAATAGTTTTCAGGAATAAATCGTTGTATTGTAATGAAAAAGTCGCTAGATGGCAGCATTGCAGCTCATTGATTTCTATTTTAATAAACAGGTAGAACACTGTAGCCAAAAACTGCTACAGAGATTTGTACAAATTTCAGCTCATAGCCCTTAAAATTGTTTTAGGGATAAATAGCTGTATTGTAAACTAAAAGTCACTAGATGGCAGCATTGCAGCTTATTGATTTCTATTTTTGATAAGCTGATAGAACATTGATGTCAACAACTGGTACAGTAATTTGTACAAAAATCACAGCTAATAGCCCTTAAAATAGTTTAAGAAATAAAGAATCATATTATTATGTAAAGAATTAGTCACTAGATGGCAGCATTGCAGCTCATTGAATTATTCTATTTTAATTACACAAATAAATAAATAAATATTACCATGCGGCGGTATATTGCTAGTTTATGGTAGTGACGGAAATTAGGGTTTTTGGTGCAATATGGCTATATCAGATATCATATGACTTCTTTGATGGAAAAGAATACAAGGGTCCAAAAGTCACAGAAACAGAGAATATATATATATATATCTATTGTGTGAATTCATTAAAAAAACAATTTCTTAGAAAAATACACAGAGATTTCCTATTTCTTTAACCGCAGGGGTGTCAGTCAGCAATTAGCACCTGTGCATCCCTCACACTATTTTCAGAAGATTAATTAAGGTGGAACCTGATTAGAGGAAGCTGTTCGACTGAAGGGAAGAGAAATTAAGAAGATACTTTGGACAACATACAAAGAAAAATCTACTCAGAAATACGTCACATGTCTCAGAACCCTAACCCAGAGGATAACTGCTGATATGTCTTTGTGACCGCGCTGTTTCCTGACTGACAGAATTAATTTTTAAAATGCACTCGGGTGTGTTTCCTGCTTTGATTTTGCTCTTAAAAAAAAAAAGAAAAACAGGCGAACAAACAATAATTTATAGACACCAGCGTAACACGGCAGGTTATCACCAAACCAACAGTGTGCAGGGTGTCACGGGCAGCTGTCATTCACAGGAACTGCAGGAGGTGATACCTGCCACGGCCAAGTACACGGTGACTAATTGAATGCTGCTTGTATTTACAACACTGCTGCTCCCCGTCTGCAGCCCACCCTGTCTGAGAGCAGCCTGTCTAACCTCAGGCGACAGTGACAGCCAGGCTGTGCTGTGATTCGCCGATGACAGTCATCCGCAGCCCTGCTCCGCTCTGCTCTGCTGTCCTGCAATGTTGAGCGGTGACGTGAAAAAACATTTTTCATGTTCAACGCCCAAAATAACTCCGGCAATTCCAGTCAGATGCTGGAATTTTGCTGTTAATCTGATCTTAATAAAATATTGTGGTCCAAACAATGCAATGTTGATCATGGCACACACATCAAACTGTGTCCAGAGATGGCGCTTGAGGACAGGCAGGCCAGGGAAGTCACGTGGGGACAAAAAACTGTTTATTTGCTGGATGCACTGATAGGGTGGCAGCCCCAGTGATATCTTGCTTGGAGTCCCAAGAGACCCTAGCACCGCCCCTCACTCTGGACCCTCTGTAACATATTTATTCTGGACTGGCCTTTGAGATGCATTAAAACAAACAGCTTATCCAGAACCATTTCCTTAGAAACTGTGGTCAGATTTACTGTGCAATACCATCAGGCTACACCTTCTTTGGAAAAAATGGTCAAAAATCTTTTCCATTCCTTTCTAAAATCCAGCCCCAAACCATGACTGAGCCTCTCTGATATTGCACCGAAGCTCCAGTTACTGGTTTCCACACTGACAAAATGTTCAGCTATAGATTTCTATCTTGATTTAAAACCTTCAAACATCCTCCAGTCAACCGAGGTGAATAAGGAGTTCACCTCAGTCGACCGGTAAAAACAATTCCGGTTGTCTTCAAGCGTCTGCCTTACACGGAGAAAGTCCAAGGTCTGAGTTGTAGAGAAACCAAATGTTCTCAATGGCGCCTCCTGTGGCCGCCTATAAGCATTACAGATATCAAAAGAGGATTTCCTTATGGTATAAGGATTATTGGACTTAATTGTTTTTTTATAATCTTATCCATCAGTCTTCAGTATATTCCCCTTCTAACAAATATGTTTTGGCTGCAACTCTGTCCCTAAGGGAAGGTTAATACGATTTCAACTTTCACAACAGTGAATAGAAGAATTCCGGTGACCAAATAGTCCTGTGATCAGTCTTTTCTGATTCCATTTTTAATTCCTAAGAACTGGGGGCAGTCTGCAGCCTGGTGGTTAAAGGTTAAAGGATTGGCCTCGCAAACGGAGGATTGCCAGTTCGAATCCTGGATCTGGCAACCACTGTAGGTGTGTTGGCCAACGGCCCAATCTCCCCCCCAGCTCTAAAGTGCAGCCCGTCGCTCCTGTGCGTCTGGTGTTGCTCACCAGGGTGTTTCACAGATGGGTCGAAGGCAGAGAGTCATTTCTGTTAACGGACGAGAGATTTTCAAGACACTAGAAACCATAACACACCGAGATGGGTTTTTTTGTCTAGTCATTGTGTTTTCTGGTTTAGTTTCTTCATATTTAATGCACTACATGGACTCCATGCCAGTGATTTTCTGAGTATTTGGCTCCAGTCCCTGTAAAAACACTGGGCTGGTGCTAAGTAGCTGTTCAATCTGTGATGTTTTCAGGGAAATACTGTCCTGGCAACCCTCCTGAAAGCTGCCTGTCTCACCTCAGGCCACAGTGACAGGCAGCCTCAGCCCTGATCCACTGATACAGTGACAGTCGTCAGCCACAGCCCTGATCTGCTGTCCTGCTGCCCCGTGTCTCTGTCTCTGTCTCAGACTGCAGCAGGACAATAACAGGATTTAGGATTATTACCTCTGACCAGCAGAAGGGCTCGACTACAGGCTGCATGGAACAGCACAGACACACACACAGCAACACACACTCGACTCCCACGTCTACTGGGAACAAACACTTGGTGGTCAGTGTCATACCTCGAACCGGCCCTTGGTGATTCCGTTCATGTCTGCGGCGGTTCGTCCCTTCTCCAAACCGCACAAACACGCACGGGAGCCGAAGTCGTTGGGCGAGAAGCCGTAATTGTTTTTCTCCCCCTCCGCGCACGGTCGTGGAGTACGAGCTGAATCTTCACACCCTCCTCTTCCTCCTCCTCCTCCCCGCCGTTAGAGAGCCTCCTGTCTGCGGGTCAGTGCGGGACACGCTGCCGTCGGTGCGGTTCGTCCTGCGGTGTCGGTACTAGCCGTGGTTCGTTCGCCGCAGCTCGTCTCATCGCACGGCTACCAAAATAACAATAATAACATGGACGGTCTGTCAAGTGACTTCACTTCCGCCTCTCCCTTCATCGCTCCAGCGCAGCTCCGCTGGCCTCGGCTCCCTCCGGTCTGTCGTTAACTCCGCGGGAACATTGCGGATCTGACGGGGAACCGAGTCCGGTCGCGCTAACGGACACCGCCGTCCCGCGTTTGACACGCTTCTGTCCGCCGACACCAGCGGTTCCTGCTCGGCCGTCTGTTTACTTGCATGAAAAGGGGGAGGAGCCTCCGTGACGTCACTGCTGCGGGAAAAAGCACGCGTGTTGGATTTGTTTTGATTGTGGGTGGAGGGGAGGAAGAAGAGGGGAACCTGCAGAAACGATACTGGAAGACAGCCTGGACAGGAGTGATGACGGAGGAAGAGACAATAAAACCATGGACTACTCTAAAAACTTTCGTGGAGACTTAGCATTTTGCTATGACAAAAAAATCCAAGTCATATGTGCCATGTCACAGAGTTCCATTAATGGCAACCAACAGCCATAACTACGCTTTTTGGGTTCAAACTTTTAAGAAAATCTAAAAATCTGCTCCATTTGCTCCAGAGTCGCTACAGGTTCATTGACAGAGTAGCTGCAGACAGACTGGAACTGGAGTTATGTATCCAGAATAATAACAAAAAAAATCTTTGCACTAGTTACACAGATTAACCAAAAGAGGGCGCGCTATCCCTACAATTATGATTTGTCACCCACTACAGTAACAAGGGAAAAAAACCTTGGAGAAACAACTGTGACTTCTTATGTAGCAGGTTGATATGTATATAATATAATATAATATATAATATAATATAAGACTGAAATTATGCCTTATGATATATTATAATATAATATTTTATTATATAATTGCGTTGACAACCTAAATAATTAACAACAAATAAAATCTCCCTCATTATATTTAAACAAGTAAAAAATTAACATAAGCTCAAATAAAAGTATAATATTATTATACTATCTATCTTTACATTAAATTACATTACAACACATTTGGCAGACACTCTAATGCATATGTGTCAAACTCAAGGCCCGGGGACCCAATCCAGCCCGCAAATCATTAGTAAGGCCGCTGGAGGTTAGCAAGGTTTTTTAAATTGTCTGCGCAGTTTCATAACCTGACGACTTTATAGTTGTTTTATTACACAGCAACAAACAACAATTGTTATTTATAACTAAAATTAAGTAATTATTAACTGCAGTAACATGTATTAATATGTTATGGAGTAGTGACATTTGTACAGTATTCAATTTACAACCGGCTCTTCGAGGAAACTGTGTTATCGTTGTAGCCCACTGGTAAAAATGAGGAAAGAAAAAACTAACAGTAATTTAATTAAGCTTTAATTAATCTAAAAAAAATGAAATAAAATATATGAGCCTTAAATGGAGTTAATTGCAATATCTAGAGGCAAAATACAAGGGTTGAGGTCCACTAGACCAAAAAAAATCCAACATTGTCATGGTCATTAGTATACATGGAGGTATTCAGTTTGTCCAGTGAAAGTTAATTGAAACTCACGGTGACTAAACAGGGTAAACACTTAATGTTGTCCACCATAATGCTGTCTCTATTACATAATCATTGTCTATAAAGTGGTTTCATATATTTAAGTGACTTTTTCTTGTTTGTGCCACTCACTTTTCCTTTATGGCATTCTGTTCCGAGCTGTTCTCAGTCTCCGGCTGGAAACCTGGGTTGCCATGTCAACCACCTCATGCCAACGGGAAAGCAGCTAAAAGAAAAGAGCGGCATCCACCTGTGCTGCTCCTGCTGTTAGTCTCTGAGTCACAGAGTCAATCCTCTTACTTTTTTTTCCATGCGGGGAACCAAAACTTTAATCCAAACCCTGGGCGAGAATATAAAACTTGTCAATGGAAATATGCAGCTTTAGCGCATGAGCTGCTTGATGACATTTCTTTTTTCTTAAGTCTCCAAGATTTTCAGGCTTGTAAGAGGATTTTCTTGTAGTCTTGAAGCCATACATTTGAATTAAATAAAAGAAAATTGGAAACGTTTGATATTGTTGTTAAAAATTTTTACTTTTTATTTACTTGGTAATGAGAAAATAACCTTAAGTTAGTATTTGCTCTCTGGCGTCAATCACTTGGAGTATGATATTAAAGAATCTCTCATCAAAAGTCAAATTAATCGAGGAAACTCTCTCAGCATCCTCGTTTCCTCCTTGCTCTGACTCAGCTGTGGCTGACAGCTGACTGTTGAATGTGTCCTGATGATTCCAGTGACGGTGGTGAGGTCAGGTCGGAGTCGTCTGTGTTAATCACTGAGGACTGCTGTCTTCTGCATAGACACAGCGGCAGATGACACACCAGGAATGACAAAGTGGTGGATTATTAAGAAAAAGTCTATTCTGTCCCTTTAGGGAAATCAAAGTTCAGTAGATAGTCAATGTGATTAAATAGATAGAAAAGGAAAATGTGGGAAAATACATTCTTTTTACCACAAATTAATCCTGAGAGGTGGTCAGTGGTGCTGATCCGTCAACCCATCCATCCTTCCATTCATCCATCCTCTCAATCTTCCATCCATACATCCCTCCATCCATCTGTGCATGCCCCATCCATCCAACCCTCCTTCCATTATCTATCTATCCTTGCATCCTCCGAGCCTTCCATCCATCCCTCAGTTCTTCAATCCTTCCATCCGTACATCCATCCTTCCATCCCTGTACGCCCCATCCAGCCCTCATCCATTCATCCATCCCTTCCTTCATCCTTCCATCCTTCCACCCATTAACCCATCCTTTCATCCCTCCATCCATCCTTCCATCTGCCAATCCATCAATCCTTCCACACTTTCATCCATTTATCCATCCATCCATCCACCAACCCTTTCCCCATCCATCTATCACTCCATCCATTCTTCCATTATCTATCGATCCTTTCTTTTTCTCAGCCTTCCATCCATCTATCCTTCCATCCATCATCCATCCATCCATCCATCCACCTATCCTTCCATCCAGCCATCATCCATCCATCCTTCCACCTGCAAATCCATCAATCCTTCCATTATCCATCTTTTCATTTATTTATTAATCCATCCATCCATCCATCCCTCCATCCATTCTTCCATTATCTATCTATCCCTTCATCCCCTCAGCCTTCCATCCATCCATGCATCCCTCCATCCTTCTATTCATCCACCACCCAATTCACTAGCCCTCCATTCATCCTCCCATTATTCATCCATCCTTTCACCCCTCCATCCATCAACCATCCATCCTCCCATCTGCCCATCCATCAATCACTCCATTATCCATCCATCTATCAGTCCATCAATCCTTTCCCCATTCATCCATCCATACATAAATACATCCCACCTTCAGTCCATCCCTCTATCCATTCATCTGTCCATATATGGTCCTAACACGTCTACAGGTTCTGTCCTAACTGTCTCCTTGTCCAGTTTACACCCAGTGTTTCCCTGTAAACGTGACTCTGTTTTCCTGTTGAACTTCAGCCTCCGTCTCAGATTCCTCTCAAATCTCTCCTTTTTGTGGGTCGATGGTTTCCAACCCTCTTGTCGGTACAGGCTGTTGTTGCCAAGGAGACAGAAACAGTCTTCCCGCCATCCCTGAGCTCCACAAGAGTCTGTCCTGTGAGTCAGTCCCATACCTGGACTCCAGCTCAGTCTGACAGGACCTGTGTCCCATGAGTTGTCAGTGCCTGCACAGACACTCACATCGGTGATGTATGTACAGTATGCACGTGGGTGTTTACTTCCTCAGATTGTCTAATAGGTGTCTTCTGTTACATTACACACCTTTGTGATGTCCCGTCCTTCTCCTCAACACCTGCGGTAAAAGCAATTCTCACCAGCCTCTCGGAGATGCTGCAGGTGTGAATCACTCTCTTCTCCATCTCCTGGACCCATCCTCTTCCTATAAATAGCCCCCAGGGCATGAGTCAGGGTAACCCCTCTGCCCACCACCCTGCCACTCCCAGCCTCCACCCTTTGAAGAGGACACCAAGGAGGTGAGGAGGAGGAAGTGTGAAAGATGCATGAGTACAGAGTGGAAACAGAGAAGCAAAGACAGAGACTGAAAAGCACCATGACACGAAATCAACAGAAGTTAAAAAAGAGCAGGAAGAAATAAATAGTTTCTGGTAAATTTAGCAAAATTAGGAATAAACTAAAGTCTCAGGAATATCCTCATCCTCATTCTTCCCAGTTGGGAAGATGACAGAGGAATGAGAGGATGGGACAGGTGGTTGTTTTTACTGATTGAGGGCCTTCTGTGCAGCCTGATAGCCCTGATTCTTCAGCCTCATTGTTTTTATTGGCATGTCCATAATATGAAGGTAAACGATATCTTCAGCTGCAGATTCACAGGGACAAAGAAAAATGGGCAGAGCTCTGTGGACACTATCTCTTCATTGGTGACAGCATTATGCACACACCCATGAACGGCCATATAGAACGGTTCAGTTGGGTTCAGCTAAACTGTATGTTTGGATGGGAGCCTTTTTAGCTGACGTCTAAAATATCCAGACACACTGGGAATTCAACTCTCACCCCCATCAGGACAAACTAAGGGATGAATACCACTCGTTGTCTTCGTTTTCCAGCCCACCACGTGTTGAAATGATATAATGATTGATTCTTACATGTAATTTATCTTTGTTTACTAGGAAACTCCATCGATCTGCTCCTAACTAAGACCTTGTGTCCAGTTTTTGGACAAACAGTGGCCCACGAGTCAGTAAGTAGGCCCATAGAGTTTTTATTTATGGGCCACAATTGGACAAAAAGGCTGAATTAGGAGCAGACAGATGGAGCATTCATGGAAAAGTCATGTCCAAAATCTAAAACGCATTGAGCATTCTCTATGCCATCTATAGGAAAGACATGGGCATTGCAGCTAAAAGGCAAAAGTATAATCATACAATCATCAGTCTTCATCTCTGCCACCCAAATCACACTGCACCACACAGTGAGCCGTCCTTGTCCTGTAGTTCAGTGTTCCCCAACACTATTTGCATCATGGACCGGTCAAACGTCTAGAAATTTTTTCGTGGACTGGTCTTTGAGGTGTAGCTGATATATACCACTAGTGAAAATAAAACGTCCAGCATAAAAGTGACATTTTTTGGACAACTCCTGGACACTCAAACACGAGGGGATCTGGTCCTTTATCTAAACACTTTTTAGCGTCTAATAATAAATAAAACATTAATTGTGTTAAGCTGAACATCATCTCTCTGCGGCCCGGTACCAATTGCCCCACGGACCGGCACCGGACCACGGCCCGGTGGTTGGGGACCACTGCTGTAGTTGGTAAGCCTGCTGCGTTATGGAGCCAGGATATTCTCAAAAAAGAACGCATGCATAAGCACGGATCCGTGAACGTATTCTGAGAAGAACACACAAACAACGCTTCGCACATCAAAATACGTTCGTGAATTCTTCAAACTACGTTTGTGAATTGTCGTAGACTCATGCAAATCGGGCTTTTAATTTGTGAAACTACGCGCACACGAATTTGTATTTTTGATTCGCATGCGTAATTTTGCTACACCGGTCCGTCACCAGCCAATCAGAAGTCTCATTCAATTGCAGCCAATCACACGCCAGTGTCCCCACAAGGGTCTGTGTGTGACTTCACTAAACGCGACCAAGGACCAAGTTCACGTCCTACAAATATGGCATCTGGAACCGGCAATGGCGAGCATCTGATTGTACGTATGTAAACATGTTAGAACACGATACTTACACTCAAACGCTGTCCATTGCCGCTACGTTAGCGGATCCATGCTTACAAGTGTGTTCCTTTTGAGAAGTTCTGGCTCCACACTGGGTCGGGACAGTGCTATGTTCAGAACACCTCAGTGGCAACTCAGCAGCTGAAGGGATTCGAACCTGAAGTCTTGTGGACCCATGTCTCTTTCAGGAACTAGTCCACCATTGCCACCCATAATCACAGTACTTATCAGTTACATAATGTGGACAAGTTCGGAGGGCCGTATTACAAAGCTAAACAGACCACATCTGGCCCCCGGACCTTATTTTGGCAATGCCTGGTTTGGAACCAGGGTCAGATTAGAGTTAGGATTAAAATTAAATATATCCTACTCATATCATAGGTTTGAGAATAAACTTGATGAAGAAAGAGAGAGAGAGAGAGACTATGATATGCCTTGCGTAAGAGCACTCCGGCAGCAGTTTTCACACTCCCCCTCCGGTCTGGAGGAGAACCACACCACCCCAGTCTCTTGACCGTCCTCACCCCCGTTAGCACGTGACGTATCCACTGACGGGGAGCCGTGAGTTTTCACACCGGTGCTCCAGCTGCTGACCAGTCGACTATTTGTGGAGTCGCTCGGAGCCGCTCTGACCGTTATCTTTCCGTTAACTCCCGCACTTGTCACCATCCAGCCCTCACCCTCACCGTCACCTCCTCCACCTCCTCCTCCTACTCCGTCCTTACAGCCCGACGGGCAGGAGCAGGAGTTTATTCTCTCCCTGACACATTCACCTGAGGGACCGTGAACAACATTTTGGACTCGTTTTCCAGAAGGAAAGAAAGTGAGATTTATGATGCCCGGACCCAGGAATCGAACCGCTGCGCCTGTTCTCTATGGATGCTTGGCTTGTCTCGTGTTCGTCTTTGTGGTCAACGCTGACAGTAAGTTAATTATTTGATCGATAAACTGTACGATATTGGCAGAAACTCTGGTTCAGTGACGGGGGTTCAGCTGTGCCTAAAGGTGGAGGTGCTGACAATGACCTCCACCTGTTCTTTTTACCTCTCCTTCATCAACATCGATGCTATTTAACGATTTTTTAAAGTTAATACTTTACCGTAAAACCCTCAAATCCACACCTATTTTTGCTTAAACTTATACTTAAACGTAAACACAGGTTTAAGTAATTTACGTACGACCTGTAGTTTCCCGCGCTTCATTTTTGGTGTTGCTAATGACAAATATCTTGGTTAAAACGCATTTTTTTATGTGTTTTGTAATGTATTGAAGGGTTATTTTTTGTAAATACACCAGTGGTGATAACTATATATATAATTATATCTACTAAGGGGCAATTAAGCAACTATTAGTGACAATTCGTAACTAATAACCAGGGTTGCCGGTGCTTCAGTGTCTCAGCAGTGGCACTACTATGCTGTCTGTACATAGTATTAAATTAACTAACATAAATATATCTGAATACATTACAGTCTGCAAATGGTAAATTATTTTCTGTCTAATGTTTTGTTAAATTAAGCGATATGGAGGTGTGTCTTTTTTTTTTCTTTCATTTTTATACCTGTGTATTAAAAATGCAGCCCTAAACTTGTCAGGAACCACCATGCATTTAAAAAAGTGTTTGTCCCATTTTGAAAATTTAATTTTGCACCAGCAAAGATACAGTGATAGAATGAGGATAAAATAAAAAGGCTAAAAATGTATACTATACAGTATTATTCGTGAAATAGAAAATAGAATAACAAGTCATGAGGTATCACTTCACGTTGTCTTGTTACTGATAAAATAAAATTCTGACTAAAACTAAAATACCAGTTGTGAAATGCGCGAAAAAATGTAGTAATCAAACATATTGATACATGTCTAGGACTGAATTAAAGGAGTATCTGAGAAGCTAAACTAAAAAAAAGGAGTTCATTCAACTTCATATGTGTTTCCATGGGCGGCAGTTGTAACTTAGCGGTTAAGGAAGCGGATATTGGTCCGCAAGGTTTCAGGTTCAAATCCACCAGGTTGGCTCTGAGGTCCTGACCCTCATAGCTTCCAGTGGGCTCTCCACCCATAGAAAAGCTCACAGTATGGTGTATTGTTATTTGGGTGGCAGTCGTGGAGAGTGCTGCCCCAGAGACCCTGTGACAGAAAAAGTAAATTTTATCTAACCCTCGAAAAAGTTGCATCTTTTATCAGCAAAAGATTGATTTTTGGAATCAACAGAGCAGACAGCAGTAATATAATGTTTGTTTTTTTGCATCATATCAGTAGTTTTTTTGATGGAGTCACAGTATTTTCTTATCTGACACTTTTCCACTGGATCCTCTTCCTTTGTTTTAACCGCTATTGCTTTCTGGTGTGGTTCCCTTCAGGTCGAGTGTTCGTGTTGGAGCCCAGAAACTCCTCAGGCCTCCAGAGTTACAGAGAGGCTGAAAATGCATGTGCTTCTCAAAACGCTCGCTTGGCATCAGCAGAAGAACTCCGTCACGCGGTGATGGAGTGTTTCTTCTCCCTGTGCATGCAGGGCTGGCTCTACGGCGGCACCGTGGGGTAAGAAAGGACAGAGAACATAAGAGTCATCTGTACGGAGGGAAGCCGCTGATTTACCGGTGTCAGAGGTTACTGGTGGTGTGTGTTTGTGTGTCCGTGTGTGTTACTGAGGTCACAGGACAGGATGAAAGAGACAGAGGACAGTGGTTGTTAAAGGAGGAGCGGGGAGATGGAAGACGAGAGTGACACATTTCAAGGGGGGAAGAGAAAAAGGCGAGGAGAAAGGAGACTGAAAGACTCCTGTGTTCTTTCCTGGAGGACCAGAGAATTCAGAGCCAGAGTGTCATGTCGGCCGCTGCCTCCACCTACAGCTGCCACCTTCAGAGTTACATGATAGACATCTGGGTAGAAGGGGACAGACATCAGTGCATATCAATGTAGAAATTATCAGGAGTTTTACATATAGAGTAAATTACACAAGTCAAGCTAAGGCCCGTGGCCCAAATCTGGCCCACAATGTTGTAATATATGGCCCACAAGAACCTAGCAATTGTGTGCTAGAGTTGTACCATAGTATATAACCCCTAAACAGTATTAGCAGTTTACGGGCTGTGTCAGTGTTCCCGAACATATTTTGCGCCAAGGACTGGTTTAATGTCTGGTCCTTTTTTCACGAACCGCTCATTAAGTTGTGACAGTTAAATATGTTCATTATTATGTAATATCGGTAAAATTGTTGTAAGTTTTTCCTGCCATAATAACAATCTAGCAATAAATTGCGAGGATTTTATCAATCTGATGGAATTGAACCTGGGGTCCTAAGATGTTCACCTTGGAAATGTCTCTTATACACATCTAAGAGTCATCTGTACGGAGGGAAGCCGCTGATTTACCGGTGTCAGAGGTTACTGGTGGTGTGTGTTTGTGTGTCCGTGTGTGTTACTGAGGTCACAGGACAGGATGAAAGAGACAGAGGACAGTGGTTGTTAAAGGAGGAGCGGGGAGATGGAAGACGAGAGTGACACATTTCAAGGGGGGAAGAGAAAAAGGCGAGGAGAAAGGAGACTGAAAGACTCCTGTGTTCTTTCCTGGAGGACCAGAGAATTCAGAGCCAGAGTGTCATGTCGGCCGCTGCCTCCACCTACAGCTGCCACCTTCAGAGTTACATGATAGACATCTGGGTAGAAGGGGACAGACATCAGTGCATATCAATGTAGAAATTATCAGGAGTTTTACATATAGAGTAAATTACACAAGTCAAGCTAAGGCCCGTGGCCCAAATCTGGCCCACAATGTTGTAATATATGGCCCACAAGAACCTAGCGATTGTGTGCTAGAGTTGTACCATAGTATATAACCCCTAAACAGTATTAGCTGTTTACGGGCTGTGTCAGTGTTCCCCAATATATTTTGCGCCAAGGACTGGTTTAATGTCTGGTCCTTTTTTCACGAACCGCTCATTAAGTTGTGACAGTTAAATACCCCTTAATAAATTGAAATTCTGAAATATTTTCATCCCTATAAAATCTTCCTACCTGTATAAAGTGGGCATACACACAACAAGGATTTCTCAAGTTCACACAGCCTATAATGTTCTCCTACCAGACTGGTATAAATAGTTAGAATCTTGTACCAATGACCCTACGCCATTTTTAGTTTATTGTTGTTGTCTTCACTGAGAAAATATTTCCTAATCAAATATAGTTGCATTATTGATGATGGAATCCTAGCCATTCTATTGGTCAGTTCTTTTGTTGATATGGGTATGGATCAAGTGGAAGTAATAGACCGATGGGACCAAAAGGAAACATTATTTATCTGCGGCCCGGAACCAATGCACCTGCAGACCGGTCCTGGTCCCCGGCCCAGTGGTTGGGAACCACTGGTTGTGTCACAGGTGTGGTAGAGCCAATAATATCAGTGGGCGGGTATTATCGGCCCAATATGTTCATTATTATGTAATATCGGTAAAATTGTTGTAGGTTTTTCCTGCCATAATAACAATCTAGCAATAAATTGCGGGGATTTTATCAATCTGATGGAATTGAACCTGGGGTCCTAAGATGTTTACCTTGGAAATTAAGTTTTTTGATAATCTGGATGTACTGGATATCGGCATAAAACTGACCAGAAATAATCTGAACATTCAACATTATTTTTAACTGAGCAGTTCAACCTTCACCCACACAGACCAGCTCTAAGTTCTCCTGGGGTTCCAGTTGTTACCCTCCCTAAAGTTCTGGTGATGGTTCACTATATGTATCAGTTAACCTAGAATTGCGGTGACATAATTTAGATGCTTCTTGCATAATAACGTCTTCTTCTCAGACCCACTCCTGTGCTCTAACGTCTTCATTCTACCTGTCAATCACAGGGTGGCTGCCCTGGTAACCAATCACAACAATAGCAACAGACTGTATTAACACCCACTCTCATACAAACACACACGTCTGTGGGGTTTTCCGGTAGTTATGTCATATGATGTGACACTTCTGAGAAATGCCTGGGGAGGTCTTCCCTCCTCTCCCTGACGCTGAGTGCATAAAAATGATAAATATAATATATAATAATTATATTTATTTTATTATTCATGCTTTTTCCAGTAAATCTTAACTTATGTGTGAGTTTTCTGGATTTTTTGAAGATCTTTGTGGGATTCTTTCTTCAATTCCTGCTTGTATCTCAACATTTGTTCAAAGAAACAAACAGATTTTAGTGATGTTTTTGGCCATTTATCTAAGACGACTTTTTTTTATATTTCATTACATGAGTCAGATTCTTGTTTTCTAGTCTGCTGTTACTTGAAAAAGTGAAACACTGCCTTATTCTAACTCCTATAATCGGATTTAAATTTTAATCCTTACTGAACTGCAAAATACTCTACACACGTGGGCTGACTAACTAATCAACCATCACCATGGGAACAGTTAAAAAAAACAATTAACCCATAATCTATCTAATCTGTACGGATTACACATGTCCCATATGACTCGTGAGACTTCTGTCTCTATGGTCCCCATGACGTACCAGGTCTTCTAGATATTTTTCTCCCGCAACATTACGTAGACGAACACAGATCAGATACAGTTCGGTGTAGAAAAAGAATCTTTTGTGATTTTTGGGCTGCAGCAGAGTGTTTTTTCTAAGATTTCTGTCTGCCTCCTTCAGTTTTCCCCACTTTTGTCCTTATAAGCTGATGTTAGCATCACGCAAACATCCAAAATGACTCATGCTGTTCTCAGCTCCGGGTCTCAGGTTGCCCTGCCACACAGATTCTTTCCATTAACCTTCTGGAAAGAAACTGAGCCGCAATCATTCTGGGTGTCTGCATAATAATATTTCCTTTTATTACTTTAGTATTTTGATCAAGTTTCTCAGATTAGTGGAGTTTTCCTTGACCCTCGAGCTGCTCTGGGATCACGCAGTGATCGACACAGAAAGTCTTATCCTCCAGGGTCGGATGATGAATAGACTAATGATGGTAAATTCAAGTAGATAATTAGTCCAAACTCATTATTCTCATTTAAGGCGAGTCCTGCTGGACCGGCTCCAATGCCATATCCCCAGTTCTCGTTCTCTCAGGAGGTGGCTGTAATTTTGGGCTCATGTATGAGAAAGTCTGTTCCCCCCAAAATGTCATGCTGTGATAATATTGTGCCACCGCCTACAGCTGCTGATAAAGCAGCATTTTTTAGTCATGAAGTCTGTTTCTGGACCCTGGAGTCGCGCTGCAACAATATTTGAGTCTGTTGGTGACAGATTAAGAGGAAGTGCAATGTAAATGTGTGTATAAAGAACATGACCCAGGCCGTTGTGGCCTTGTGTGTGTTCTAAAGATGTTCTAATAGTTGAATTGATTTAACGTTATTAAAACACACTAGTGAAAAACCTTATTTTGTCTTATTCTTTCTATCTAACATTTTGCCTTTAATTCTTTTGGTTCCAGGACCACAGTCTGCAATATTGTGGGTGGAGCACTCAAGGCTGTAGACGTGAGAACGGAGAATGCCACGGGGGACATGGCATACCTGGACGCAATCTGCATCAAAGACACAGGTCAGTTTGAAAATTTGGGGGCAGCACTCTCCATGACCGCCACCCAAATCACACTGCACTGTACCAGCCCCTCATGAACCTTCCTGGCGATGGTGAGCCAACCAGAAAGCAACAACTTCCCTAACTGGGACAGAAGGTGAATCCAGGAGGTCCACACCAATGACTGAGACATTGACTCGAGGCCTCGCACATCACATAAAAATATTACAACATAGATCAACTACGTCTTGTTTTCTCATCTATTTTCACAGAAAAAGAAAATAAAACTTTCAACAATATCTGGGACAAACTGATTTTTTCCGTACTTGCTCAACACCAGCCGACTCTGCCAGGGTTTGGAATTCAAACTGGAAATCCTGTGACCGTGAGCTCGATCCTCTAAGCAGTCTGCCCAAACCATGGCTCTTTGATTGTATTACCTAATGGGGCAGGGGTTCTGTGGATACTATTGTTCTTCGCCCTGTTCTTCAGCCCATTCACTGAAAAAAAGAAAAGAGACCCTGCCATCAACACACACACACACACACACACACATTGATTAAACAACTTTATATTGTGGAGAGTTTTTGTCATAATCTTTGGCCATGATTTGAAGAGGGCTGGGTTAACAGTGATAAAGTTCATATAATAAGTCACTACGCACGAAAAATGTCATTTACAAAAAAAAAAATATATCAATATGTGGAAAAATAAATAAATGAAAGGGCCTTTTTTCCCCAAAGGTTTTCTTCATTGCCAATTCCACATTCCGTCTTTTCACTTCACTTGTCCCTCCATTTCCGTCCGTCTGTCGGCCTTCATCTGCTTATCCATTATTGGGTCGCAGGGCTAGCTGTCTCCACAACTTCCAACCGAAACCCATTGCACCAGACTGTAACTTCCTGCAGCTGATGAAACCAGTGGAAGACAACGGCCCTAACCGGGATTTGAACTTGACTTTAATGGAGAACCCTGGAGAATCAGACCAAAGACAGAGACATTGCCTCTGGGCCAAAGTGACTTTCTCCATTTCCTGTTGTCAAACGTTGCCGATTGTTAATTGCAGATAGTGAAGTCATTTACAACCTTTGACACAGCTTTTGTCCCTGTGTTTACAGGTGTCCCCTGTGGCGACCCACCATCGTTCCCCAACACCCGTCTGCAGGCTCATCCATCGGGCTTCGAGATGGGCGATGAGCTGCAGTACACCTGCGCCCCGGGTTACGTGATGCCGAGTGGACACACCGCCTTCACCCTGCTGTGTGACAGCTGTGGAGAGTGGTACGGCATGGTGCAGATTTGTGTCAAAGGTAACGAAAACCATAAAAGAAGAATGTGAGGTCGAATTGTTTTCATTTTTTGTGATTAAAGGTCTTTTTATAAGGAAAAATATAGTAAAAAAAGATTACAAGACATTTTGTTTCCCATATATATTTTAGAAGATTGGAGGTTCTGTTTTATTTCATTTTACCGTCTGTCATGCCCCCTGTTGCTCAGGGTCAGTAATGTACCATATTTTCAGGACCGGACTAAAAGGCTCAGTCTCTGTTTTTTGTGTCATTTCTATATTTAACACACACATAAGGCGCACCTGATCATAGGGCGTGGGTTTTTTATACAATCCAGGCCCACACTTCCCCCTTTAAAGTTCTCATGGTGTCCTCTACTACGTCCGCCTACAACAACACACACACACAAGCATGCAACTGTGCTAGTTAGAAAAAGATCAGAAGAAAAACAACGCCCACACTTCCCCCTTTAACGTTCTCATGGTGTCCTCTTCTACAATCCGTCTTACAACAAAAACACAGACTTTAAGACTTTTATGTGCGCCTTATAGTCGTGAAATACGGTAATAATGATCCTATTTTTTGCCTTGAACAAAGTCCCTGCCAAAGACTACGAACTCCGCATTTATTCCTTATTAGCGTCCATCCAGAGGAAGACCTCACTGAGGTCCATTCCTTCTCTTCTCTTCCTTTTAGTTAGACTAGGAGTAGCAGTGGTTGATTTCTTCTTGGGAAAGGCAGCGTCCTGACTGTGAGTTGGTAAAAAAATGGCTGCTTTGACACCCTGGTGGGACATACCATAATATGTTACTCAGTTCATAGCAGAGAGTCCGGGGTTGAAAGACACATGCGCCGCAGAATACCAGGGCCGGTGACTGTGGTTAGCTGACACGGCCAGTCATCATTTTTATATCTGTGCTTCTCGGCAGAGAGTTTGAGATTCCCTAAAAAATGTATATTGCTTCTTTAAAAAGAAAAAAAATAATTGATGCTGAACTTTTCATTTCATTTGTTTGGTGTTTCCTCAGATGAGACCGTAAGTCATGTTGACTACGAGGACAAGTTCACAAATTCCTACGAAGAGGATCATCACAATCCAACGATGGAGGACGCTCAAGGTGGCTCATTTGAAGGGGCGAACACGGATCCATATCTCGATGAGAAGACAGGTCACCAGCAGCAAGAGACGAGCTATGGACGTCTGGAGCATCAAGACCAGCAAAGAAAGGTTGAAGAAGACAGAATAAGAGACGAAGAAAGGCCGGTCGAAGACTTTGTAGGACATCCCAGTTGGGAACAGGAGAGGAGGCAGGTGGTGAGGACCGACGCAGGTGCAACCACAGAAGCGTCCGTCTCTCTTCTCTCCCAGAAACACATGTTCTGGTTTCCCTCCGAGGCCTTCCAGGAGGAGGTCCAGTCCGTTTCCGCAAACCCAGCCACGCAACCAACACAGAGGACTACAGGCCTCACCTCAGAGGAGAGCAAAGAGCAGGAGAGCAGAGAGACTGACCAGCGGCAGCAGAGTCCTCATGATGCTGGAGACCACCATCCGGAGCAAGAAACCTTCGACAATCATGAGACCAGCGATGGAGTGGACCACGATGACAGCAGACTTGTAGACCACGAGGACCGTGATGATGTGGTACACGTTCACAGACATGATGACGACCACTACAACCATAGTGACCATTATGACATGGGTGAACATGAAGATGATCGGATTCGACATGGGAACCGGGGATACGATGATCGGGAAGATACTTACGATCAACATGAAAGTTACGAAGACCACGAGGACGTTACCGATGACCCTGATGTCGTTGTTCAAGTACACACTGGAGACTGGAGAGAACATGTGGACCAGGACGATGTCGAAGAGAATTACGACTCCCGGGAAGACCTTGACAACAACAGCCACTCCGATCACGATAGTCACGACCACGACGATCATGACAGCCACGACAGACATCACAGCCACGAAGACGACAGCCACCAGCAGATCGTTGTTTCTTTTCCAACGGACGATCAGCAGAACCTGACCAAGAACGAAGAAGGGGAAACGACCACAGACGAGACGTGGCTCGATGGCTACCCTGTTGTTCCGGCAGGAGCAGGAAAAGGAGAGTACACGACAGCAAGCGACGGACTGGATCAGAGAGAGAGTGGAACCTGGACTACCGAGAGACCCAATGAGGTTGAACCTGGAAGAGTTCCTGGAACCAGCTCACCAGGGGAACCCAAGTCTTACACCGAGGACAACGAGAAGGTGATGGAGGTTTGGCCGGGATGGATCTCCGCTGCTACCCCTCACCCTGGTCATTTGGACCCATCTTACTCAGACAACCTTGACTACGACACCCAGCAGCCCAGACCAACTCCCTCTTGGCCAGAGGACCACTTGCTCGACCAAGGTCCGTCACCATCGTTGCATGAAAACGACATCCTCGTTAGCGTGATGGAGGACAACAACCTTCCGGGCGAGGCTGGAGAAAGAGGAGAGAAGGAAGGGGAGCTGGGGGAGACCATCTGCGTGGGTGAGGAGTGCCCTCCTCACCCTCCCAGCTCCTCCATGAAAGGCTCCACGGTGACAGCCGTAATCGTGGCGGTCTGCTTGTTAGCGGCGGCCGTCATGGTGGGGGTGTGGTGTTACAGACGGCTGCAGCAGAAGAGCTCAGTGTACGAGATGAACGGGAAGGGACAGAGTCGGACCAGACAGGGCCAGCAGATAGAGATGCAGCAAAAAGTGTAAGGAAGGAGGACGCCGGCCAAGGGGGGGGCAGGGACATTCAGGAGGACAGGTACGAGTAAGGAGGAAGTCCAGCCCTTCCTCTCAGAGCGTAGGTAAATGTTTTGGACAAAGAACAGAGCTCTGACTTTAACAGCAGAGCGTTAAAGACACTGAGGACTGATGTGGTTTTGTTCCTCAGGACCTTCGTTCTCCTGCGTATCATTTGAAAGGAATTTCACCCAACTTTGTCATACTAAAAATATCCAACGCGTGACGCGTGGCTGGACTCGTCTACAGACTCTGTCTAGACTGGACTCAGCTTCAGGTACTGGAAAAAAAGAATGTAAAAAAATTGACAATGTTAGAAAAAAAGCCAGGAAGTTCTGTGTGTCTGAGACTTCTGTCTCCTATAAATATGTGCTGTTCTTGATTTATTGATTAAAATGTCCGACAATTGAAGAAAACGTAAAGAACAAAGAGTTAAGTGAAAATAAGTAGTAATATGATGCCAGGAGGAAGTCTAAGTGAAGAGAATTTTTTCGACCTGTGTTGGTTTTGACGGTCTTCTGGTGAGAACTTTAACGCGATCGTCAAAGACCGCGTGTGCGTGTAATATAGAAAGAATGTGATATATGTGTGCGCTGCCACTTTTCGCGCCAACCACTGCTAAGAAGGCACATCGTCAATGCTGACGACATTGAGGGCAAATATCAAACGTTGTTGTGCGCAAACAGTAGCCGACGACAAAGAAAAAGACATTTTTTGGCTCTCCCGGTGGTGCAGTGAAGTATTACGCCCCCATGCGGCACAGCATATCTTTGCTGTCGGATCGTCAAGGGGTCAAAAGAAATTGTGATATTTTTAGCATTCATTTTATATCAAAAGATTATGATTATAAGATACACTTCTGATGTTTTTAAAACAAATATCGGATTGAAACGATGAATGTTATTCCCAGAAATCATTGACAGTATTGACCTGACGTGGGTAAATAACGACCCTGGGGCCAGATGTGGTCCCTTTGGCTTTTAATCCAGTCCACCAAACTTGTCCAAATCATGTTTATTATCATTACGCGTCTGACGTTTCTGTGCAATGCCTGCATTTCACCCATAGATGGCTAAGAAATGGCTAAGAGCATTTTAGCCTTTATAAGTGACTTTAAATTGATTTCCTGTTGCTACAGCTACTGGAGTACAGTAGAGTGGAAGTTCCACAGGAGGTTCCGTCAAAGGCTTCTACCATTCACAGGAACTTTGAATGCACTGAATTTTTGTGTGGCAAAAATAGCAGTATTAGAAGGATGTTTCGGGTCTACCTTTGTTGACATGTTTTCATTCCAGATCTATCCTGATGCAGACAGTTTCTGACTATTAGTTTTCCTACTATAATGATGGCAATTATAAAAAAAACCTGACCTCCATCAATGACAATACCTAAATGTTTAAATATATATTCATCTAGATGTAGATAGATATAATGTTTTATGGTACGAAACATAGCTAAGAGAAATTGTGCTGTGAGTGAAGTGAATGTTTTTTGTTGTTTGGTTCCAATGTTGTGGCTTATTTGTGTGTTCTTTACTGGTTCTCATGAAATCCAAAATTTTTCCCTTGAAAAAAAAAATCAATTGTTACAGTCTGCCACTATCATTTAGAGGAATTAATTCAAGTTTTTGAGTGTATTTAAGTGATGTATTGTACTCATGGTGCTCGGTACAAGGTAAAATTATGGGTTAAATGCCCTGCCCAGGGACACATTGGCATGTAGCTGATATCTGATCACCAATAATGGTTTCATGAAATCAATATAATGCTTGTGACAATGCTGTAATAGGCCTGAAATATCTGTTTCAATATTTGTAATGTTTTTTTTTTGTCATAGTCTCTCGGTTGTGTCTGCAAAGAGCAGAGTCTGCAGTGTAAAGGTTTTTTGTGTAAATATGATTCAATGACCACATCACGCTGTACATACTGATGCTAAAGCAGTGGCTCGAAGAACGTCCCACCAGGACCAGCGGAGACTTACTCCTTGTGTCGTACAGAGACGTGTCTCACTTCCACCACTGTAAATCTCAGCGTCTGCCTGTTACACTGCTGTTAAAGCACCAGTACTGTAGTGACAACAATCAGCTGCTGGGGTCACACACCCGTGAAAACCGTGTTGTAGAAGTGATTAAGGCAGGTTGGTAGATTTACTGCATGATCCAACATCACCGGGTGGTGGTAACACCTCTGCTTTTAAAATAGTATAACCTCTGTTGGTACATTTATAACCACAAACGTATTAAAAGAAAAAAAAAGGCAGTTTGTTGTACATTTTATGCAGCTTATTCAGAGTAATATCTGACAAATGTGTGTACTGTGTATGAATATTGTGTTCCTGAAGTAAAATAAACATATGAACACATTTCACTGTGGTTGTGATTGCACTGTACTGTACTTTATATGCCTTTTCCACCCTAGTATACGACAAAAGAATTGTATAATCCAGTGTTCCCCAACCTTTTTTGTGCCACCGACCAGTTAAATGTCTCATACTATACACAGACCGTGAAGTTGTGGCAGATAAATACCACTTAATAGAATTTTATTTCTGGTGTTCTGAAGTATTTTACTACCTATAAAATCTTCCTACTCGAATTAATTGTGCATGGGCTCAACCGTGATTTTCCAAGTTCACCCAGCCTATAACTTTCTGCTACCAGACCGGTATTAAAAGTTAGAATCTTGTATCAATGACTCATCACAATGCATCACAATGAGTTTATTGTTGTTGTCTTCACTGAGAAAATATTTCCTAATCAAATATAGTTTCATTATTGATGATGGAATCCTAGCCATTCTATTGGTCAGTTCTTTTGTTGATATGGGTATGGATCAAGAGGAAGTAATAAACAGATGGGGCCAAAAGCAAATATTATTTCTCTGCGGACTGGCAACAATTCACCCATGGACTGGTCCTGGTCCTCGGCCCAGGGGTTGGGAACCACTGGTTGTGTCACAGGACGTACAATTATTTTTCTGGTTGGCCTGCAAAAAAATACTACATTGAAAAGGGACTACCATAGTTTCCGGACTATAAGCCGCAACTTTTGTCACACAATTTCAACCCTGCAGCTTATGCAGAGATGCGGCTAATGTATGCATTTTTTATAACGGCCACCAGGGGCGCTCCAGGAGAAAAGGTAAGAATGAGACAGGTGAAATTGAAGAAGTTTAATGTACGGTAACGAACTTTGTACATGAATAAAATTAGCATAAGCTGACCCTCATTATGGAAAATGCAAAAAGAACGCGGCTTATAGTCAGGTGTGGGTTATTTATGTTCAAAATGTTTTTTCCTTTAAAAATGTATTGGGTGCGGCTTATAGTCCGGAAATTACGGTAGAAAAGGCCGGGTCCCCAGCCCGCCCAACAGACAGAGGGGATGCTGAGATATGCTATGACGCGTGATCCAATCAGCGGGAGGAATACAAGATTAGCCTCATTTAGTCAATAGTTCACCTTAGCATTGTCTTATCCAAAAGTATGCCAGGTGCGATCTTGTCTACGTACTTTAAGCTACAAGGGATGTTCGCAAATGCACTAATCTTGATTTCAAGCTAAAACGTTTATGTAAATAGCAAAGAATTTGCAAGAACAGAGTAAAAAAAATCTGCAACCTACTATATCCCTGTGCAACATGGACTTTAACTCTTGGGTTTTGCTGAAAGGATCATCAGACAATTCCCGATTGTCCTTAGACAGTGGTTATCTCCAGTCTTTTTAATGCATTCCCTGAAATTGGCATCAAATGGAAAAGAGGGTAAAATGGCAAAACCTGTCATTGTTGAAAAGACAAAGTACAATAAAAGAGTAGAAGGAACAGGATCAGAAAAACAATGTAGAGGTGGAGACGGCTGTTCCGGACGCTCACACACACACACACACACACTCTCGGTGATACACAGGCGACGTTCCCCTGTGGGTTTTTAACACCACTGTGTGACAAACTGCACTGAGGCTCAATGTTCAAACCTTATTAAACAACTCACTGTTCTGTGGCTGCGTCTCTGCTGAATATAGACCTGGGTGTTTTTTTTTGTTTTTTTTAATCTTTTCATCTGCAGACGCCCTGCTGTTCACTCCTGCAGACTTCTCTCAAGAGGAAATAATAAAACAACTTTCAATGATGGTTTGCAAATGTTTCTGTGGGTATATTTAATTTATTTTGTAAGAATATATTTGATAACTTGTAACTGCGTACAGACGTTCAGACTGTACCTGAATGCAGCACGAAGGACAGAGGATTTAGGGGCAGGAGTTTCAAACTATAAGGGCTGCAACTGAAACTCCCATTGCAATATTTACATTTACCCAAAGCAGTGTTAAACACTGAGTGCATCAAATATGACTATTTCCACCATTGCTGACTTGCAGTAAAACCATCCAAAAATATTGAGGGCCACGTTAAACTTTCATAACAAGGACAGGGCCACAAAATATCCTTGCATGGGCAACAAATGTCCTGCAGACCACAGGTTTGAGATCCTTGATTTAGGGAAACCTCACAGCTTAGCAATGTTCTGCCCCATTACTTCCAGTGGGCTCACCACACACAGGAAGTCTCAAAGTTTCTCTTAGTTCACCAAAAATACTCAATCTTTCTGATCCTGATCTGGCCCGCGACTCACATTTCAGTACCACCTGTGGCCCGCAAGTCAAAATAATTGCCCAGGACTGGATAAGAGGATGAAGATGAATGATTGAAACTGAGTATCTGAACCAGAGAACACAGACCAGACAGAAAGAGAGAAAGAGCAAGGGAGAGGTTTTCACACCAGGTGACGCCGGTGAGACCAAGAAGGGGAAGTCACAGGTGCGTGAGATGACACTAGCAACCTAGAGACAGACTTTGTAACTTGTGTTTGGAACATTGTTTTATTACGAAATGACAATTTCTAAAAGACAGTTTACTTTCAGTCACATTAGTGGATGAAATAAAAACAATAAAAAAGCAGCAACACTGTCTTTTAGCTCTTTGGCCACGAACGTTTCAATCCTCTGAAAAATGTTTGTTTATTCCACACAGTAACCAAACTGTTTCCACGACAGTAATAAATACAAACTAATGCAGGTCAGTCCATCTGTTCTTCAGTGTTGCAGCGCAGACCCCAACAGGATTATGGCTCCTCATCCAGGAGATCATCTATAAACTCCACCACCTCCCCCTGCAGGAACACACACAGGAAGTAGATGAAAAGAACCAAATCAGCAAAAAAATAAAAAGTTAAATAAAGATGGATTTAAGACCAGATAATGGTTATCTGTTGTCGTTTTGATTCCTTTTCCTATTATAAAGAAGCTTGTTTCCTCCAGACCTCAGTCCACACCAGGCATCAGAGTAACTAACAGAAAAACCTGTCAACTGCTGCCACCCCGTGGCCTCCAGCGACATTGCAGGCTGGGTTGAAGACAGGACACACATTGTCCTACTGCAGGGCGTCATGTGACCAGGCTGAGGGATCTAGGTTTTTCCATAAGTTACCTAAGGACACGGCCTGAGACGACTGCAAAGACACTAATCCAGACGGTGTCCCTGGGATTGTGTTTTTAACTGTAGAATGACTTTTGTCTTGATGCGGTGCACGAACGCAGGGACATCACCTCATCGTCGCTCTTCAGACGCTGCGTGGCAAACTCCAGCATCTCCTGCTGCATGGTCGTCTGGTTGTGATATCGCACTGCCTCCTGCAGAAGACACAGAAGACGAAGAAGAAGAAGGAGACGAAGGAGAGAAGAGGATGAATCTTTCATCTGTTAAACAGAGATTTAAGGACTGAAAAAAAACCCCGTCTCTACGCCGTCTTTGAGATTTGTTAAAATTTTTATACAACTTCATGCATCATTTACCAACAGTAGCTGCTGGGAATTAGACTGGATGGTGTTAAATAGTCCACAGACGGATTAAGAGAGATGGTTGGATATTATGATGGACGGTCAGCAGTCAGCAGACAGTCAGCTGGACAGACAGATAGTCAGACAGACAGATAGGCAGATAGACAAACAGACAGACAGACAGACAGACACATAGAAAGAAAGATAAACAGATAAATTCATAGACAGACAGATAGATAGACAGATAATATATGGATAGACAGACAGATAGAGAGATAGACAGAGAGATAGACAGAGAGATAGACAGAGAGATAGATAGACAGACAGACAGACAGACAGACAGACTGATGAATATATAGACAGACAGATAGACGGACAGATAGACAGACAGACCGATAGCTAGACAGATAGATAGACAGATAAATATATAGACAGACAGACAGATAGACAGACAGATGGATAGCTAGACAGATAAATATATAGACAGACAGACAGTCAGATAGACAGACAGATAGACAGACAGATAGGTAGACAGACAGACACACAGACGGATAAATAGCTAGACAGACAGACAGATAGACAAACAAACAGATAGATGGATAGACGATAAATATGTAGACAGACAAACGGACAACAAGATAGACAGATAGATATATAGACAGACACGTGGATAGACATATATATATATGAATTATTAGTGTAATTATATATCACCCATATTTCAACTAAAGTAGGTTTGTATTATTATCTATCGTACTGTAAATATAGTGTGTATAGATAAATATACATATAAACACATGCACAGCATATACATACATACATACATATAGATATACAGGCTAATATTATAAATCTGGATTAAGATTAGTCCTAGCAGATGTGTGGGCTCAACAAACACAGGTAAGGGTGACTGTGGGGTGCAGTGTGATTTAGGTGGCAGGGCTGGAGACTGCAGCCCCTGAGACCATGTGACCAGGTCACTCCTACGATAACACTTAATATAGCTTTTCTTTGTGAGAAAATAAACATGTCTCACTGATCTGGGCAGGAAGTCCTCATCTGACAGATCCCACTGGGTTTTGTGAAACTTGTAATACGCCACGTTGTTCGTCATGACCTCATCCTTAGGGTCAAAGAGGATGTAGCTGACCGCACACGGCACTGCGTTCTTCAGGTCATTTACTGCAAACACAAACCAAGTATCAGTTTACGGTTGAAATAGTCAACAAAAACAAATGAGGAACTCTCTGAAGACGGAGTTACATTTATAATAAGCAAACTGCAGGTAGTGGTACATGGTGGCCACAAACTTCTCCACGACGAAACCTCCGACAACGGGCGTCAGATCGCTCTCACACCTCACCTTCCTCTCCAGGACTTCGACGTAGTGATCTAACGAACGAAACAAACCTCAGGTGACTTTCACTCACTGACAGTGGGGAGAACTTTCACTCTGGACCAAGACGTTGGTGCTGACCTGCTATGGACGGATAGAAGTCTTTAAAATCTTTGATGTCGCGCGGTCCTTCGCTCGCTGCAAGACACTCATCGTAGACTTTGAAGAAATCCCTAAGGGCGAGCTCCATGTCTGACACCGAGGTTCGGAAGTTCTCTCCGTTGTACGCTCTCACTGCACGGATGAACAGAGTCTGAGGATAAAGAGCAACGTTGGGATTTTAGTGACCTGGATATCACATTTATATTACTTATATTTAGATGTAAATATATTGGAGATATCAAAATATTGGCCCACAATTTCCTTTGACAACGAAAACCTGATAACACAATTGCCTGGGATGACGTGTTCCCTAAAAATAATTTTGCGGATAAACAACTGCACATTGAAGTGAAAGCCACTAGATGGCGACATTGCAGCTCATTTAATTTATGGCATACTCATACACTGGTTTGTATATAAGTAAATATATATGACCAAGGATATTTTAGTATTGGTTGATATTGGATTAAAAAATGAAGTGTTTGGACAATATCGGCATGTCGCGTATCGGCAAATTGTTAATATTGGATAATTTATACGTGGTATGTCATCTTATGTTATGTTTCTTTGCGATGTTTTGCAGTTGTCACAAACAAACGTGACAGTTGGTTATCTCTACCTGTTATTGTCCTGTTGAACAAGAGATCATCCTAACATCCTCACTTATCGTCCAATAGAATCCTTCCATGTAAACTTATATTTACAAAATGAAAATAAACAAAACTTCTCGGAGTCACAGGAACAACCGTAGGAATATTTTTTGACCACGTCAACACCCACACAGCCATTTTTAGAATGGTCTATGTGCATGTGGGAACATGAAAACGTGATGTGGTTGTGGGTCTAAGTCTCGCACACACCCAGTCTCCAAAGAATACACTAGTCACTCTGTGAGCCTGAACGCAGTACCTCGTAGGATTTGGTCTCCAGGTCTTTGAGATGTTCCTCAGAACCAGGCAGGCTCCTGTAGTAGGCCATGTTCCTCTGCATCATCTCATCATCGGGGTGTTTCAGCAGGAAGGTGTGGGCGGCAGACACGGCCTTGGCCAAGTTGTTGGACTAGGACGAAGACATTTACTGTACTGTCAGGACAAGACTGAATATTCAACGTTCTACAGAGGAGAGAGACATCTGAGCCCAGAACTGATTCTTTAGTTTTTTTACCCTGAAGATCATTCTTCTCTTGAAGGATGCTATAGGACCATGAAAATGTCTCAAACTGAGGCTCGGGGCCCAAATTTGGCCCAGTGTAATTATATTTGGCCTGCTGGACCATATGATATGTGTACTAGAGTGCTAGTACATAGAGCTAGTATATACACTGTATATACTACCAGGATCTGTAGGATAAGTGTATATATGTGCTATGGTATTGCACATACATTTGTATATTTTTGTTGTAGGCTTGTGAAAAAATATTGACATCAAAATTAACCAAAAATACTACAGATGAGTTCATGATATTAATCTTTGCCAGATGGGGACAAAGTAAGGCCCGGGGGCCAGGATGTGGACTGGTGGGCTTTTTAATCCGGCCCACCAAACTTGTCCAAATGATACTATCCATTTATATTATCACTAGCCTTCTGTTTTAACCCTGGTAGAAGCTAATAGCATTTTAGTCTTTATGATGACTTTTAGACCTCATTTATCTTAGCTCACACAAATACTAAATCTTCCTGCACAAAACTGGCCCACACGTCATTTTTTAGAGACTTATGTTGCCCAGAAATCCAGCCATCATTTGTTGACAAGTGGTGTAAACAAAGTTTGTTTTTATGTATAAACCTGTATTTTTTCAGTTTGTTATTAATATTGCGTTTTTAATTTTGCGCCAGTCTGACTTTCAGTTGACAGCCTGCAGCAGTAATAGATAGCGACAGTAAGTTCTGGTGAATCTTACCATGCTGAGGATATGCTGACCTCTTGTGGCAGCCTGGAGCATTGCAACAAATATGCAAATTGTTGCACTTTAAATATTTGTAGGTTTTGAATCTTGTTTTAAGTTATATTTTACTCAAAGTGCTACACCTTGTTCACTTTGGCGATGGTTTATGAAAAATAATTTACTTTTCACTCCACTTTGACAAAAGAGAACGGAGTTCAGAGAGTCCCCCATGCAGAAACAACTGGAATGATGATGCTGACTTTGGAGAATGGCTCAAAATACTCACCTTAAAGTACGCGTACTGCAGGTATCGGTACGGCTCCCTCCTGTCGAACTCGTCAATGGTGTCCCTGCTGGGCATGGTCTGTCTGAAGGCAGGCAGCCCCTGTTTACAGCGCTTCAGACACTGCGCTCTCTTCATCACGTTCCCAAACGAACGGAGCTCCGGGAACTCCTCGAACTTCAGCTCGTCGTCCAAGCGCACGGAGCTGCAGTTGAGGTTACAGAAGGCCTCGCTGTCCCGCAGCAGCCGATACAGACGGAGGGACACCTCCATGTACTCCACCGTCTCCTTCCACTTCTCCCCCGTGTACTGGTCCAGCGCGTACTTGTACGCCGACTCCAGAGGCATTAGTTCGTGTCTGGGGAAACTCCTGAAACTGTACTTTTCATACTGAGCGTTCACCACGGATATGAAAAACGCCAGCGACAGCGCACGGATGAGTTGTGTAGATGTGGAGGCTGCCATTTTTTTTTCGTCTGCAAGTGAACAGAGACTCAGGGTGGGATGAACCCAGATCTGTATGCGTGGGTCTCAGGGACCGCCTCGAGTTCCACCACGTATCCGGACGGAGGTTTTCCCCCTCAGGAAGGTTGAGACAAACGGGTGGGGTCTGGACGAGCTCCACCTCCGTCCACAGAAGGAACCGCGGCCTAAATCACGGCCTAAATTCGCTCTGGTCTCAGAGTTAAAGCTTTATATTCGTAGTTTATTACAGTTTCCCGGTCGGACCGCGTCACTGACGTCCGAGTAGGGCCCAAGTCAAGGTTGCCATTTAATAGGATTTCAGGAAAAAAAAACAAAGGGTAATTCTACAAACTCTTGACACCTTTTAAAGTTTAAAACTACCGGCTCTCACTCAATAATTGATCCCCTGCTGCGGGTGGATGGTTCAACCTCCTCCCACTGCCACGTAGAAACATTCCTGCCTCCTCCATCCACCCTCCACCCTCCTCCAAAGAGGCTTACATCAACTAATAACAGTTTTTATGGACAGAATCACAGAAAACCAAACTTCATATATTGAACTAATATTAAAAATACGCGCTAATTAAACGTCGATTTAACTGAAATGACGTCAACGTGTGCGCGTGCATGTATATATATGTGTGTTCTACTGAGAGGAAGTTAGAGACCCCTACGTTACCACGTTGACACATCTGAGGGGCTGCACTGCGCAAGACCGAGACGTGGTGCCAAACTTTTCCCATTCAATCCCAGAGCGGATCAAGTCAGCGCAGGAGGAATAGGCCCTAACAGGAAGTACTTCAAAATAAAAGAACTAGCATTTCGTCAGAACAGGATGAAACTATACAGCAGGGGTCTCCAAATTGTTCCACAAAGGGTCGGTGTGGGTCAGGTTTTTGTTCTAACCAAGCAGCAGTACACCTGAGTTGACAAGTTTAATCACCTGATCACAGTCATCAGACACCTGATTGGTCAAGCTATGTCCTCTTGGTTGGTTGGAACAAAAACCAGCAGCCACACCGCCCCTTTGTGGAACAGTTTGGAGACCCCATTGATACATCTGTGTTACTGTACTGTTTTTTTTCACTGTGTTTAATTTACTTAACTTAGCTCTTTATCCTTCAGACATTTTACATGAAACATAAATGTCACTGTGTTGCCTGTCGTTCCTGACATTATAATACAAATGTTTTGTATATTTTAGTTAAAGAAATCTATATTTCTTTCTGAAATGAACGAAAGAAAATGAAAATACAGTTATTTAACCTTTAATTATTTGCAATAAAACAAATATAAACAATTATACAATGTATTTATGAATAATAACTAAATTATACTAATATTAAGCTATAAAAATCTGAAATTAGTCTCTCGTAATAACACACACACACACATATAAAAAGCTGTTCTTGCAAGGACAGGGGCTCCATGCAAGGTATCTGTGGGGCCCCCACCTATAGGTGCATGCACCACAAAAACTGTATTTATTTAGGCTGGTCTACCTGTGTTAGGGTATTTTATATGTTTTGCTACAAGTTGGTTTATCAAACAGCAATTAACAATATTTGTTACTTGATTAAAACAGTTTCCCAGTTACAACCTCTTATTTCAGGCCATCGAATGTTCTACGTTGTAGGGCTGTAACCGGAAGTAGTGCTAATGTAGTCTGGCTTCACAGCTGCTTCTTCCTGTGTCGTACCGGAGGGCAGGACTAGCGTCCAACTTTGAGCGAACGAAGACAGGAGCACGGTAGAGTCAGGAGACACGCGATCACTTATCTCCATCGACAGCTTGTTCTCGGCCCGAGAAGATGGTCCAGTGTCTGCAGACCATGTTGCTCCTGTCAGTTCTGGTAGCGTTCGCCGCCTGTGACGCTCCTCCGGTCCCGTTAGACGACATCATCATTGAGAAAACCTTCGTGCCGGAGCAGTGTCTGCGCGCAGTCAAAGTGGGCGACTATGTCAGGTATCACTACAACGGCATGTTTCCGGACGGCAAGAAGTTCGACTCCAGGTAAGGAAATGTCCCGCGGAAACCGGCGCTGTAATCTGTGCAGAATCTGTGTTTGCGTGTTTGAAGAACAGCCCAGATGCACCGCGCAAACAGCGTGCACGACGCGTAAAAGTGCGCGTGAAGTGGTTCAACCCCCGAGAGCCACGCAGGCAAGTGGAACCGATCTAGGACCAGGATCAAGATAGGATTAGTCGAGAGTGTGCAGAGCAGAAGACTTTTCTTCTCGGAGCATCTTCACAGGGTCGAGACAGTTGAAACTGATTATTGAACGAAGTCTTCCAGTTAAAAGTGGGACTGCTCCTTTTCCAGGTCTTCTCCCAGTGGTCATCAGAGATGTACCTGGAAGACTCGACTGCCAACTGGGCAAATCTGGGCAGCTGTTCACATCGACCCAGGAAGCAAATAACTTGTTTAGGGCAACAAATTTGAAGGATGTCCGATATTATCGGCACAATATTAGCACAATTACGTAATATCGGCTTTTCTTGCGATAATAAATCCAATAACACAATTCCCAGGTTTTGTCAAATTTGATGGAATCACAGATAGGGTTCTCAGATGTTTACCTCAGTTTTGGGCGCATATCGGTATTGATCATATCAAATTATTTTGTGTTTGAGACAACATCTACAAAAGTCAATTTTGGAAATTCTTAATATTATTTTTTTAAATTTGTTATAATTATTATTATTATGTGTCAGTATTAGCGTAGTGGTTATGGAAGCGGATTTGAGTCTAGAGGGTTTCAGGTTCGAGTCCACCAGCTGCCAAGTTACCACTGAGGTGCACTGAACATGGCATCTTCCCCATACACTGCTCCGGGGTTGCTCAAAGCTGCCCCACTGTTCACTTTGGTGATAGGTTAAATGCCGAGGCTTTTCTCCTTACGTCCTTCTAATCTTCTTGTACTGGTGGCCATTGCATCAAAACTTCATGCCTGGCATGCAGATCTGATAGGGGACAATGTTCCAAAACCAGTTTATCTAAACTCAAAACTCATTATGTAGTATCCACTGTCTAACCCTAAATTTTTTTCCAGTTACGACCGCGGCAGCACCTACAATGTGTACGTTGGCAAGAAGCAGCTGATCGAGGGCATGGACAAAGGTCTGGTGGGGATGTGCGTCAATGAGAGGAGACTGGTGAAGATCCCTCCTCAAATGGCCTACGGAAAGAGAGGATACAGTATGTGTCTTTGTGTTTGTTGCCTAGCTTCACATCAGGAGTCGGATTAAATGAATGACCCCGTGTGAAAAAGCAGTGGTTGTTTGACTGAAGGATGTCACGGTGCCATCACAAACCAGGGAGTTGCTCACTAAGTTGCTAAGAATCAACATTGCCACCTGTTAGAATTTGGGCCGGACATTCAACAGACTGAGGAGTTATATTTGCATGTTGAAGCAGGTGTGTTTTTTTTGTTTAATAAGAGGGAGAGAAGAAAGAATTTTGATAATTGAAGAGAGAGAGGCATGTGTGGACAAGTAAAAAAAAAACGCTGTCCTCAATCATGTTATGTCCTCTACCACAGCAAAGATGAAAGAACTATATCAGACTGAATATCCTCTAAGTAGGGATGTACCATAGTAACTTTTTGTCAATATCCAATGCAACGATATTTCTATAATTAACTTTCTAAGTTTTAACTTTCTATTTTTGGTTCTTCCAGCAAACAATACCTATTTATGCCTGGTAATACTTTGGCTTATACTACTATTCATCAGTATAAACCACTGTATTGTGTCGATGGCATCAGCATTCTGCAACCAATACTTTGTCAAAAATTTGCTGCTATGCTGCCATCCAGTGGCTTCTACTTTGAATTGCATCCATTTATGCCTCAAAGTATTTAGAGAATGCAAAATTAGGGGAAACTCAGTCATTGTGTTTTCACCAAAAAAAAAAACACCATTCATATTGGTCAAACAATAATAATATAATACAACACGCTTTGAGTCAAAAGTCTCACATGGTGGCTGCTGCGATTTGGCCTAGGTGGCTGTAGCTGTGTTCCATGCCCCTAGTGGGACTGTGAAGAATGACAGTCAGAACTAAACATATCTCACCTGACTCTTTTTTTTCCCAGCTGATATCATCCCTCCTGACTCCATTCTTCATTTTGACGTCCTCCTGCTGGACGTCTGGAACCCAGAGGACGGTGTGCAGATCAACACGTACCACACACCGTCTGTTTGCTCCAGAAAGGTGGAGGTGTCCGACTACGTGCGCTACCATTACAACGGGACGCTGCTGGACGGGACACTCTTTGACTCTAGGTTTGTTGAGTAACATGTTAAAGTCACACACACAACGTTACCTAAACATCTCCATCAATCCATCCATTCATCACTGCAGTCATACACGTATGCGGACGTACGACACCTACGTTGGCATTGGCTGGCTGATCGCTGGTATGGACCAGGGCCTTCTGGGAATGTGCGTTGGAGAGAGACGCATCATCACAATGCCGCCATCTCTTGGTTATGGAGAGAATGGAGATGGTGAGTGTTACAGCAGTCATCGTTACTTGTCTATCTGAGATCTTGTCTATCTGAGATCTTCTGTATTGTATGTAACTTTTCCCCTAACCAAATCCGCACTACTAAAGGAACAAACAGAAACTAAATTATTAAGAAAATAGAATAACAAACCACATACCACAAGAAATTTTAAATAATGAAAAATAGATTTTTTTATGTTATAGTTGATTTTACTACAGTCTTGTTTGTCTGACATAAAAAGATCATAAAGCTCTGTCACAGCCCAAGACATTTTTATTTCACCTTTGCCCTATAACCCAAAGCTTTGTTTTTAGTCTCCAACTTCCGGGCTTTACCAGGCATTAATACAACATTATTTATTACCTAATTTCATATTCTGATAATGTAAAATGCTACTACCTCCATCCTTCTTAGGCAGTGACATCCCAGGACAGGCATCTCTGGTGTTTGACGTTGTCCTGTTGGACCTGCACAACCCAAAAGATGGAATCACAGTAACCAATCAGGTGGTGCCTGAGTCCTGCACAAGGAAGACCATAGCTGGAGACTTTGTGCGTTACCACTACAACGGAAGCCTCCTAGATGGGACCTTCTTTGATTCCAGGTTTGTGATCTTAAATGTTTTCATAGATGTTGATAATGACTAACTACAACAGTGGCTTAGTTGCCTTGAGATTTACTTACTGTAATGTAAAAAAATAAAAAATCTAAATCATCTTAGCCTTGTTTGGCTTGTACTCTAATGTGTACATTTTTAATGTTTTCAATAATGGTTCAGTTTGCTTCTACCGCCCGTAGTTTCTCGAGTTGCCACAGGGTGGCAGCACTTGTCCTCTGTACACCCCACATACAAAACACTTGGTCTCAAAACAGCTGTACAATTGTGTACAAAAGTCAGAGACGATGTGCAGACGGGGTCAAGTTTGTCGAAACGTATTTTTTTTGCAATGGAACAAGCATAACTTTATGGGACGTCAGGTCCAAAGGTAGGACGAAACTGGACTGGTCCAAATACCTGAGGAGCAGCTACTTTATTTATTGTATAGTTTTCCACTAGCTGCCAGGCACAATGACAAGAAGTTATTTTAACTTCCTTCTTTCCTCAATCGCATAGTCTTACACAGAGGTGAGGCTAAGTTTTAACGAAACCTTTTGCATAAGCATAGTCTTAAAATGAGGAACAGAAACTCAAAGTGGATATATGTGAACAGATGGACAGATGTTGGCATGAAATGATAATATTTATGTACAATAACTTCCAGAGTAAACATTCAAGCTTACCATATCTGGACGTGTTGAATTACATGTACAATGAAGAAACCGTTGTGTTTTTAGAGCGGGCCTGGGCAATTATTTTGTCTCTCAGGTCACAGTTGTTATTAAAATTTGAGTCACGGGCCAGGTCAGGATCAGGAAGATTGAGTATTTCCATGAACTAAGATAAATGATGAGTATTGAATAAAGGCAAAATGCTTTAAGCCTCTTTGAGGCCATCTATTGGAGAAATGCTGATTCTGCAGGGAAAAGGTAGAAGGACAATGATAATATAAATGAACAGTATTACTTGGACAAGTTTGGCGGGCCAGATTAAGACGAGCTGCATCCGGACCCCGGGCCTTAGTTTGCCCAGGTCTGCATTTGAGTATCAAGTGACTCTTCAAGAACGAAAACTACTGATTGCTTGTGCAAAAGTGGAAAATTATTAACTGCTTGTGCGACAAAGGCAGCATGATGAGCTCAAAGCAGCTTTACTCAGCTAGGGTCTGTAGATTTTGAGTGATAATTGTCACAGGAGTCCCAGGGCAGGTCAGATACAGAGAAGAGAGTCAAGGTTCCATCTGACAAAAAGAGTAAATAGAGAATAAATATTGGTACTTGATAACTTTTCTTCTCTGCAGCTACTCCCGGAATCGTACCTACGACACCTACGTGGGCCGAGGGTATGTGATTGCTGGTATGGACGAGGGTCTGATAGGGGTGTGTGTCGGTGAGAGACGTACCATCATGATCCCCCCGCATCTGGCCTATGGAGAGGAGGGCACAGGTACAGTATGTTGCTGTTAAAGTACAGTTTAAACACATACATTGTATGAACCATCCTTGTACTTTTCATTCTACCTTCTGTAAGGCTCTAAGATCCCTGGTTCTGCTGTGCTGGTGTTTGACGTCCACATCATTGACTTCCACAACCCGTCAGACAGCACGGAGGTCACAGTCAGTTATAAGCCAGAAGAGTGCAGTAAGGCAACGAAGAAAGGAGACTTTGTGAAGTATCACTACAACGCTTCACTGTTGGACGGCACATCAATCGACTCCACGTGAGTTTTCTCCCTAGACTAGCTAGCTTGAAGATCAGCATCAAATCAGGTCCCTTGGTTTCCCAGAGGAGGACTCACAGTCTATGTCCACTCTAAATCTAAAAAAGCATCAGTTTCTTACCAAACCACAGATAAAACGTCAGCATTCTGTGTTTTATGATCAGTATTTATATCAAAGTTACAGAGTATTAAGTTAAGAACAAAGAGAAAATTGCGTTACCAAGCTTGGGAGTCAGGGCTTTACCTTGTAGCCTGCCGATTACTCAGGTCTCAGTACCAGGAGCGCTGACTAACTCCTTGTCCCCGAACATGTTGTTATACCCCTTTACCTACACAATAGCTCATGTGGTCTCACAATTCAAACAAAGTGAATTATTAGGACACAAAATGTAAGATGGTAATGGTTAGTCAGCTAATAAAACATCAAAGTGGCAGGTGGTATTTATGACTTGGAATATTGTCCATTCCAAATTCGCTGATCTAAACCTTCCTACCCAGGTCAGAGTGTCCTTGTCTTATCTGTTTGCTCTGGCTGGACAGAACAGAACTCCCCAATTTAGGGCAGATCTTCTCCCGTGACCTACTTTACTCTGACATCTCTAACGCAGATGCACCTACATTAATTTCCACATCTTAGAATGAAAACAACAGGATGACATGTAACTTAACCAGATACCTTCAAAGGAAAAACATTATAACAATATGAAATCATCAAACTTATTAAGATAGAACCCCAGAGCAGGTGAAGTGTCCGTTGGTGCATAAACACATTGGTATGACATTTCAATTTTCGAAAGAAACCGTGATAAACTACTTATTTCATTCATGTTGGCATTTTTTCTCACAGACATAACTATGGAAAAACCTACAACATTGTCCTGGGGGCCAACCAGGTGGTTCCTGGAATGGAGGACGGACTTCTGGACATGTGCGTGGGAGAGAAAAGGCACCTCGTTATTCCTCCTCATCTGGGATACGGAGAGAGAGGAGTCAGTAAGTCCAACAACGGTTCATTCAGACTTTCAAGGTCAACTGAAATACTACTGATGGTTCCAACCCAGAGCTTTGCTGCACTGTCTGGTTCTGTCCACAGTCTTACCAGGACAGAGATGTTTACTTTTTACGTTTGTTTGTTTGTGTGCAGCTGATGAAGTTCCAGGAAGTGCCGTTCTGGTGTTTGACGTTGAGTTGATTGACTTAGAGGAAGGTCTTCCTGAAGGCTACATGTTCATCTGGAATGAAGACGTATCAACTGACCTGTTCGCAGAGATGGACAAGAACAAGGATGAGCAGGTGGAACCTTCTGAGGTACGAAAGGCTAGCGTAAACGTTAGTCATTCCTAATGTCAAAAATCGGGTCTTAGGGAGTTAATCCTGCCTGTTGTCTCGTTTCTTTCACAGTTTACCGACTATATCATGCGCCAGGTGAACGAGGGTAAAGGACGTCTAGCGCCCGGCTTCGACCCCTACCGCATCATCGACAACATGTTCTCCAACCAGGATCGAAATGGAGATGGAAAAATCACAGAGGCAGAGTTCAAACTTAAAGCAGATGAAGCTGCCGCTCATGATGAACTATGATGGGGTGAAGTCCAGAAATCCATTCAGGGAGTTCGGAGGAGGGTTAGTTCAGGGACAATGGGTGAAAAAGTAAGGGGTTAATATAGGGTTCATGTGTAAACTTTGCACATTGGCAGTGAGAATTGACGGCAGTGGTTTTTAATCGTGGCGTGAGATGGTAGAAGGTAGTCTCGTCCTTGAAGAAGGGTCAAATATTTCAAAACATAACTAAAAGTTGGAAGGAGTGAATTGGACGTGAGAACTACCAGGGAGGATTGTTTTAGAATTTTTTTTGTGAAAATGTACCAGAGCACTCCGATTTCTGAAAGGAAACATCAGCTTCCTTTTCCAATATCTTGACTTCTACTGTTTTTTTAAGGCAGTTTTGTTTTTTTAAGTAACCTTTGTATGACTAGAGCAGAATAATTTTAAGAAGAAAAAAATAATTCCCCACACTTTCCTCCTGCTGATGTAGGAGGAGTTCAGGTTGTGTCAGGTTCAAAACAACCTAAAACAAGAGCAAGGTCATTTAAAAATGAGGCAAAGACAGCGGTTCAAATTATTCATGAGAAAAACGTTAGATTTCTCATGAGGAGAACGCGAGCTGTGCACAAACTGCCTGATCCCTAGAGCGTTCTCCTCGTACACTTCTCCGTTTCTCCTTTTATTGAAGACAGAAGGTCCCTTACAACAATCACATTGCAAATCTAAAGGGTGGGGAAATCACTTATTTGCAACATGGCACAATGCTTAACAATAGTCTTTATCAATGTTTAAAGTTCAGCGATCACTATCAGCGTCGGACAAGTTCAACGTGGTCAATGTTCATTTTCATCAGTGTGCAATGTGGCACCAATGTTTCAGCTTGTGGAGGTGAAGTACATGACAACAGGAAATGTTTTCTCAGAAGGTGTCAACAAGGTCAACAGCACAATCCAGGCAAATTGCAGGCAGCAAATGTTTACTTATAAAGGTGAAAGTCCACATTCAGGTTCTGTGTTATTAGAAATATAGTCAAAAACAAAGCAGGTAACAACAGCACACAGTAATATAATGAATCAGACAATAATATGACAAATATGGAATCACTTTTATAATTATTGTAACAATAACTAAAAGTTGGAAGGAGTGAATTGGACGTGTGAACTACCAGTGAGGATTGTTATGGAATTTTTTTGTGAAAAGGTACCAGAGCAAGGAAACATCAGCTTACTTTTCAAATATCTTGACTTCTACTGTTTTTTAAGGCAGTTTTTAAGTGACTTTTGTATGACTACAGCAGAATGATTTTAGAAAGAAAAAGATAATTCCCCACATATTCCTCCTGCTGATGTAGGATTAGTAAAGTTAATAATGGCCAGATTTGGTTAAATCTATTAACAGGTCCAGAGCTAGAGCTAGAGGGCAACTGTCAAGACTGACCACTGATCTTTCTTTATTTACCAGTGAGGTTTCTGTGTGTGAGTGAGATTGTGTTATGTTTTCACCATCACACACTTATTTGTGAGTGGGAGTGGGTGATAATGTGAAGTGAGGGTTTTACTTTGAGAGAATGCTGCGTTTACTTCCTACAAACAGGGTGTTATCAGTCAAACACTAATTTTTTTAAACGTTCATGGTTCAGGAGCACACCATAAAACTCATGTCTCACTGTTGAATTATTATTTATGTCTGTAATTGCTCAAAATCAGACATGTTGTTCCCTGCTACAAGTTACTAAACATGTTTACTGTTGTTATGGTCCTCCATTTTGTTTTGTTTTTTTCTGTTTGAGTGAATGAGAAGTGAAGTGAATGTAGTCTATATTTTACTTTTTGATACAGGAAAATTCTGCTCCTTAGATTGTCAACAGTTTTATTTTAAATCAAATAAATGACCTGACCAACACAAAAGTTTGTATTTTTTGTGTTTATTTACTTAGCACACCACTAATAATAGCGTTGGGTGTTGTTTGGGTGATGTTAAGTGTGGAGTGGAAAAGAACAGTAACAGTACAAGAAATGAAGAAAATAGAGGAAACGAAAGTTAAAATACAAAAGGGTAAACGTTTGAGGGATGTGCACCTGCAGTGAATGTAGAAATTAAAGCTAAATAAAAAGAAGCTACAAGTGGGTAAAGGTTACAATGAGAAACAAGTAAGAAAAAAATAAAGAGACACTACAGTAAGATAAATAAAAAATACGTCGAAAATGTAAAAAAATATATATCTATAACCATCTTCCTCCTCTTCATTGTCGGGTGGCATAGCAACACAACCAGTCGCCGACCAATCACGTATGACTTAAAAAAAAACAACTGCTATAAGAGGAGGGAAAAGTAGCTGAAGTGTCACAGACCTGAGCTGGCTGGAGGAAGTCTTACCACCACCGAGGTTATTACAACGATAGACTGATGACTCCTTGTCTCTGTTCTCCATTTTGGATTTATTGTCTTCTTGCCAGAAATAATTCTTCATCATGACGCAGTTGGTTCTGAGCTGCCAGGTAGGTGATATTTTGAACGTTGGTTTTACACGAATATATTTTTATACATTTCCTGTCCGAAGTCGTGTTATTAAAGCGTTTCTCTCTGGTGTTTTTTTATCTTAAAATCTAAGTTTGTCCTTTACTTTTATTTTGTTAACTTTTGGGTGACAAAGCCCGCGAATTTTTTTCTTCCAGAACATTCTGTAGGACCAACAAACTTTAAAGCTGTTATCAATCATTGGTCTCAGCCCAACTGATTTCGCATCGCATCCTCACGCAAAATATCGCGAGAAAGGCTAGACAACGCAAAGTGCAAAAGTCGGTTAATTTTCACAACTTTTCACAATGGCCAAGGCGCAGTTTTACTTACTTTGTGTGTGTGTATGATTATAAAAGTAGTTTTTTTCTTCCATTTCCTTTCGTAATTGTATTAATGTATTTGATGAAAAATAAGAGCAAATTGAGAACATATTCAACTTAATGTTGTTGGGCGTTATCTAAAATATTCCTGCAAAATGAAGCCTGTCTGAATAATATAAGACAGAATGTGTATTTCTTTATTATTTACTGACACATTTTATTTATTGACACGTTTTTTGGATGTATACATTGTTTACACGTTTCTTGTAGCTGTGTTCCAGTAGTTTCTTTCGGGTTCATGCCTTTAAAGAACATCTTCGCTCAGAGGAGCATGCTCAGGTGGGTTGAACATGTCCTGTCAAAACATGTTTTTTATTCTGAGAAAAGCTTAGACATTTTAATTTACTGTTAAGTAAGTAAACTTTAAGTTTTTTTCGAACTTACAGGTTTATCTGTCGGTCTTTTTGAAAGGTAATGGTTCAGCTTTGCAAACAGTTAGTTCATAATTAACTTATATTTGATTAAATTACCAATAATCATTTTTGTCTCTGAATTTTATAGAAAAGACTCCTATGAGTTATGGTAAGTCCTGTCATTTGGCTTTATTACCTGAAGGTCTTTTTCATTTAACCTCTTACTGTGAAGCCAGGTGGTTTCAATTTTATTGTCAAAAAGGAATTTTAGTTCTGTCATGTGCGGAACTTAGTCTGATACAAATAGACCGTTTAGTGAAATTTTTAGTTTTTACAAAAACAAAGACAAGACAGAAGTATTATGTAGGAGTAGAAGTACAAAAGGGTAGGGGTTGCAGCGTCCACAAATCTAAATGACATGCTCCTTATTTGGACATAATTCGGCAAACCTGTAAGGATGTCTGTAACAAGATAACAGAGTGATGATAAATGACGACCTTGTTGACAGTCAGAACCATTAAATAGTTCAGAAACAATAACTCACCCGAGACAAAAGTGCATCCTGGTCTGCTTAAGAAAACCTACGTCTGCTACATTTGCTTTCTCTGGAAGACGGATAGATTAGTTTAGATTTATTGAAAGTATATAATATTAAGAAGGAAAATTACAACAACATTAATCATAGCAAAGGATTATTTGTTGTTTTGGTTTTTACAGGAATTTATCCCAACATAGTTTTTGCTGATCGTCGTCGGTATGAGAAACCTATAGTTGGTTTGTATCATGATTTCACTTAGTTCTTTACATACATTTTCAATTACTACACACATAGACTGGTGTATTTCTCACTGAAAACATTTACAGGGGTATCTCTGCTGACCCTGTGTTACGGTGACCAAGCTACAACATTCTACCTGTGCCATGTTTGCGAGGTGGCATGTCAACCAAAGAGTATCATGCACCACCTGTCCACCGGTGACCACTATGTCAACTATTTTGTGAGTCTTTTAAGATGGGAGCAAAATCGAAACTTTTCTTTTTTTTTCGTCAATCATACAATCAATTTATCAGTATTTCTACTGTAGAACTACACAGACCCCAATAAGTTGACTTTTTCCTGGACCCCATGCATGGACATGAGGAAGATCTTAAAGCCTCACGTCTTTCAGGAGTTTCATAAAAATGGACCTGGAATGCTCCAGGTTTGTACAGTGGTGGACTGTCAGTGCATCTCTTTACTCCAACAACAATCATACTAAGAGGTCTTTTTGCTCATTTGTCCTGTCTTGTGTATTTTTGTCCTCTTTGTAGATTTTAACTTTACCTGTGAAGCTTTTGCGAAGGATTAAAAATGGTTCTTATTCTAAAGGTATGTTCTGAGTAAAAAGAGTTTGGAGAAATGTATTTAAAAGCTGCCTCAGTGATATATCCACCCTATCTCCAGCCATGAACATCCTTGGAGGAAATCAGAGGCTCTTCAAAGTTATTGAAGGTAAGTGCAGTACAAAAAGAAAATTGACCTAATTTGGATTTCCTTTAGAGCAGTGGTCCCAAACTACTGGGCTGGGGACCTGTACTGGTCTGGGGGTGAATTGGTGCTGGGCCGCAGATAAATTATGCTTTTTCTTGGCCGCAGCTGTCCATTAGTCCCACTTGATCCATGCCCAAATTAACAAAAGAACTGAACAATAGAATGGCTAGTTCTAATATAGTTGCATCAATAATGCATTCGGAAATATTTTCTCAGTAAAGACGATAACAATAAATGCAAAATGACGCAAAGTCATTGATACAAGATTCTAACTTTGTGTACCGGTCTGGTAGCAGGAAATTATAGCCTGGGTGCACTTAAGAAACCGTTGTGCCCATGCACAGTAGATTCGGGTAGGAAAATCTTATAGGTAGGAAAATATTTCAGAACACTAAACATTTAATTTTATATAGGGATATTTATCGGACACATCTTAACGATCGGTCCGGGAAAAAGGTGCCAGACATTTAACCTGTGCAAAAAAGTTGGAACACTGGGGGCTTGGCTACCACCCCAAGCTAGGCCAAGACCATGTCCTTGCCCTGCTATAGTAGCTCAGCTAGTTGGACTTAAATTTTTTTCCTCAAAAGAAAAATGAACTACAGTCCGGCGAAGAGTGCACAGCAAATTGTTGGATCACACTGGATTAAAAGGCCTAAGCATATTCTGCATGAGAAAGATCTATTGGATGAGAATATCCCAATATAAATCTGAACCATGAGTTTTTAATTTAAACTCCTTTAATATTTAGCTTCCAAACCACAGAGGAACACATTTCAGAAGTATCAAAGAGATCGTGACAGAACACATCCCCTTTTAGGTGAGTAACTTTTTTTATTTCTATACAAAGCACAAGTCTGTATTTTAGTTTCAAAAGGGGTTTTGTCAGAAGCCAGATTTATAACTTGGCTGTACATTTTGTATCATCCATCCCTTTTTTTTGACATTTCTTTCCTGTTGCTGTTTGGCCTCAAACTCTAGGCATGCAGGACATTATTGAGCTCATTTGCTCCGGACAACCTGAGAAGAGACACTATCTTTGCACTTTGTGCAAACAAACAGTTGGCACCAAAATGATCATGAGACACATCCTGAGCTTTGACCATGTCTATTGTTATTTAGTAAGTAGAATTGCAAATTCACTGACATCAGGCAATAATTTTAACATCCAGGGAAACAGAATCATTGAAGTTGAATAAAATACCTTTGGGGAATAGTTTAGGGTTGGATTACCCATCATAGGGATGTAGGATTGAACCCAGTTATAAGTTATAACCCAGTTCTGCTTGGTAAAATGTTTCATTCATTTTCTCTCTTTTACAAGAGGACAGATGAGAGCAATGTGTATAGATTGCTTAAATTAGCTTGTGCCATATTTTTAGTTGTTAATGGTGTGATTTGGAATTGCACTTTTTTTGCTTTGAAAGATGAAACTAAACTGGGGTTAGGGCAGTGCTTCTCAATCTTTTTCTGTTACCCCCCGTCACTCCCTTCATCCCCCACACCCCACCCAGCCACAGAATGAAGAAAATAATTTGCGCGCCCCCTCCGCAACACCCACTCTCCTAAATAATATTATTTGTCTATAAAATAATTATAGCTACACCTCTGAATAACATTGTATCCTTGTTAACATAAAGAAAACAAACAAAATAGATATAGTTCAACTTACAAGGATGTGCAATTACACTATATTGTAGTACGGCGGGAAAAAAAGCATGTTCCCCAGGGTCACACACGCCCCCCTCAGCATCGCACGTGCCCCCTCAGGGGGGCTCGCCCCACACTTTGAGAAGCACTGGGTTAGGGTGAGTGGAGAATCTTTGACAATAACTAACTTCTTTGTGCACAGAAAGTGACACACCCCTCCGCCGTGCTGTCCAAGTATTCTTACCTTTACTCCCTGTCCATTACATCCATCATGCTTGATCTAGTGAGGCGGACTGAAGAAATGTATTCAGTTGCTGAAACGGAGGTATAAGGAGCTATGTCATCCAGTGCATTAGTGTCACTTGGTTCATTGTTGTGGCTGATATTAACATTTGTGGTGGTGTCGTAGAAAGTGACTGTGGATCCGGCTGAATTCGCATGGTTGAGTTCTACTGATTTCGCTCATGGTGCGTTAGATTTTGTTTTACCATATATTTGCTTTACCAGAAGCTGAAATTACATTTTGACATTTGGTGTCTTGTAGCAATGATGAAACTGGCGCCTCGCCATGTGAAAAAGAGCAGCAGCCATGTGATCACAGACTCTAAACCAAGTAGGATTTTTTAAATATATATTTATATATAACTGTCAGCAGCATTAAAATGTATGGCAATGTTTATACTGTGGCCAACATAAATGGTGTCTCACCATGTGGCACAGGATCAAGCTCAAGTACAGATCTTAAGGAGGATGCAGCTAAAAAGGTGTGCCAAAAAGTGGCGCTAATGAGGCCAAAATCAGACGGATCGGATAATGCAGGAGAAGAAATCCTGGAGGGGGCAAAGGAGAAGGAAATAAAGATTGAAAATAAGAATAAGGAGATCTTTAAAAAGACACAATTGGATATGATGATGGAGAAAACAGAAGTGATCAAGGAGGAAGGAAAAGACATACTTGGGACAAAGGAGAAGGAACAGGAGAATTTTGAAAGAGAGAAGAAGGAGCCAGTCTTAGAGAAGACACAGGTGGACATGATGGTAGAGGGAACGGAGAAGATCAAGGAGGAAGCAAATGACATAAAGGTGACAAAGGAGAAGGAAATTGAGAAAATGGAACAGGAGAACAAAGAGGCTAATTCAGAATTCTCAGAGAAGACACTGGTGGACATGGTGGAGAGAACAGAAGAGATCAGGGAGCCAGTCTTAGAGAAGACACGGGTGGACATAATGGTAGAGGGAATGGAGAAGATCAAGGAGGAAGCAAATGACATAAAGGTGACAAAGAAGAAGGAAATTGAGAAAATGGAACAGGAGAACAAAGAGCCTAATTCAGAGGTCTCAGAGAGGACACTGGTGGACATGGTGGAGAGAACAGAAAAGATCAAGGAGGAACCAGAGGAGATAAGAGAAATAAATGAGACAACTGTAAAAATGGAAAAGGTGGAGAATGGAGTAGAGGAAGAGAGGACAATAACAAAGGACGTGACGGACAGGATAGTGAAAGAAGATGAAGCTGAGGTTCCATTAATGGAACACATTTCTGAATTTTCAAATGGCTGTGAGACAAGAAGATGTGAACAAGAGAGCACTAAAGATAACACAGCACACCTGGGTCCTTCAGAGACTGAGGACAATGACATAAATATGTCAAACAGCCCCCCTGGCAAACAACAGAAGATGCAGCACGGTGAGGCAGTGGGGGGGATAAATGAACCAAAACCAAAGTGTTTCGGAAAAGATGCTTTTCATGAAGAATCAGAGGAAATCCAAAGTGTCCCCACTGGGAAAAGTCTTGTAGCTGTGGAAATAAAAGGTACAGAATTTGAAACGATTCTGTCTCAACCATACCCATAGTTGAGTAACATTGACTGGTGTCATTAGAGGCGTAACTATGACTGTTTTTTCTATAGCTGAAACAGAGGACAACCAAACACCAGTGGCACTATGGGAGTACATAAAGAAAAGTAACCGGAAGCCTGTGATTGGTCAGTTTTTTTTATTGTTTGTTTTCTGGAAGAAACAGTGAACATATTGTTTGACTTGATTATGCTCAAAGGTTTATCAACATAGACCTTGGTCCGTGATAAAGAAGTTATGTGGTGGTGACATGTTATTCTCTGTACACTCTCTGGTTCTGATTGACCCAATATTTTCTAGGTCTTTGTGCTCTCCTTGAGTGTAACTTTGACGAACACTGTCCCATTTACCTGTGTCACTGCTGCTGTCAACGGATCACTGAAAGAGACATTGTTAGCCACGTCACTGGGAAAATACACTGGAAGAAGTATTTATCAGTGAGTTACCCGTCTCTTAATTTGGGAATATTTATAATGTAAAATGTAAGAATGTCCAATATAACATTAACCAATATTGCCCAAACACTTAATTTCTGATACCGATACAGGCAGCTAATTTCCCCTGATTAGTGTTATACCAGACTAAATGCAGTCTATAAATAACTGTGTTCAACATAAACACACTACCTCAATATAAGTTATAGAAAAATGACACATTTATTTCTTTTAACCATTTTGTCTGAAACAGTCCTATGATTCTTTGTACAGCATTTGATGTAAAGAAGAAATGTCTAGTGTTGGAAGAACAGAAGAACTTTCCAAAAACATTGATTAACATTATAAACTGGGCTCATTCAGCCTCACAACAATATAAGTCAACATGAATGGGCACAGATAGAAACAGCTACAGTATAAGAGTAAAAAACCCTCTTTAATGAGAGAAAACATTTCAGAATCGTCACAATCTAAACGACTCTTCTCGTTGACATGAGAGACGAGACCGAACGGCGTTTCACTGATAAATGTCCCAGAAATACTTATTTCGGATACGATTAGTCTTGACATAGCCCGGCTACAGAAACTCCACACATTTAGTAAAAACAGCGTCTTGAACTGGAGAGAACGGCTGGTTCACCTGGAAGATGAACTGTTGCTCTTGTCTGTTCTTTACTTGATTAGTCTTTAAGAGAGAGGCTGCTGCTGCTGCCGTTTCACTGAGTCCATTCCGTGTTGTTTTTCTTTACTTCGCTGCGTAAAAATGCCTTGTGATAAATTGTTACCCCCCACCCTCACCCACCTATTTCTAACAAATTGGTCTATCACTGCAGTAATGTCTTCGTCTCTTCATCTCTTCAACACCAGTGGTCAGAAAGGGTTCCTGATCATGTGATGAAACAAAAGATGATATCCAGGCAGTTGGTGGCTTTTTTTGAATGCTGTGAAGGACCTGGAGAAGCCCAGGTTTGTATTTCTTCAAATCATTTCGTGGTCCTGGTGACAAGTGCTTCATCATCAGCTAACAGTGATTTTTGGTCTGACCTTCAGGTTATAGATGTGGATGAAAAACTCTACTGGGCAGTTTTAACCCAACCCTTTGATCGAGGTAAGGTTGCACTGCCCTCCGCCACACACATTTCTTCAAAAGACGTATTGGAGTGCCTGTGTGTGATTCCGTGTCTTGTTGTGACTACCTGCTGCAGCCATGGAGGCTTTGAGGAGTTCATTTCCCATCGCTGAAATCATGCCTAATAAACTGCCCAAGTCTTCAGCCACTGTTTCGTCTGCACCTCAGGAACAGCTGCAGGTTTGTCATTCTGAATTGTGTTTGCTGTTGCCAGTGTGGTATCTACTTCAGTGACTGATGTAGAGTGAACCCATCTCCTCTCATCTCGCATCCCCAAATACATTGAATACATTCCAGGAACCATGTTGTCCTAATTTGATGTTCCCCTGGGTAAACTTTACAAGAATTTCTGATGGTACAGCTTTGGGTTGAACATCTGTTCCTACAACCAGACACAAAACAACATCGGCAAGGCACCAGGGTATGCCTTCAGTATTTATGGGCATCGAAAACACTGAACCCCTCTAAGGTCAGTGACCTATGGTGAGAAACCACTCAGTGTCTGAGGACGGTCAGCTCCTGTCTGACAAGAGAAGATCTATGGATACAATCAGTTGCTTGCTTTTGGTGTAGCATATCGGAGTAAAGTCCTAAATATGGAAGCCTGTCTACACCATATGAAGCATACAAGGGGAAAACACACTGACACAAGAATCCTTCAGACACTACCCCAGTTAAATGGATCATCAGAGAACATGGCTAAGATTAATATTTTATAATAAGAATAGGGCTGGGTATTGATTCAAATTTTCTAAATCGATTCGATTCACAAGGGTTCGATTCGATTCAATTTACGATTCGCTTTGGTTTTCAATTCAGTTTTTGTCATATCAATTATAGTTTCCAACATTACCAACCTTATTCTCAGAAGAATCAAAGCTAAAATTGAAACTTAATCCATTTGCTAATAAAAAATTTTTTTACATTTATTTCCATCACAAATTTACTCAAGGCAGTCATATTAATCCATCATGCATTTTTTATTTAACATGACTTGACCCAAAATTACAAGGCAGACTCTAGTTTTAGATTTTAGATTTTAGTGCCATGTTGTTTTTACATTTGTTTTACCACGTTT
>JAFBJS010000377.1:136392-170463 GCA_016785265.1 Paraplagusia blochii | reverse complement strand
GGTTTGGAGAAAAAGCTAGAGAAGACAGATTGAGATGGTTTGGACATGTTCAGAGGAGGGACAGTGAATACATTGGTAGAAGAATGATCCTAGAGATGGAGCTACCAGGTAGGAGACAGAAAGGAGGCCAACGAGAAGATTTATGGATGCAGTGAGGGTGGACATGGAGGTAGTTGGAGTTAGATTTGAGGACACAAAGGACAGGGTGAGATGGAAAATGTTGATTCGTTGTGGCAACCCCCGGAAAAGGGACAAGCCAAAAGAAGTTATAATGTTTGTGCAATGTTATTGCTCTTTTTATACAAGTACTTTTATGTGTGATTATTGTGCATTTTTGTGTAGTCAAATTAGTGATTAAAAATAGTCTTTACATCTACAAGGTCCTCGCAAGACACTCTTTACTTTCATAAATCGTGTAAAAACAAAAACCTTTTTCATAAACCTAAATATACACGTCTAATACCTGTGAAGCATTTTAATGGCTTTCTACATACTGTGTTTCTCATTGTTTTTACTTGTACTTTTTTTTTTTTTATATAAATGTACATTTGCATCATCATGGCTGTGGTGATTCTCATTCATCCAGGTCATGATACCCAAAAGATAAGTTAATGTTTAGCAACTGGTCTTCATATTGGAGTTGTTCACTGGTGAAGGCAGTGGCGTGTGACTGTGATTGTTAGTGTTCCCTCTTACATCAACCAGAAACTGTTGACGTTTCTCAGTTAATTAAACATATTTTTTTAACTCCAAGAAGAATTCTAGTTACTTACATCTAAACTTTTGGAGATTGTTGTCTACTCCCCGAACAGACAAAGACGTGCATTCATATCACTTTATTTCTGTTTGATCATCCAAAGTCAACTACATATTGTAACAGTAGGACACACAAACACACCTGGTTATTAGGTGTGTTTGTGTCATTAGAAGAGTCATTATATAAACCTACTGTCAAAAAAAACTACAATAAATCTTCTTATTGGCTTGTCCCTTTTTCGGGGTTTGTCATTTTCTATCCCCATTTCCCAAATTATATCACCTTGTCCCTTTCCATCTCCTCTTGTTCTCTGTATCTTCTACTCTAACTCCAACTACCTCCATGTCCTCCCTCACTGCATCCATCAATCTCCTCTTTGTCCCCTACCTGGTAGCTCCATCTCTAGGATCATTTTTCTACCAATTCTGCCTCTTCTGAACATGTCCATACCATGTCAATCTGTCTTCTCTAGCTTTTTCTCCAAACCCTCCTGTCTGTGTTGTCCCTCTAATCACCTCATTCCTGATCCTGTCCATCCTTGTCTCTCCTGAAGAGAACCTCAGCATCTTTAACTCCACCTCCAGCTCTTCCTCCTGTCTTCTGTCTCTAATCCATCCATCATTGCTGTCCTCACAGCCGTCCACTTAGCCTTTCCCTCCACAATAGCTGACACTCTGCATTAAAACAATGAACTACAATAAATAATTTGCTAAATTGATGAGTCACATTGACAGTGCATCACATCTATAGTTGCAGCTTTTAGATGAGTCACCAACAAAAACAGGTACAAACACATGCATTTAATTCTTTCTCTTTTGTCTTTGTGCACCAGCACGGAAGTGAGAAGCAGAAGACAATTTTCAGTTGCTTTATCAAATAATCCTTATTAATTATGTCAGACCTGGAAGGTTAAATGTGTTAGAGTCTTCATATAAATATAATCTATTTTAGATGTCAAGACATTTTGGTCTGCCTTATAGCTCCCCTGAGGTCACTCGCTTCTCCACTGGGAGCTTTCCAACCGTCTAATGAAATCTCAAGTGGATGTTTTATTTTAAGAGCCGTTTCTAAATACTAACAGTAGAGTGCAGCTGTGGGAGCACAGCTGACATGGTTCTCTGGGGGGGGTTTATGTTTGGCTCTGTTGTCATCATCTGAAACCTGTCTTAACTTGTATGCACGTAACTGGGACACATGGTTGGATACACTCATCCAGCGTAGCCGTGCAACCACAGAGATGAAATCTGAATGTACTGCTGTCTTAACCATTGTGTTGGACATCTGACTGCCTGCAGCTCAGGTATCGCGCAAGTTGACCTTCCTCTACTTGGCCAATGACGTCATTCAGAACAGCAAGAAAAAAGGACCGGAATTCACCCAGGACTTCGCGCCAGTTATTGTCGATGCTTTTAAACATGTGTACAGGTGAGTTCACCTTGACTCTGTTTATATAGATATATTTATTTACTGTTAGGGTGACCAATGTGGAATTATATAGATGAAAATAGGATAGTGATGTACTTTTTTTTTCTGTGCAGTGAGGGAGAGGACGGCTTCAAGAAACAACTGGGCCGGGTTCTGTCCATCTGGCAGGAGAGAGCTGTGTACGAGAACAACCTCCTGGACCAGCTCTCTCAAGTCCTGCGTAGGTTTACAAGTCCTTTTCCTTAACCAGGCCCCCGCTGTCGCCCTGTCTGTTTATTGGTGACCAACAGACAGTTGGTCATTATTAGAATAGCTAAACATTAAGATCGACTGACTTTGAAGTCATTTCCGCGGCATGAACCCAAACAACTCGGTTTCATCTTCTTTTTGCTTTCGTTTCCGTAACTTCAGATGGAGAGAAGAAGGCTAAGAAGAGGTCCTACGAAGAGATTCGACCAGATGACGATGACTTTGCTTCCCAGAGCTCACCTGCAGAGCCACCACAGGTGCCGTCTATTGGAACACACACTATAACGTTGCAGTCTATTAACCCTATGCTGACCTGTTGTTCTCTCCCACCTGCTCCTTTCTCTTCCCCCTTTTTACCCCAGACCTCGGAGTTAATCCGAGCTTTGCAGGAGCTGGAAAATGCGGCCTCTTCTGACTCGGTGTTGCGTCAGAGAATCTCCTCCTTACCCGCTGAAGTGCAGGACACTTCACTGCTCCACAGAATCACAGGTAGGGGGCCCCACAGTTCAGTTGAACCCTACATTAAAAACACTGACCAGCCTTAAATGAAACTTTATTCCCCACTCATTGGTTATTCCCTTCCCTCTTTTAGATAAAGAATCAGGGGAGCGTCTCTCCCGGATGGTTGAGGACGCCTGCATGCTGCTAGCGGACTATAGCGGTCGCTTGGCTGCCGAAGTAGACGACAGACGGCAGCTCACACGCACTCTCAGCGTCTTCCTGCAGAGCCAGAAGGACGGCTTGGTCCAGAACGAGCAGAAGCTTGAAGTGCGTAAAATCTCTTTTTCACTTTAACTTATTTTATCACTACTATTCTTTAACCATTATCTTTCAGCCATTAAGTCCTAGTGATCATTACTCCTAAAATTGTTTTAGTGAACAACAGATTTAACTTAAACTATGGTGAAAATATACATGAGCGATGACTTTGTTCAGTTTCCTTTACGTCCACTTTTTAAACATCCTGGAGGGAAATAATAGAAAGTAAACAAGTGAGTAAGTTTCCATTTAATAAAAATATAGGAGGAAACAAAAGTGGTTTTGACAGTGTCACTAACTTTCAAGCCTTTATTCACAGGATGACAAGAGGATAAATCATCTCCCTTTGAACATTTTTCTAATAAAAAATCTGAAAATAAAAAAAAATGAAAATAATGTTGTGCGTGCTGTTATTTTGCTGCAATACGTTGAAAAACATTGTCCTTAATAAAAGGGCAACACTTTCATTTATTTGCAACATTGACAAGTTCATTGACAAATAAGGCTTCTCTATTTGTTTTAATCGAGGGCCAAACTTCTATTCTAGACTGTCACAAATGTGAGAGAATTGCAGTAATGTTCAATAGATACAAAAGGAAGGTAGGGATATATCTTACAGTACATACAATACATTTGTTATTGTCAATATAGTTACCTGCCAAACACTTCTAAAAAGTATCAATGTGCCTAAAGCCTCAAAATTCGGGATGCAAAGAATGTGTTTTGCACAAAAAAAAACACCTTTTTTTCTACTTGTTTGAAAGTTGATCTTATCTGAAATACACACATATGCACCACATTGTATGTGCAACTGACTGTTGAGTCAATATAGATTGAAATACACATACAAATATACACATGGGTGCATTTGGGGTAGGTAAAAACCTGATTGGCTTTGAACAAGAAGTACATTCCATTCTACACAGGAGAATTCAGAAATATTCATTATTTTTACTGATAAAAGTGGTCCTCCTACCTTTTATGTTTATTTATGTCATTCTGATAAGTCAACTATATTGCTCAATTCTGAAGCCTAAATTGCTTATGCTCCAAAGCTCCTCTGACGGCCCCTTTTCTTCTGTGGCCTTTTTTTTTTTTTTTTTTTTTTTTTTTTAGGAATACAAACGCAAACTAGCCAGAGTGACCCAGGTGCGAAAGGAACTCCGAATGCGTCTGAACAATCTGCCTGGAAGTCTCTACAACTCGTAGGAGTGACTGAAACATCTCGTCCCGTGGCTCCTTCACCTGACTGTGTACGACGCCGTCGACCAGTGTTTTTGACAGTGTCTGTGTGTTGATCCATCTTTCCAGTTTCCTCCTCAGCAGAGACTTTATTCACACGCCGTTCGCTGATGACATTGTTTTTTTTCTCCCTTCTCCGTTCGTAGTTTGTACACTGTATATATGAAGACACATCTCCGTCACATAACTGTCATGCTTTGGGCCCTGCTTCTCTGACCTTTTACAGCTTTAAAGTGATGGTTTATGGGTAATGCTGGTGTTATATTTTTCTATTTATAGTATAGTGACAAGATAATGCACCGAAGCTAATCCCCCGTGGGCTGTTAATTACTTATTATTTTCAGTATTTTCAACAGTTTTAAGTTTCTCCCTGTGGTTTGTTCCTCAACCAGACTTTTTTTTTCTTTTAAATGTTGTGTTATATGACATCCAAAAAAAATGTTGTCCTTGTAAAAAAGTTGTTAGCGAACCATATTTTATGAAGGTAAAATCCAATGTTATTATGATTTTCACTAAGCCTCTTTGTAAGAGAGCTGTGTATGTGTGCGTAAATGCCATACTGCATGTAAATATGATTTATTCAAGCCTATTTGTGCTAACAGTTGCTATCTACGGTACAGAAACGTCTACAGCGCGGCCCATAGATGAGCTGCAGAACGTTCAGAACCCATTCTTCTTGGTCACACGTCTTCTTCATCCTATTGTTCTGAGCATCACTCTGTCTCAAAATGCCCCGTCTTGCTTGTTTGTTTTTGTAGCTATTGGGCAGGTAACTCCACAAACCCATATAAATAAAACACTAGGCAAACTTTTTGTGTCCAGTCTTGGTGTCTGTAAAATGTAAACAAAGGATTTGGGCATATTAAGGTGTTATTTTCCTCTTACTACTGAACGACTTCATAAAGTAATAACATTTTATATAAATTACTATCTATTAAACTCCTCATTTTTGCTTCAAATTAGTTAAGTGGCAATATTTGTTATTTACTATTTTTTTTTTTAAACAAACAAGTTTTTTTTAACAAGCGAACGCTTGAACTGTACTTCTATAGCGCTTGTTGAGCCTCCGGTCCAGTAGGTGGCGATAAGGCATTTTCTTAAATACCTACAAACAGCCTTTGTCGTTGGTTCAATGGCCGTTTGTCGTATGTCCGTTGTTCAAGGAGACAGATATAAACATTAGAAGTTCGAACATAACCATAACGTTGACACTATTGTTATTATTTCCTTAGTTACCGAAATTACTGCTACCACTAATAAGCGAAATAGTCGTTTCCCGAGAAAACGGCGGTATTGCTGTAGTCGCGGACCGCTTCAAGATGGAGGGTATTGAAACGCCTTACGATGTTGATGCGGACTTCATTGCTTGTGAGGTGAGCTACCGTAAAACATAGTAAATGACAATAAACGAATAGTGAAACCTGACTTTAATAAAGTTAAATAAACAATTTCGTACGGTCCTGTTTTACTCCAGGTCTGTGATAAATCCATACGGGGCGAAACCTTGTACAAGATCCATCTGACGACACCTGGACATTTAAAGGTACACTGTGCCCCGTAGTGACGTATATATATTTTGCAACCAAGCCATAAAATTATTTTTCGTTGAACAGGTATCATCAGTCTTCTTAGTTTGTGTTTCCTCCCACGTCAGAATTTTTGTACGTGGCAACATCACTGTTTCTTGGATCTATTTCGTCAGTGGAATGCATTATTACATGCTCTTTTATGTTGCCTTTGGTAAACAATGAGAAAACCAAGCCTGGAGTCCAAAGCTAAATAGCAGGGACTTTGGGTTTCGTTCATAGCAAATCATAAGGTTTGTTATACTTGGAGGAATGTCACCTCCGTCGCAAGATGTTCTGACAGATTTTCTCTGTCTGCTTCTTTTGGACAATTGCAACAATTTTCCAACCCCTCACATGCGACGACCAACGCTGCTCGTCATCAAGTCTGCTTGTGCTCCTTGCTTGTCCCAAAAAAAACTGCTACAAAAATATGGTTTGGGGTCCAGTCCAGACCACCTGTTATCCTTCCGGTTGGTAGCCTAACCAGGCAGCGCACTGATCGTGAAATATTAGCAAGATATTCATAGAAAAGGAAGGAAATTCACATTCACTGTGGAATGATGGTTGGTTCCAAGTTGTAGAATCTTCATTCAGTCTATTGGCAGTGTTGTTTTGTCTTGGTGGTGAAGGAAGTGGACTAGGATCTGGAATGGAATCAGGTTCAAGTTCACCAGCTGCCAAGTTACTACCGAAGGCCTCTCAATATGGCACCGTACCTGGGCACCAGGTGGCCCCGTGCTCACTTTGGTAATGGGTGAAAATGCAGAGGTCATACTTGGTTGAACACAGCATGTTGCTGTGCCACAATGACCCGAGGTTCACTTTCCCTCCAACTGGTGAGGTTTTTTTTTTTGGGCTACGTTTTTTGTCACCAGACAACAAAGATTTTATTCACTCAGTTCAGGGTTTTATTTTAAGTTGTAATAATAATATTCATCTTTTATTGGTTTTGGAAATTTAATGAATTCCTTCCTTATCAAACAACAATGTACAACAGATCTGCATAACAAAACATGTGGCATGTTTTATTTTTGTAGTTGCTTTCGGAAATAAAGGTTTGCCCAACTTGAAGCTGCGATAGTAACACTATAGGGGGCAGTTGTTGGAGTTTGGTGATGAGTTAAACACAGAGATCACATTTCGTTGTGTGCAGTGGTGTGTATCACAATGTCACAATGACAAAGTGTTTGCTTTCTTTTCCTATGACGGAAAAATAAAAACCTTCGACCTGCTGCGGCTGGTCCTGGTTGGCCGGAAGAGTGTGTTTTGAAGGTTGGATTAGGTTTGTCATTCCGGACATATTGTCCAGGCTCCCATTAAGTTTGGACTTAAGCCTGCTTCTTTGTGGTGCCAAACATGTGGCTCATCTTGGGGACTTTCCTGGTACATATGTTATGTTGCACACACTTGCTTTCCTGGGTTACTGTGAAGAACTTCCAAGATAAGAACATGCAACCTGCATGTACAGTAAGTGTATGCACTTGCACAAAAGAGTGTGTGAACAAAACAACTCTTCACGCCTTTGTCCAGTGGTGAAGGGAGTGGTCTAGAGGAGTAGAACTACTAGAGTTCCCTCTGACATGAACCAGAAAGTTCCTCAGCTGAGGAAGGAAACGACTTTCAACTCCAAGAAGAAGTCCAGTTGCTGAAAACTAAACCCTTACAAGTGCTTCCTTCTGGAAACGTGGACTTTATCTTTGTGGTAAGCAGTCGGTTGCTTTTCTTTGGAACACAGAGGGGTTCCACTCAGTCTTGTTCCTGCAAAATCCACAGGACAAAGAGGTTCTCAGAGGACTCCAGTGCCTCTGTTGAATTTCAGTCCCTCAAACAACATCTGAAATAAAATATGGCCAAATGCAAATTGTTTCCAATGTATAACCTTTTCTATGTTTTAGTAGTGACAACATTAGCGGCCTGTCCAACAGCACAGGTCGACTCACTGTATGTGCTCTCTTTTATTCTGGCAGAAAGAGGCAGCCAGTGTCGCCAATGGTAAGTTAATGTCATTTTAATGTGTTTCTCTTATTGGTTGGCGTTCACATGAAGATGGTAATTTTTATTCTTAAAAACCCAAATACTTTTAAGTACCTTGAAATGTAGTTATATATTCAAAATAAAGGTAAGCAGGGTTTTCCTTCAGGTTTTCTATGGGGAATTTCAGTCGGAACGGTTCCTGGACCTTAACTCATTGAGTGCCATGAAAAGATGTACCTAATGAGCCAACATCTGCAGTCATCTCATGAGTGCTGGAGCTGGAGGAGGAGGAGGAGAAATTATATTTCAGTTGTATTGATCAGTTACTGCTCTGTGCACAAAATGCTCAGCTCTTGAACGGATACGCCAGATTGGTTTCAGCTTTCACTCAAGAATAAACTGAAGAGAGTTGGACCAGAACACACCACTAATCCACTTGTGTGTGTGGTACTGCCCAACGATGACACCAAGTGTGACCTGGAGCAGTAAACCATTGAATGGGACGAGCCAACATCTAAGGGGAGCCTACAACTCAGAAACCTAGAAAAAAGTAAAATATCCCAACTCTCTGAAGATCTCCTACTAAAGGAAAGGCCTCCAAATGAAAATGTGAAATCTCACCCAGTCATTCAGCTTCGATGGGTTCTAAAACACTACCCTGACTACTGAAAGCAAAGGGGACACCTCCAAATGTGGGGACAACTCCTGGGAGACCCCTGGGAGGACGAGCAACTCTAAACTAAACCAGAGTACAGATCCCTGGTAATTTCACTGAGGTAGACACAACAACCACAGTGTAAATCTGACCTGGTCCTGAATCTGGATATTGTGAAGTGGCTCACAATATGTCTGGAGGACCAATGTTTGCACAAAGAATGATCCCAGAAGGTCCTTAAGCTGCCGGAATGAATCGACTAAACTGGATGAAAGATGGGATTTAGAAACACATGGATGGCAGCTGACTACACTGAATGGGACGTCCAAACAGAAAGACCACTGTTTTTGAAACCATGTATAATACATGGTGCGTTCAAAGACAACGGTAAATATGTCATTGCTTTCCATGGGAAAAAGCAAAAGAGAAACTTAAACTTCAGCTTCCATTGCTGTGGTTAAAGACAGCTGTGATTGGGGGGAATTTGACTTTTTTCTTCTGGACAATTTACATCACCGTACATATTTATGTTATGTGTCCTTACTTCTGATTTGGCTGCTAACTGTTACTATATGGTTTCCCAGGAGGTGAAGCTAAAAGGGCCTTACCAGAATTCAAAGACATTTTACAATATCTGGATTACTTAGAGCTGGATGAACCAATCATTGGTAAATATTCAGAAAAAAATAGCTATTTCTGCGTCTCTACCAGATACCAACTACTAACAAAACCGCTTTTCCTTTTTTTCCCAGGTTTGAGCTATGTGCAAGAGGGATCCTCTGATGAATCAGGGAGCCTGATCTACACCTGTGGGCTGTGTCATCTCACATCCATCCTGCCAGAAATGGTCCACCACTTGATCGGACGGAAACACAGACAGAGATATGTGGTAAAGATTCTCCGGGATGATTCAGTTTAACTGCAATCTTTCATGCCACCTAAGAAGACATTGTCCTTGCGTAGGAAATGAAACGACCGGACTTGGTGACCTGGGAGAAGAACATCTCCATTAACCAAGCAGGAAAAATCATCCGCGCCAAAGCAGAAATAATTGAGCGTCAGGATGGACGAGGCGTTCCGACTCTGGTACAGATATATCTAAGCATCTAGAGCAGGCATGGGCAAACTAATGCCCGGGAGCCTAATGCGGCCCGCTAACCTTATCTCAATTAAATCATTTATTTATATCATCATTATACAGTACATCTGCCTTTTCTGTGCAATAATGCATTTGCCCAGTAGATGGCGTTATGAAGGATATTCGAAATGGAGGATTTCAGGTTTTATACACGACTTTTACATGAAATTTATCTCCATTTTTTTTTTTTGCTCTGGACTTGGTCCCCATGTCCAATTTTAGAACCAACTCTGGCCCGTGAGTCAAAAAGTTTGCTTATGCCTGATCTAGAGTTTATATTGAGTTCGGAAATATTTCTAAATAAATTACGCTTATAAATCTTGTTTTATTGTTCTATTTTAGCTTCAGTCCAAGATGAATGAAAATCAGTTCAACAAATTAAAAGGTAAATATTGGTTTAATTATATATATATATGGAAGGGAATTAAAAAAAATATATTTAAGGTTGTTTAAGATGTTTAATTAGTGACGGGTACTTCAAGGTCTGTATTACCACGTCTTTGACAAACTTTCACTTTCACTGATTCAGCTCCTGCAAAGCAGAGGAAAACCTGGGGGCAGACTCAGGCACATTCCCAATCCAGTGCACAGACAAACTGGCAACGACGCAGGGAATATGGAGATGAATTCTCACCTTCAGGGAGGTATAAACCAGAATTCCCAGACGTGCAACCGTACCAACCGGAGGAAACTTACAGTAGACAGATATCGATGTCCCACCAAAAGGGTGATTACAGGGAGGGCTATCAAATGGGAGAGGAGCACTGGAGAAAGGGTGGCAACAGGGAAACTGCAAACAGACACGAATACTTGCACCCTGATAATGGTATGAGTTATGGGGAAGATGCATATGGAATGGGAACACACGAACCAGGAGATGATCAGTATTACCCCGAGGAGAAACCACCACCTCATGGACAGACTCGGCACGTAGGGTATTACCCAGAAGAGGGCGATTCTTACAGTAGACCCCTCCCAGAAAGTGATCCTCTGAAGAAGTTCTTCTATGAGGAAGTTCAGATGCAAAAAGATTCCAGATATCACCACCCAAACGTTGAACGCCAGTGGCCACCGGACGACAACTACGGTAGACACAACAGTACGAGTACGGCCAGTACGCAGGTGTTCAGAGAACCAGAGGCGATGAGGAGCTTCTCCGGTCAGAGAGAGAAGAGAGAGAACGATACCACAGCTTTGTACAATATTATCAAAGATTATCAGAGGACAGTGAGGGAACCAAGTGAAGAGTCGGGGGTAATGGGAAGAAAAGTGGATGTAACTCAATCCATGTCTGGGATACCAGAGCCTTTTAGACGTTTCCTGACAGGAACCAGCAGTGACGAACAACCGGGAAAGAGGAAAAGGAAAAGTCGCTTCTCGGATGCTTCACCAGAGGAGGTGTCGATGTGAGTAGTTAGTGAAAAAAAAATTCTAAAAAAAAAAAAGTGGTCTCTTGTATTGTGTCAACACTTTTGCTTCTTTTTGTCACATCAAATTCCTCTTCAAAGGCTCAGGAATGAATATGAACCACCACATTCCAAATATTCCAGTTCTAGCAGACGTGAATCCCACAATGACTTCTACACAGGATCACAGGTACATCAGAAACATAAATATGTCAATATGAACCATTTTCTACACCAACATGAATACAAAGCTGTTGTTTTTTTTCCTTAGAGATCACAATATTCTGAACAATCCCGTGGAGAAGAGTCAGAGTCCGTCTTCAACATGCTGGTAAAAAAAGAAATTGAAGTTCTTCAAGATGAACTAACAGAGGGCGCTCAGTCACTCAGGCTTATTCTCGTATTAATTTTCATCCCTTCAGAAAGGTGTGGAAATTGAGAATGCAGAAGAAGCAGACTTCATCAAGAACAAACTCTGTAGCCTTCTGGAAGAATTTAGGACAAGAAAATCTGAGAGGACCAGGGTGAGAGTCGTCATGTACATGAGGGGTTTTCATCTAAATATGTCTTTCTTTAACTCTCAACCTCTGCACATCACTATTTAAAAAGTCTGGGTCTATAAACACATGTTGATTACACAGGAGAAGCCTCTCCTAGAAGATCTGGACTTTAGACCAAACCACAGCTTGAGAGAAAATCACAGAGGACCAGACTCTAGGCGACAGGACTGTCCACCCGAGGACAGGTTTCAAGAGAGTCACGCGCGAGGGGAAAGTTACCATAGAAGCCATTATGACGGTATGAAGTCTCAAAGATGTCTTTAAAGATTTTCTTCTTTTCGATTGTTCAGGATGAGCAAGAGAGTCTTTATTTTTCTTCTTTATTGTCCCTTCACTTTCTTGCAGATTTTTCCGGACCCCGTGGAACATCTCGCCCGCTGGACCCTTCTTATTACGATAATGAATCCTCACACTTTCCTGGAAGGTTTGAAGAACCCGTGCCCTCTCGTGGTTACCATCATGCTCCCAGAGAGTATTTTGACTCCCAACTTCCTCCACCTCCACGAAATCTGGAAGGGTCACATTACTCCAGAAACCTGGACAAAATTACATCCACCCTCTTAGAGCTGGTGTCTCGGAAGTGAGCAAAATGTTGTGTAAGATATATTTTAGTTAATAAACCTAATGGAGTTGTGTTAATTCCACACTTTTTGTTGTGTAATTTCCCATATATTTTGCCTCTATTGTTTTATATTCTCATTAAAACATTTGTTCACAAATATATATATATATTTTTCTTATTGTCTCCTCAAAGGTAATACCAGTTGCCATTACTTAACCCATAATAAAATTGCATATGAAAATACCGCATACTGCAGATGCTCTGTCACCCTATTGCTGTAACGTGGTAAACAACTACCGGTACCAGTGTGACGCGCGGTGGAAACGTGCTACGTCATCACGCATTTGGGTAAAACTTCCGGTTCCAGCGGGAGACGCCATCTTGTTTCCCTTGCAAACTAAAAAAAATAAATAATACGCCGAGTGAGGACTTCTCTTCCAACCGCAAAACAAAGTAAGTAGGCGATTTAATTTTAAGCTGTGGGTGAAAGTTTTCCTCAAAATGGAACGACGTTGTGTTTAGTTAGAGGTAATTAGTTAATGTTTTTCATTTGCTGTTCTTGACCAATAGACGATTGTTTTGGAAGATGAACACAGGCGCCATTTCCCTCCCCGCTCTCAGAGGCGCTTATTGGTGGCCCGCTGACGGGTTCACGGGTGGTCAGAAAACTGATGCTCCGTGTCCGCCATGTTGGCTCTCGTCATAGTGTATGACAAACGGAATGGCTACTTCTAGCGGGGGCCCGAATGGCTTCAGTTGCGAAAAGGAACTTAGCCCTAAAAACCTTGATTGGTGGAATCTAGTGCGAGGTTTGATTGGTCTGAAGGACAGATCCAAACGTTGTCTTTATTGGTTAGACTGGTTCTTCCTAGCGTTGCAAAGCTTTGCAAAGTTTCATTTGATGACAGGACTCCTTGTCCAGTGGCAACATAAATCACATGGACAGCGGTTGGTCAACGGTGCCAAACAGCAGTCGGCGGGATGCGTCTCCTAACGCTAACATTACCTGATATGCGTTGCAAAACGTCATGTTTGCGTTGCTAAATGCGTTTCTGTTTAACTGCTACAATTAGTGAGAGGAGCATTCGGATGATTTTAGCCTGTCGGCAAATGACACACGTCTTATTCCTATCAGTTAATACGCCGGTTTCCCTTTATCTGATACGTCTTACAAGTTTAGTCGCATAATCTGTCCACACTCTTTTGTCCTTGGTTCATCGCAATGAATTACGTAACGACCGTTTTAATATGCAACACCACGTTCGGCGCATTTCAGTCAAAAACTGTTTCTGTCACTCATGTAAAATTGGACCGGAACTCTGAGTCCGGTCTTCGACATGAGCAGCGTTTCCTTAAGTTGTATCTGAATGTTCTGTGTTTATAAATAATTAAAGAAAGCACAGAAGGGAAGAAACAGAACAGTCACAACACTGAGCTGCACTTAAATTATACACGTATTAATACAGGCACAAAATAATTGTCCCAGTAGACGGTTATGTAACAAATTCTGGAAACTTATTTATATTTTTTATTATGTAAGAAGGAACTTCCCACAGTGTTAAGAAATGTAAAGACTTTTCTCTCCCTTAAACACGTTTCTATGAAGCCTGGTACCATTATCAATGAATTTATTGTTCTTTTGTTTTATATCATTGTTAATATTTAACTCTGTGACTTAAAGAAATGAATTTAGGGCCTTTGCACACCGTTTACCAGAACTGTAAACCACCCATCTTGATTTGCCTCTGGTGCAGACATGTTTGTTCCCAAGGTGAATGATGCTACAGCTGGTGTGTGTGCGCGTGTCATTTCCACCTTGCTATTCCCATTCTTCAAAATAGACCATTTATCAAAACATTAAATCAACATATTTTTGACACGCAACAGTTTTGTGCCTTAATTCCGTCAAGTTCCTCTGGTAAAAATACTCATAAGCTTTGTGCAGTTTAAGAACAAATTAAGATCTATATAAAGAATGCAGCATCATAAGTAGCATTAATAAATGCTACCTCGTTAAATTAAAATGAGGAACGATCGGAAATGTATGAATAAAGTCTTAGTTTTCCTTTTTTACATTTATATTTTTATGGACATCCATGATTGTTCACTATCATTGATCTAAAGTCAAGAACTGTCACTGCCTGACAAAATGACATGTAGAGTGTGTGTTTGAGAATGTCAAATTCTGTCTGTTTTTCTTCTAAATAAATGTTAGTAAGATCAGACATGTCCCAGCTGTGGGTAGCCAGGGTCATGGGAAGGTCTCCTTTGTATGGTGACCTTGCCAGGTGTTTATACTGAGGCATTTTGGGAAGCCAGAATCACCTACAGAGAGAGAACTGCTGTGGCGTCACCATGCTGAAGAGATTAATCTTTGTGCTGCTCCAATCTAATCATTAACTGGATGGCTGTAGTACCAGCTCCATTCCCAGTGCTCCTCACTAAAATAGAAAAGAGAACATTTAGCTTTGTTTCTCCTGAGTCTCTATCCCGTTCTGTGTCCTTACTCCACTTGTTCCTCCCCTCCCATCCTGTAACAACTCTCCTCTCTGTCCTTCTGCATCCTTCCGGTTCCCCTCCCCCTCTATGTTTTCCATTGATGCTGCAGGTTTGCTCGTTTTCTCTCTCGCAAAAGCCTGTCGTACTTATCACTTCATATAAAGATTACAATATGCAGCATTGAGCATCGGCAAATTTGCATTACTATTCTTTGCAAATGTAATGTAGAAAAAAGCAAAACATATGTATGATTTTCTTTTACCCCATTATCATCTGCTCTTTAAGTTTTAAGTGAGTAATCAGTGATGGAAGCAGGTTTTTTGTCAAACTTCACATTTTGTGGTGTTTTTCATTTCAAGGAAAAGTAACGTTTAACCTTTTCCAGGCAGCTCCGTATGAGAACGACATTGTTTGACATTGCTGACATTTTTTTTCCGACGATCTTCCAGTTGTGAAAGTTGCTGTGAATGTGGGTTTCAGAGTTAAGACAACAGTTCCCTTGTTTAGAGAAGTTCGCCCATATTTACCAAGTCTTGTTTATCTGTAAATAGAACGAACGGAGAACATTGACTTTTCCCTCTGACTCTGACTCTTGTTTGCTTGTTCCCTCACAACTCAGCAGATAACAGGTTTTTGTGGTTCAAAATCACACAATACTGTTTTATTGATTTGGTATAGTTCCTTCTCTCTAATTAAACATATTTTTCACGTCTCACAAAGACAAAAACTTAATGGAATAAATATTTTTAATTCACATATTCACATTCTAAACAAGAGTTGATTATTGTTCTCCTGTTACCACATGAAAACTCATTAGTAAAAGTAGGTTGGTTGTGGCCGAATGCGTTCTTTCGTGCGTACCTGTGGCAGTGAGCAAAGATGAATGTGAAAGCAAGGACAAAAGGTGCATGTGTGTGTGTGTGAATGTGCATGTGCGCCCGTGCGAGCACTCGAGAAACACACTCTGCCTCTGATGCTCTTGTACTTTAAATCATGTGGATGCAACATGCGGCATCCACGCTGACACTTGCTCCAGCCAGTGGCAGGCGTTAGTGGCTGCCTGCATCACTGCGTCGTCAGCCTGTGGAGGCAGAGAGGAGGCGGGGAAGAGAGAGACATTTAGTTTGACATTGTAAATAAGCAGAGAGCAGTTGTCAGAGAGCAGCCAGTGGAGCCTTTCTCATCTGTTCTCATCAGCAGCAGGAGAAGCAGAGGACAAACCATGCTCAGGCAAGACCGACCGACAGCACACACTCACACAGACCTGAGTAAATTCTCCACAACTTTCTTTGTTGTGTATTTCTTCTCACCTAGTCTCACTTCTACTCTCTCTTCCTCTTTTCTTTTCCCTGACCCCTATCCTGCAGCTCAAGGTAACTTAGAGCAGGAAGTTGGCTGTGGGTAAAAGTGGGTTGGGTGAAGGAAATGGGAGGAACGGGCGGACGCGTCGTATTTGATTGGTGTGAGCATGTGAGCGGTACCCAATGGTGTGGGAAGACCTTGTCTTTCATTGGTTGCAAGTGTGGGAGAGAGGCGGGCTCCCGGTGGGAGGTGGGGCTTGAGTATCATGTAGCATGCTAGATTGATTACTCTTGAATGTTGAAGGGGAAGGAGGCTAGAGATTTCAGTCTGTGAGTTGGGAGTTGACGCTCCACTGTTTGCCTGCTGTTGAGCTGATACCTGCTGCTGTGCCGCCTTTTTTCTACCCCCCCCAACCCACTTCATTGCACTGGGCCTGGGGTCAACTCAGAGCTAAATGCCCTGGTCAACGGTTAGAAAGAGGAAGAAGGGGGGAAGACAGAGGTCAGCGAGTTGAGGGAATTTCTCTGAAGAGACACAGAAGAGACAGGGCAAGATGTTTATGGAGGAGGAGGAAGAGGACACTGGGGGCCGACGAGGGAGACAGGGCAGTGTGTGAAAGGAAAGAAGGGGGAGGGGCAGAGAGTGGGGTCCTCTTCCCTGTATTTGGGGTCAAGAACCTCTCACTGTCGTCCAGTGTGTCCAGAGCGCGTTTGGTCTGGTGATATGATCAGGGGGGCTGCAGGAAGCAGAGGAGCTTGAGAGAGTTTTTGTTTTTTTTCCTCTGTCCACCTCTGTGTCTCTTCTTGTCGCTGCTGCTGCTGTTGCTACTTTCAAGGAGACCTGGAGAAGGTTGTCTGTCACTCTGTGTTCTACTCTTCTCACACAGGGTAGACCATTCAACATGAAGGGCACGGGGTAAGTCTGCTCTCTGAAAACACACGGGAAGTTGTTCAAGCTTTTTCGTCTTTACGCTTTTGACATCTGTCTCTCTTGCGCCGATGAGATGGAGTCTGTCCTTTACCCCCTTTGCTTTTGTCCGCCCTCCCTTTGCTTTTCTGAAGTACTCTCCTTGAAAGGGTGAAGGTGTGCTTTTTGTTTTTAGGAGAGTGCACTACGAGTGCACGTCACTCACTTGACTTTGATGCCGGCGGCAGGATGTCATGAAGAACGTAGTTTGCCTCTTGTGTTTGTGTTTTCACACTGGACATGGAAAACTTTTATACTTTCTGATGCATATGTTTTTTCATTATCCTACATTGTACAATTATCACGATATTTATTTAAATATAGCGAAAAACTCAATCCTTACATGAAACATTGAATTTGACCGAGTCTTAAGAAGAATTTGATTCTGTATTTTGGGAATCGTGGTTCTCCAGTGGTAGCAGTTACACCAGGGTCCATCAGGTGTCCTTCCCTGTAGTGCAAACCTCTGAGGTAGGACATCGCCGGCATGTTAGCTTCCGGAAGAGGATTGAGACTTGATGTGATCTGATCTTCTCTGACGGGATCTTTAGAGGGGCCTGTGACTCCTCCTTTCTGGTCCCCTAATTGAAAGTTTCCATTGGTGCCTTTGACAACACAAAGTAAAAAAGGGGGGTGAGAGATAGTGTGAGAGTCTGAGTGAGGGACACTAAAAATAAACCTTAAGTTGAAGCCCTCGCTGCCAAATCCCAGGGCTGTCTGCCGTCTGCATGAGATTTGAATGTCATTTGTGTCCCTACGCCGTACCACGGTCACACAGAGGAAGGAAAAAGTAAACAAAACAGGCAAAACCACTGGCTTGTTACTAGGACTTCCCTCTTCTCAATCTGGTGAACAGATCCGCTTGCACTTACGCTCCCATGACCCTCTCTGTTTTTTTTTTTTTATTTTGCACGTTTTCACTCTGGGCTGCGTGTGAAGACAGCCATGGATAGTCAGATGTGTTCCAGTATTTGATACGCAGGTAGCATAAGCCCCGCCTACTTTGAGGCTGGGGACTGGGCCTAGCATTAGATGAAGGTCACAGGAATGTGAGACTGGCTCCCTGCAGTCTCACTGTCGGCAACGGGAAGGAAATGTACGAGGAGATGAGAAGAGAAACTCAAACTGGGGTAAAGAATGTAGCCAGTACTTCAAGCGTGTGATGTTTTTTTCTCCCCAGCATCTTTGTACTTTAAGGGCATGGCAAAATACCCCATCAGGTCACTCAAGTGCTGCAGTGAAAGTTGTAAAACCTGTCCTTTTTCTGTTGTCCCTCCTTTCTGCCCTTCTCTTTTTCATCTCTCTCTTTATCTCCCTCCTCCTCCCTTTTTGGTTGGTCTCTCTTCTGTTGAATGACCTTGAGAGATCAGTGACTAGCAGTTCCTGGAGTTTGCCTGAAGCAGAACCAAGGGCAAAGTTTGCAGCCCTGGCCGGTCCGCTGGTTTAGTCCTGTTGAGCTGAAGTTCTGGTCACCTTGAGCACATCTGTCCATTCTTCAGGCCTTTTAAAATCAATGAAAATAACAACTATAAAAACGTGATCTTTTTCCCCCCCTTCACCTTAAGTTAATGTGTAATTCCTGGTTTGGAAATTTCTGTTTTCTGTTTTGCCGGAGTAAATCATTCACCCTGCACAGAGTCACCGGTGTGGCCGAGGTCATCGGGGTGAACGCGTTCTAGTGACGTCTTCATGAATTCATCTTTGTTGATGCAATTGTGCTGGAAAGTCTGGTAGTAGTTTAATCACAGGGTTTGTTTATATGACCGCGGTCAGTCTTCTGTGCTTCGGTGGTCCTTGCAGACCCAGACTGATGCTGACCTTCCTGCATCACTGACCAACACATCTGCTTTCATCCTTTGTAGAAGTTCTCAATTGCATTTGTGCATGAAACAACAATCTCATCATTGATACCCAGGTTTTGTAGATACTGTTCCCTCATCCACCTTGGTGCATTTCTTCAATAAGATGTGACCAGAAAGATGAGACCTTCCTCTTCAGCACATTGACAATGTGATACCGTTTTACCGTTTTACAGCTTTGACTTTTTATTCATATTGATTAATTAATTTTTCTTAATGGTTTTCTGTCTTATTGTTTTACTCTGTGTGTGTAGAGGAGGAAGTAATTACCAGCTTTTATTCCAAGCCAGAAATATAAAGGTACACGGTAATGCTTGAGCTTATCTTTCCCCGCAGATCTGTTGTCTGATCAGGTTCGTTTCGACAGGAATTGAAGGCTCATGTAAAACTGTGTGATGTCAGCAAGTCGCCGGTGTAGGTGGCCACTCGATGTGACTTGCCAGTAAGCTAAAGGTGAGGGAGGGCGGGAGGGAGGGAAGAGAGTAAGAGGAGACACAGGACCAGGGCTGGGAGAACAACATTAACGCTGATTCAGCTGCTGCAGGCAGAGACACATTGACTTTCCTGGAAAAGTTGGAAGAGGAGGGGGGGGTCAGGTGAAAAGTAAAGGAGAAAAGGGAAAAAGCGAAGAAAGCACACCCATGGGCAGCAGAAGTGATCAGGAGACGGATTGCAATTTGCCCGCGAGGAAAAATGTTGCCAAAACACAGGCATCACATTTGTCCTCAGCGGAAGACGTATACTCGGAGCATTGCTGGAAGGAAACCCAACACCAGCGTCTCTCTGTTGTGATGACCTAATGAAGGACAACAGGACTGCAGTGAAAAGGAGAGATGGACAGTGCAGAACAACACCGTGTGTCCTAATATAGCAGTTTAGAATAACACCAGCTCACGTCAGCTCATTAAAAAAAATGATGCAGTGTTATATTAAATAAAGTTAAAGGTGCAGCTCTTTTAAAGAAGTCCTCAACAGGTAAGAAGTTCCATCTGTTCACCCTGGACATTTACTCAAGTAAATGATATTGAATTTCACATTATGTAAACCGGGTGGTTGGGGGCATTCTCTACTAGCTGCTTGACCATTCACCTGCTGTATAATATTAACATTTATTAGCTCTCAGGGAGTTTGCCAGTAAAACTCTTCATTGTTAGTAGTCCACAGTCCTACTTGATATTTATTTAACTTGATTAATCCCAGAAAAGAACCTGCATTTTTTTGCAGATGTTTCTGGTGACTCCCCAGCTAGACCAGGGGTCTCAAACTCAAATAGGTCGAGGGCCACCACTGACACTATCATTTCACCGAAAGGGTAGCGTCAGCTTTCAATGTTCAATAAAAAAAAAAAGAAGTTTCTTGTAGATTCTGTGTAATACTACACTGAACCAGAGACTGCGGTTCAGGATTTTGAGAACTATAGGATTTACCATAAAATGTGGAGAACAAATCTAAAAAATATCATAAATTCAACTTTCACATCAAGGTGGGGGCCACAAAATATCTTTCCACGGGCCGCAAATGGCCCCTGGACCGCAAGTTTGAGACTCCTGCCATAGAGGAAGGATGTCAAGGGTGTATTTGTTTTATGAGCAATTTTTTTTGGTCTTTTTAGTAATTTCTTTTATAAATATGGTAATGATGATGATGATGCTGATTGTATTTGTACATATTAGACTTCCTTATGACGGATTTTTAACCTCTAAAAAATAGTCAACAGCACTGATGTTGACGATGTCATAAAATCGTCGTCCATTAGATAATGAAGCCGTAGACTGCACTGCATATCCCGTTTTGTTGACCCTCTCACTGTCATGCCATCATACTGTCAATAATTCTATAAGGGAGTTCATTAGTTATGATTTGGACAGTGCGTATCAGGAGAAATGGCAGAGTAACCTTCTGTAGGTTAGTTAGTTCTATTGCCGCTGACAAGTGTTGTTTCCACTATTTCTGGACTTGTTAGCTCAGATGATCCTCTTCATCTCAATCCTTAAATGTCTCATCTCCGTCTTGTTTTTTTCAATTTATTTGCATAATTATAGTTTTGCAAAAAATACAGGGAGACTTTGAAAATTTTTTTACTGAACCTGTTGACCCGTTTTGCAGAAAATATAAACTCACAATTCCCTGAGTCATTTTTCTTTGCCCCACAGAATGTCGGGATTGTTCTCGTGCCTGGATTGTAAAAATTAACCTTGAAACGAAACCGGACGTCGAACCATCAGACAGAGAGAGAGGGAGACATTGTCAAGGTCAATCTAGCCTGGCATGTCATAGCTACGAGCGGCTTGATTGATTTTATATAAAGCCACCCCCAGTGCCACTCTGTCACATTGATTTAGACTATTCTGTGTAAAAGTGAACGACAGACCAGGGATGCGTCAGTTTTCCTCTTCCGGTACTGTCACAAAGCTCCACTTTCCCAAAATCAATCAGGCTGGACCTCCGTGTGTTTTTGTGTCAGTCATTTAAGTGAGGCTTAAAGTCAAAACAGTGTTTTACCAAGTGACTGTAAAAGAACCTGGAGCTGGTGTGTTTGAAAGGCGGTCTTTGTGTTGTGTGGGCCTGTCAGTCGGATCACCGCGGGTAAAAAAAGACGGGAGACGATAAAGAGACTCCTATTCTCTTTATTTTTCCTTTTTTTTGTCCCGTCATGTCTCTTTTTGTCTCTGGGTTCTTTGTGGTTTGACCCACATAGATAATTTCCAAAGCAGTCTGGTGGACATGTCTGTGTCCCCTCTTGTTTAAGCTTTTGGCACTTTGTCTTATCAGTGCATAAATGCTAAACTGGACAAGGCCCTACCTTCCTGTCATATACCTATGAGTGGTCCCCAATCACTGGGCCAGGGACTGGTACTGGTCCATGGGTGAATTGTTGCCGGGCCGCAGAGAAATAATGTTTCCTTTTGGCCCCATCTGTCTATTACTTCCACTTGATCAAAACCCATATCGACAAAAGAACTGACCAATAGAATGGCTAGGATTCCATCATCAATAATGCAACTATATTTGATTAGGAAATATTTTCTCAGTGAAGACAACAACAATAAACCCAAAATGATGCAAAGTCATTGGTACACCCTTGTATACTGGTCTGTTAGAAGAAAGTTATAGGCTGTGTGTACACTTGGGAAACCCTTGAGTGCATGCACAGTTAATTTTGGGTAGCAAGATTTTATAGGTAGGAAAATATTTCAGAACATTAGAAATGTACTTTTAATAAGTATTTATCTGCCACAACTTAACGACTAGTCGGTGAAAATAGTACATTTAACCGGTCCATGGCGCGGACACTGCTTTAACCGGTGCTGCGCACCCATGTTGAATCTACTGAGGTAAAGAGAACAGGGTGAGAGTGAAAAAGTGCAAACCAGACACACCGAGTTTGGCATGCCCAGACAGGCAGGCCAATATTTCTCCAGAGGATTCCTGGCATGCCATAGTAACCTACTGGATCCTCTTTCAGGCTGTCAGAGCCCCAGCAGAACCAGGCTTCCATCTTTACATGTATTCATAGTGAGCCACTCTGCTTAACAGGGTTTTATAGGGTTTCCAAACACTTGTTCTTCTTTTCCTTTCAGCTTGTCCCTTTTTTCAGGGGTTGCACTAGCAAGTCAACAATTTCCATCACCCCTTGTCCTCTGTATTCTCAACTCTGACCCCAACTACCTCCATGTCCTCCCTCACTCCATCCAACAATCCCCTCTTTGTCTCCTACCTGGTAGCTCCATCTCTAGGATCATTCTTCTACCAATGTATCCACTGTCCCTCCTCTTAACATGTCCAAACCATCTCAATCTGTCTTCTCTAGCTTTTTCTCCAAACCTTCTTTTCTGTGTTGTCCCTCACCTCATTCCTGATCCTGTCCATCCTTGTCACCCCTAAAGAGAACCTCAGCACCTGGCTCCCAAACACATAGTAAAAATTAAATGCGGCATACTTTGCCGCAGTCAACCTGCACTTGACGCATGTTCGCGTTCCAGCTACGTACTGCAGGTGGACACGGATATATGTAGTCAGAGGTTGTGCAGACACTGATGAACTGAGTTTGATGCACATCCTACAAGGACAAGCACAAAAAAAACTAGCGGTGCTTCTATTTTAGAATTCACTCAATCACATTTATAGTCCAGGATAAGATAAGTGTTACAGACACGGGAAGAGCTGTGGGCACATCAGAGCTGACACCACAGGCCGTGTCCTTCCTCAGTCTCTGTCCTGTCCCTGAGTGCTCTGAGATTGCATCAATTGGTCGAGTAGTTTGAGGAGGAATGAGTGCAACGTTTAATAGACAATTAATTTCAGCAAATGTTTTGGCCATTTATTTACTTTAGGGATTACTGTTATACGATTAAAACAGTTTTCTTCATATTAACATTTTTTGCTATCTCCTTTTTTTTTGTTTCTCTTTGCAGCATTTTAGAAAATGTCAGCAGATGCTTTTGGTGCCGCAGGCAGCGATGCTCAGCAAACCCTGCAGTCCTTCTGGCCGCGCGTCATGGAGGAAATCAGGAACCTGACACCGGTATTATCACTTACATTTAGTTTGTTTTTATTACGGTATTATTCTTTCTCTCAGTGCCATCTTTAACTCATATCTGTTTTTTTGAAGAAGGACTTTCGGGTGCAGGAGCTGCCGCTTGCTCGTATCAAGAAAATTATGAAGCTGGATGAGGACGTCAAGGTAAGGCATATTTTCCTTGACGTATTTTCACGTCCCGCACATTTCAAGAGGCCTCGATTGAATGGAAACACAGTGCTTCACCTACAGGGGGCAATAGACGCAGTCAAGGCCTGGTGGTTCTCAGTCCTGGCCTTAACCTTGAGTACCCTGATCTAAGGTACTGGGCTAGTACTGGTTCGTGGGTGAATTGTTGCCGGGCTGCAGAGAAGTTTCTTTTTGGCCCCATCTGGCTATTGCTTACACTTGATCCACTCTTGACAAATCCTTGTTAAGTCCATGCACAGTTACTTTGGGTAGGAAGATTTTATAGGTAGGAAAATACTTCAGAATGCCAGAAATTAAATTTTATTAAGTGATAATCTGCCACACCTTAATGACCATACAGTGAAAAAAGTACAAGACATTTAAATGCTCTGTGGCACACAAAAGGTTGGTGAACACTCTTCTAGAGAAGAGCAATGACTTAGTGACGTTTATGTGCTGCCACGTCAAGAGAAAGATCCACTTAGTTAAGCAACAGCTTAAAGTGTTAATGAGATGATGAGCTCACTCGTATATCAGGAGACGGAGCTCTCGTGTCCGCGCTGAGACACAGCCAGTCAACAACATCTGAATGTTGATGAATTCCTCACATTTATAAATGATGAAATTACCCACGCCTGGTTCGATGTCACTCACTCTTAAAAACAGAAGCCGGAAAAAGCAAAGGACAAAACTGTCCAGACTGTCACGGCACGCCGTCTTGGTCCATTGTCGTTTTCTTCCGACCAGTCGATTTGTTTTCAGCATCTTCGGAAACGAAGTGCAATGTTTATGTTAAACAGCCAGGGCGGGTGTATTTGATCAAGTGTAACTCCATCTCCTGTATGTAGATGATCAGCGCTGAGGCGCCAGTCCTGTTTGCCAAGGCAGCTCAGATCTTCATCACAGAGCTCACCCTCCGAGCATGGATCCACACCGAAGACAACAAGAGACGCACACTGCAGGTCAGTTACTCGATCAAATCTCACTGGAAAGCAGTTAACACCCATTGACCTGTGAGATGCAGACATCTGTCTGTCTCTTTTGACCTAAGTTGTTTTGCGTAATAGTCTACAGCAGGGGTCTCAAACTCAAAAAGGTTGAGGGCCACCACCCACACTATCATTTCCCCGAAGGGCTACGTCAGCTTTCAGTGTTCAATAAAAAAAAGAAAATATTTAATAAAATCAGTTTCCCATAAATTCTGTGTAATACAACACTGAACCACAAGGAGGCTGTGGACCAGGGTTTTGGGAACTGTATGATTTACCATAAAATGTGGAGAACAAATCTATAAAATATTATTATGAGTTAAACTTTCACAGCCAAGTGGGGGCCGCAAAATATCGTTCCATGGGCCACAAATGGCCCACGGGCCCTGAGTTGGACACTCCTGATCTACATTCTGTTTCCCCCCCTGTGTCACTATGCTTATGAGAGAATCTCCCTTCCTTCTAGACCCTCCACCCTGAAGACCTGTCCCTCTGTTTAGGCTTTATGATTAAACACGCTGTAAAAAAAAAAAAAAACACAGCCTGGCATCTGCTGCTGACCCACTTTCTCCGCTGTGCCATTTTGGCTGCTCCGTTGTCCAATAGTTGCATAAAATGGACTCTGGGACAAAATGGAAAAGGAAGTGTCGGACAGATAATGCAGGTGGATCTCGGGCGGAAATATGAGTTGGTGTCACCTGGACGTTGAGAGAGAAATAATGCATAGAGCGAGTACATGAAAGCCTTTAAGTCCACTTCATCCAGGCACATACCTACTGGAGATTAACAGCCTGTGAATGTGTGCATACGTAGACACTTGGCAACAGATTTAAATGACTTTCTAAACTTGTTGTCATTCCAGTTTTCTTTTTTTTCCCCCTTAAAGTGTGAATGAGCCTATTGTTAGACCCACTGCGGTGTCTGTGGAGTTAGAACTGATGATTTCATGTTTATTACTTAAATACAGCAGATGGAGTGACAGGAACTTTACACTTCTTTTTTTTTTTTTGCCTATCCTTTTCCACATGTTCACTCTCACACTCACATAAATGCAGACGGCCCTGAATCCCATTGTGAAGAGGGCACGCAACTTGGGGTCACCATAGCAACGCTCATCAATAGAACAAGTGTAGATGTGACCTGGTGTTACCAGATATTAATCAAGCCTCTATAAATAGACTGTAGTGCAGGGAGGGCCACAATGGGGGTCCTGACAGCCAATATCCTGTGGAAAATTCCACTGAGACAACACTGTGCTATAGATATAGGAAAGGCTATAGTGTTGTTAGCATGTGGTACGAAACAGCAAGTTGGATTCATTCATCCATTATCTTTAAAATGAAGTAAAAAAAGTAAAGTTGTAGCCCTGTCAGAGACAGAGAGATACATCTATTAGATTCTTTTTCTTTCCCTCCTGCCACAGCGGGTCAACTTTTTCCATCTCCCCCTGTCCCCTGTATCTTCTACTCTAACTCCAACTACCTCCATGTCCTCCCTCACTGCATCCATCAATCTCCTCTTTGTCTTCTACCTGGTAGCTCCATCTCTAGGATCATTCTACTACCAATGTCTCCACTGTCCCTCCTCTGATAATGTCCAAACCATCTCAATCTGTCTTCTCTAGCCTTTTCTCAACCTCCCTGGATGTCCCTCTAATCACCTCATTCCTGATCCTGTCCATCCTTATCTCTCCTAAAAGAACCTCAGCATCTTTAACTGTTATTAGATGGTCAATAATTGTAAATGAAATAATTTAAATTAAATTGAAAAATAAATCGCATTAATATTTGTAACAAACCTATCGGTGTGCTGAGGACCCTGACTCAACATGTGTCCTTTCTGTTTACAGAGGAATGACATCGCCATGGCAATAACAAAGTTTGACCAGTTTGACTTCTTAATTGACATCGTACCCAGGGACGACCTGAAACCTCCAAAGCGTCAGGTAGGAATTGAAGAAAGATATAGGATCATAACAAAAAAAAATTGTGTTTTTGTTTTTAATTAACAACCTTTTTGCAGAGAAAATAAGTATTTAAGGTAAGCTCTTGTTATTCTGAAGCACTGCTGGTGACCTGGGGGGGCTGTAAACATCCTTGACTGGAAGCTGGGGTTCAGACATCGTTAGCTTTCAGTCGGATGTTTGCAGCCTCCTGTTGCCTCTGACGGCCAGCACTGAGGTCAGTGTGGACACGAGTGCCACATTTTTAATTCAGGATTCAGATTTTTAGCATTAAGACAAAAAGGAATCCCAGTATCAGTCGGTGAAGTCGGTCATTCATTAGCTCCTGTCTTCACCGGACTGGAGACGGGTTAATGAATAATACACTGTCTGGGGGTTAGAGAAGGGTGACTTTCCTGCTCACTTATTTGAAGAAAATCTGCATGTCTGATGAAGTTCTGTTCAAACAGGATGCAGATGCATTACGTCATATTTTGCATGCCAGATGGAGAGATTTTTTTTTTTTTCAAATTAGTTGTCAAGTTGACTATCTCCAGACATGTAAACATCCTACACTCTCAGCTGTGTTGTCATGGAGCTGGGAGAGGGGTGTTTACGCTTCTGGTGATGGAAAAACGTCAAGATGAAGAATCACCCGTGACTGACCCGCAGTGAAAACACGCCAGACCTTCAGTCTATGGTATTGACCCGTATCATACCTGTAATGGAGCTTACGTCCAGATTACATTACTTCCCTCCAGCTGCAGCCCATCAGTTATTTATCACAGTGTCTCTTCTCTACTGTTACACACGCAAAAAATAATTCATGGAGATGTAACGGAGCGATAGCCGTCCAAACGTCCGCTCACGTGCATCTGTTTTCATTTCTCGTCCTCAGGAGGAGATGCGTCAGACGGTTGCCCCGGCCGAGCCGGTGCAGTACTACTTCACTTTGGCCCAGCAGCCCGGAACCGTGCAGGTGCAGGGAGCTCAACAGGCCCAGCAGCCCAGTGCGCAGGCGGCCACAACCATCCAGCCGGGACAGATCATCATAGCGCAGCCTCAGCAGGGACAGGTACTTACTACTAAGACCTTGTTGTGAGAGATCCCTACGGGGGTTTATCACAAAAGCATTTTGGAGTACAAAGGACACGCACCGTGGCACAGAACAGGCTTCAAAATAAAAGAAATAAAGCGCTGTCAAAGGCTTCTGACTGGGTTCAGTAAGCCTCTTTTTATTGAATCTGGAACAAAGTCCACTCTTGTAGAGGGAACAGTTGATCCTATTGAACATATATAGCCAGCAGCTATCACCATCATATGTTTGTATATATGTATGAGTCCAAGTCTAAAAAATGACTTGTTGTGTCTCTTTTTCCTTGTTTTTTTGGTCCCTGTATATGTAGTTCTAGTGCACAGGTGTCAACCTCTGGCCCGGGGGCCAAATCTGCATAATTATTTTGGCCTGCGAGATAAAATCAAATGTGTACTATTGTTGGCCCTCCAATATGTAGACCTTACATACTCTCAGAATGTGTTATTTTAACAATGCATGGTTTTTGTTATAGCACATACATTTTGTTCTGTAAAGAAAGATTTACATTGAAAATTATTTGAAAAAAAAACAAAGAGACCAAATAAGAAACAATTCTAATGATGTGGGAATTTCTCATGTGTTGAAAATAATAAGCTTTGGTTGTACCAGATTCAGTGTATCCACATGAAAAAAAATGGGATTTAATATCTGGAGAGAAGTGAAAACATGCACGTTTATAGTTAATTTCTCAATGTATATTGAGTTTGGCCCCTGACTTGATGCCAGTTTTTAATTCTGGCCCGAAATTGAGTTTGACACCTCTCTTCTAGTGTCAAATATTCTGCATATGTTTATAATAATCGTGCTAAAAATAAGAAATAATAAAAATAACAGGCGTGCAGCTGCACCCTCAACACTATAACACAGGCGTACATGCAGTGTTGTGTCTGGTCTGCTCTACTAAGTGATCTCCATCAGCAACCACTCTGTCTGTATTATAGCTGTTTTGCTGGGCTGCTGTGGTGGTTGATGCTGCTGCTTCAGCAAACTGGCTGTAGCTGAGCTGTCACACAGTCATGGAGATCCTGGCCTGATTCACCAGTCCTGCTGCTGCTGCTGCTGCTGCTGCTGTTGCAATACTTCCACAGAATATGTTTTATTAATATAATTCTTAAAAAAGTTACAGAACAAGTCAAGATTCCAGTTAAATCCTTATAATTATCCACCTTGTCACATATAATTAACATTGACCGTTTCAAGATGTATATGTTATGTTTTAATAATAGTAATAAAGGTTATTGTCTTATATTAACAACTAGTGCAATCGTTGTGTACTACTGTTTAAATGCCACTAGTGGTCGTTGTTTCACCAATAGTTTTCCTCAAGTTCACAATCTTTCAAATGTGTTCATAGAAAGCACAGTTAATGTTTTATTTTATTTTTGCTGCTAACTGTATTTACTGCAAAAAAAAAAATACTTTGATTTTATATATTTTTTAATTTCATGCCAGCTTCATCATTGTGTATCTTCGACATAACCTTTATATCATTTGCTGCTCAAGCCACCCACAGTCTGCTGCAGTTGCGTCCTAAGCTTTTGCTACATGCATGCTTTTTTTCTGTGTCAAGTAGTTCCTGCTGCTGCCCGTCTCACTGTGTGTCTTTCTTTTATTTCCTCATTCTTTTCTGTGGGCCATCAGATGCTGCAGGGTGCCACCATGCAGCAGCTACAGCAAGTGCAGGTGCAATCACAGGGCACACCCATCACGGTAAACACACATGGACACAAGCATTAGCATGTTCACCCACCTCAGTATTGCAGTGGTTTCCTCAGTGCTGGGGTGACAGCTGACCACTGTCTCTGTCCCGCTCAGGTGATCGAGGTTTGCATGTATGACAACATGAGATCAGGTGACCTCGCCTGGATAGAGTGACAGAGGGAATAGGAAATAGAGGTCCTTGAAACCTGCAGAGTCACCATATGTGCCGGTGTTTTTCAACACAGCTGCAGATGTTGTTTTTTCACAAAGGTTAAGCTTCACCTACCTGGGAATTTAGGGATTTCCTGTTTATTTGCTTTGAGTTGTTGTCAAACCACAATCTTCTGACTGTTGCTGCATAAAAAAAAAAAAAATTCTCATCTTTTTCCCTCTGTTCATGTCTGTCTACCAGAGTGCCCCCGTGGCCATGCAGGTGGGTGAAGGCCAACAGGTACAGATTGTCCAGGCTGCAGCGGCTCAGGGTCAGGCAACAGCTGCTCAGGCCCAGGGCCAAACCATGCAGGTGATGCAGCAGATCATCACCAATACTGGAGAGATCCAACAAATACCGGTAAGAGTTATGATAATGACTGAAAGTGTGTTTAATAATAATATGTAAGTGCTTAATCAAGTAAAAAGTACCTAATAATGTGCAGTATGTAATAATACACTACACGTATTTGTTGAGTTTTCCCAATGCAATGCTTTAATTAGATCAAAAATAACCGGTTGCTCAATCGCACTCTGTCTCCCTCTTGTGTCCGTCAGCTGCAATACATCCGTCTCGCCCAGCCCGTGTCAGGAGCACAGGTGGTCCAAGGGCAGATTCAGACTCTTGCTAATACCCAGCAGGTAAACGTGATGACAATATTTATGTTATGTAAATTAAAAAAATAAATAAATAAATAACATAAAATGAATGGCTGTGTTTTCAGATCACACAGACAGAGGTACAAGGGCAGCAGTTTAACCAGTTCACTGACGGACAGGTAACAACTGTAGGAGTGGCTTAGCTGTGTGATGTCTTTCTATAGAGTGTAAACCTTACACTTTATAGAATTACACAAAAGCTTACAACGTCACAGAACCCAAAGGAGATATTTTCACTGAAGTGACCGTCTTGTCCGTCCTTCTGTTTCCACAGCAGCTGTATCAGATTCAGCAGGTGACGATGCCAGCAGGACAGGAGCTGACACAACCCATGTTCATTCAGTCCACCAACCAGACAGCCGACGCAACGGCCACGCAGGTCAGCACCGACTGAGCCCCAACCTGGAACTCTCACGTCACACTAACAAGCCAAACACCAGCCCACCTGACGCCAGACGCCACCACCAGGACGTCTCCTTCGATTTCAACAAATGATCTCGTAGATGGCTCTTCAGTTTTGTATTTATAAAAAACAAATGTCTACCAAATTTGGTACACTCAGTGTGAAACCAATGGTACACAGAATGACTCATTAACAATGTTTTCATCGTCATCACATTATTTTTTACTTCTTAAACCTAAACTGGAAAAAAACAAATCATGCATTAAATGCCAATCTGGTTCAACCAAACAAAAAACAACAACAGTGTGTGATCTTTGTTAATTTGAAATAATAGGATGATCTGTGTATATCATGTGGTCCAGGTAAATGAAGCAACATTGTTTTTCTTCATTTGTATCTTCTTGATAGTTTGTCATGTAAATGCTGAAAGAAATGAAAGTCATATACCTCAAAATATAAACCCACCTTGAACAGTCACAGTGAGAGGGCTTGGCACGAACGTCTAAGGTTATTGATATTGTCTTCTGTTTATCGTTCTACCCAACAATCAGTCTTTTCTTCTTGTAAGGGCTTCAATCTGGTCATGGACAATGTGAATCTGATGGTGTAATTTTTCAGTCACCTTTATTTTTCCTCCCTTTCTTTCCCATTCTAATATTTTCAAACTTTTTCAGCTGCCTGAGTGATATTGTTGTCTTGTGCCCAGGTTTAAGTCTTACAAACACTTGACTTCATATGGAAGAATAAACAAAAACACTTTTTATACACTTTTTTATTTGGAATATGATTTATGGTCTAATATCTTCCCAAGTTTTGTTTTTCTGTACAGTAATCATTGTTGTCGGTGTCTTTATTGTTTTTGCATGTACATTAGTTCCAACTGCCAGCATAACATGCAATAGATAGGTACAGTTTTTAAATTCATTTTTTTCGATGTTCCTTTTGTAAACAAATTTCATTTGTGAAAGAAAAATAAAAAAAAAAACTTGTCCTACAAGTGTGTTTTTTATGGTTTCCTGAATTTCTTGCTTCATGTTGGATTTTAAGGTGTTATAGTATAGTCCTTACTAGACATAGAGGACAGAGGCAAAGAATGGTGCCTTTAGTGACTCTGCAAACCATCGTAATTAAACCTAAATGATCAAATTCTAACGTACTGCAATGGACAAAACATGTTGTGATTTTGAGAAATAAAAAATGTAGTTAACTCTCATTAGTAGAAGGAAAATAAGATAGTAAAACGTTGGTATAAAAACACAGTATACTTTATACCGATAGACTGTACCAAAAAAAACCTGTTTTCATAAACGCCCCGCTCCCACACTGCTAATTAGCTGCACCTGCTTCAAGCTAATACCTGTAACCGTTGCTACGTCATTTTTCTATTTAAGAAAAACAAATATGTCAACGTAAGTAAAGTTATACTAATTTTATCATTTTCATTTACCAAATAAATGTTCGAACAGAAGGTAAATAACGTTATATGCCACTTTTAATTCACAGTACTTACACGACAGCCTTATCATCAGGTCCGGCGCCGTGTTTGGATTGAGGGGTAAGCCATTTTGTTTTGTTGTCGCTTCGACAGAAAATAACGACTTCGGTTTTTCGCGCGTTAACAAAAAGTTTTGGTGCAGTTCGCCCAAACGACCACTAGAAAGCAGCACTACTCTGAAGGACCGTGAATGCCACCGTCGCGCAGGACGAGGGCACCTGAGTTATTACAAAACACAGGTGCCCGATTGTTCACAAGGGGCATTGTTTAATGTGTATAGACGTGTCCAAAGTGCACAGTACCACAATTGTCTGGCAAAAAAAGTACAATCAATACTCACCTTCGCTGCACCCAAAGCAGACTATATGAGCCACTAATCTTATTTCTGCTGTTCTCCTCAAGTGCTGGAAAAGCTTCATGTGCCTCAAAGGGCAGGCAGTTAACAATGGAGTCACGAGTTGTTAGGCCTGAGAGTGCCCGGCTCCCACAGATCAGACTGCTCTCTTTATCCGACTTAAATCTTGAAAGGGAGAGAAGCCATTATGGCAGACAGAGATGTGTGGAGTTCATAATGTTCCAAAGTCAGAGTTCACATTTCTCCAGCATCCCTTTGAAGATTGTTCCGTCGCCACTGTGGGAAAAAAATGTATCCGACCACAGGTGTAGTTGCAGTGACCAGTGGTGAAGGTCTGCGGTCGTAGGGCCCCCGTTCTTAATCCACTTAATCAGCAGAGAACTGGGCTGCTAATGAAGGCGACAGTGATTATGAAAGTGTTTGGGCTTAATTCAAGCAGGAAAAGGATTGTGTGGAGAGATTTTCTTGGTCAGATCAAGGCATTTATGGCCTTATGAACGCAGCCTGGCTGATTTACCAGTGACCTGAGTCATGTGATTGGCCTGGGTGCACTGAATCTCACTGAATTATGAAAAAAAGTTCCTGTTTTTGTCCTGTTGTGCTTCCAAAATCAACGTCATAAAGGTAATGATTTGACTGAGTGAATATAATGCAACAAATATTAGTAAATATGCTATGCATATATATATATATTATTTATAATATATATATATATTTATGCATATACATATATCCATATATATGTACTGGGTTGCCGCAGTGAGACAACATTTTCCATCTTCCCTCTGTCCTCTGTATCTTATATTTTGAGTCCAACTACCTCCATGTCCTCCCTCACAGCATCCATTAATCTCCTCTTTGTCTCCTACCTGGTAGCTCCATCTCTAGGATCATTTTTCTACCAATGTATCCTCTGTCCCTCCTCTGAAAATGTCCAAACCATCTCAATCTGTCTTCTCTAGCCTTTTCTATATATGTAAATATGTATGTATATAAATATTATATATAAAAAAATATATAACATATATTATACATGCATGCATATATATGTATATAGTGTAACTTTTTTGTTGTCACTTTGGATAAAAGTATAAAATGTGTGTGTGTGTGTATATATATATATGCGCACGCATATACATGTACATAAAGTATGTTTATATGTTTGTACAGGTTGTTAGCTGTTACTACCTAATAACAGTGATGGCTACAGTCTATAGTATAATTGTAGGTTGCTTTGGGAAAAGCATCTGCCACATGCATTTCACTGAAATATATATATACACATATGTATAATAAAAATATATATCTATATAACATATATTTTTTTAACGATGTACTGTATATAGTATGCTCATATGTTTGCATAAGTTGTTATTTTGGAAGAAGCATCTGCCACTTGCATTTTGCTGTAATATATATACATATATGTGTATTAAAATATATACATATATTTATATAATATGCCTGATTTTTTTAAATAATTTTTTTTCTGCATCATTTTGTGCTTTACGCTAACACAGATTAGCAGGTCAGTCTAAAGATGGGGTGCATGTCCAGCGTTTTTATGGCTTGCATGTTTTTGGGTGGGTTT
>JAFBJS010000377.1:105213-136251 GCA_016785265.1 Paraplagusia blochii | reverse complement strand
ATGTTTGCATGAGTTGTTATTTTGGAAGAAGCATCTGCCACCTGCATTTCGCTGTAATATATATACATATATGTGTATTAAAAAATATATATTTATATAATATGTATGATTTTTTTTTAAAGAATTTTCTTATGCATAATTTTGTCCTTAACGCTAAAACAGATTAGCAGGTCAGTCTAAAGATGGGGTGCGTGTTCAATGTTTTTATGGCTTGCATGTTTTTGGGTGGTTTTTACGGTACAGAAGTGAGGTAGTGTCTGCCGTACAGTCTCCTCCACCCTCTCCACACTCGTCAGCAACAGGCAGCATGTTCCACGGAAACTCCGTCACCTCAGGAGAAGTGCTACAAAGGCCCTTCACACTGCTCATGAATGAGCCACTGACTGAGGCCCTCGACTAAGCAACTGTAATTTCCTGCCTCCTTCTGCGGTACATCGTGCTCGACAGTCGCTTATTCACGCGGCTGAAAGTCAGAGTGTCATGTTGGTGTCTGCCGTGGGGCTGCTCCTCATCAGTTGATGTTTTTACGGGGTGTGCATGATAGTTGGTGGGTCTTGCGTGACTGGTTTGTGCTCCAAACCTGGGACTATTAGAAACAATGTCTTAATTTTCTTCTTGCAAAGAGTAAAACCAGACTGACGCAAATACGGTAGCGACCATCAGGAAACTCAACATAAACAAGTAATTTGTCCTCGTCTTGTGCTAACACAGACACTTCCACGATTGATTGAAGTGGTCTGGGACCAGGGCCAAGTACTGTAGGACGGAGAATTCTTAGGGCCATAGATAGATAGATAGAGAGATGGTGTAGGTAGATAGATAGAAGGATGGATGGATAAGTAGATGGATGGATGAATTATTAGTTAGATAGACAGATAGATGCTATAAGTAGATTAATGGATTATTAGTTTGCTAGATGGATGGATGGATAGATAGATAGATAGATAGATAGATAGATGGAACCCTTCAGAAAATGCTGCTTTATTCTATTGCTAGTGTATTTAAACAATATATAACCAACGTACCAATGTAGTGCACCCCCTACAGGGCTTTGTCCAGTTGTGTTCATAATTTATTCTCTGCTCTAAGTAGCAAAACAATGACTTTGTGAAATGTTGAATTATATCTGTAACAATATTTTTGGTGACGCGTGTCCCATCGTTGTCTTCCCCTGATGAGCTACCAGGAGTGTCTTCAGTTACAGTTAATAACTAGTGCATTAAGAAGATGACTTATTTATAGTCTGTCAGTTACAACCAGCCATTTGAGGGCAACCTCAAGTCTTCTGAGGTTTGTTTTGTCTGTGGGTTTTGTCCTTTTTAGTCATTGTGAGGAAATAAAGGCATCTGTGAGTGTGGTTGGAGAAACCCATTAAGGAGTAACCGTCTGAGTGAACAGAGGAAATGCAAGGTTGGTGGGGGTCGCACAGAGTGAGTTTGCACTGTACTATATGTAGTGCACAATTGCTGACGTGAGTATTTTTAAAGTTCCCCCTGAGTGGCTGTCCACTCCCGCAGCTCAGTGGGCTCTGTGGGGCGTGAGTGAATGCTTGGACCCAGGACTGCTGTGGAAAATCAGCAGGGATGAGAGGTGGACTTGGAGGAAGCACGGCAGCCGTCTCCCAACACCGGGCCCCTTGTCGTCCACTATGGGTCAACCCCGCTGTAATTCCACCCCGTGTGCAAAAGTTGTTGAGTGCCACAAAATCTGTTTATGTGCCTGAGCCGGCCCTGTATTTCCCTCTGTGATGTACATTTGTGCAACAAATCCATGAGACCCGTGTTTATGTTTTAGTCTCTGACCCCGCTCAGCTGTTGTCCGTTGTCACACAGCGGCGGCATTCTGCCTCGAGGCCACGGTGGATACACTGTGTCTGCAGGAGCAGGAGACGCTACAGTATCAGAAGGAAGGAGGGAGGAGAAAGGAGGGAGGGGAGTGTGGTTCTGCTCTGGAGGAACTTTGATGTAAATCTCCAAGGGAGATGATCACAGCCAACACATCCATCAACACCTGCAAACTTTGTCGCCGTCTGACTTCGTTGGGCCACTGAGGGGTGCAAAGAAGGAGAGACAAGAGTAACTGGAGGAGGAGAAGGAGGTGGTGGAGGAGGGGGAGGAACGGAAACCCCAATAACAGAAGGGGGAGATTCCCAGCACAGGATGATGCAGTGTTGATGTTTAGTTTGTAGCCTCCTCCTTTCAACATGGAGTGATTAGGGTCCCCTGCATGGCCTTCCCAAATTAGACCAGTCCTTCCTCTGTCTTCCTGTCACTTACGTCTATTTAGTTCTGTCCTCTGAGCGTATGGGACACATAAGACTTACTTTTAAGCTGACTATCCTTGTCGTTTATAAATCTTTTTAGACAACACTTCGTCACTTTAACAACACCAGCGTCCATAAATAGTCTTTATTACTGCCGCTGTGGACAAAATAATGAATCTAAATATAGTAATATCAGTTGTAAAGATCAATCCGTTGTCTATATCTGGGGAAACAAAAGCCAAAGCGCAACGCATGGATTGAAGCTCAAGGTCAGACAAAGGAAAACTGAGGTGTATTTGGTTTTTATTGTGATTTTACTTCTGCCTTTTCCCTGCAATTCCACTGATTTCCCTATAGATGGCACAGAAAAACTAAAAGCATACATGACTTTTAAATACCATTTGTATTAGCTTACACAAATACTCCATCTATCTGTTCCTAACTGGCCCCTAACTTTTTTTTTTATCATTTTAGGACCAAATAAAGTTGATCAAATGTACGGTGGCCCTGAGCTGTAATGCACTTTTACGAACTCTGAAACAAAATTACATTTCTGAAAACAAATGCACAAAACGGGAAACAAATTTACATTAAAAAAAATTTTTTTACAAACCCTGAAACAAAATTACATTTGTGAAAACTAATTTACAAACTCTGCAAAACACTTTTTCGAACCCAGAAAAAAAATTACAATTGAAAAAACACTTTTATAAAAGCCTGAAACAAACTTACAAGTAACTTCCCCAACCGGAAAACAACCAACCAACCAAAATGGACAGCAGTCAAGCAGTGTTTAGTCCGTTTTGTGACGTAGCCGTCTAACACGTCTTCGAGTTTCGTGTGGTCGTTTTTTGGAGTTTTGTGTAAAATGCGCATTTTACACAAAGACAAAGCAAGTTAATGGCCGTTCAGACAACAAACCAAAGCTTTAACAATTTTCTTCTTTCTTTTAACAAAAGAGAAAAAGTCCATGAGTGACATTAACTCGTCCTGCATGTCCATCAACACGCTCCCGTCCAGGAATCTGTTTGGTTCAGTTTTATACCTGGTAGTAAATCACTCTGTCCAAACTTTATGTTTGATGCTAAGTAAAGAGAAAAGGATTAATGTTAAGTGATGTAATGGAAGCTGGACTTGACAGGGAATAAGATCCAGATTTGCGACTTGTGTGAGAGACTCCAGTTGCATTCCCACGTCATTCCTCGGAGCTGCCTGTCCCTCTGACTAGCAGCCGCGGTGGACAGGACCTCATGAGTAACCTGCCATTGCTGTCGTCGCGGAGCGCTGTAAAATGTCTGCGCTACGCTGAGGTTAGCTTTCTTTGTTTAGTGCTGACAGCGATATTCGTTTTACTCCAGACTGTAGGAGTTGCATACACTTACGAGTACATCTGTATATGTGTGCAGATACCGGGAAAACACAGAGGAGGAGGAATATTTCATTATTCCTGGAGCCGGTCCACACTTTCTGAAATTTCTAACTGCCTCCGTCAGCAGACACTATCACTTTGTCAGTCACTGATTTTATTCTCATCACTTCACGCTGGGGTCGACAGGTGATGTCCGCACAGGCCTGCGTGCTCCATGACCACAGTGTGTCATGACCACAGGCTCGTGATGTGTCACAGCAATAGATTTAGAAAGTTGTGTCCACTGAGGAGGTGGAGGAAGAGATCTGATGGTGGTTGCTGGGTCCCTGACACCTGCTCTGCTCTCCCACGCCCCGGGTTTCAAACCCTGTCTCACCATGAACACAAGTGTCACTATGACCGGTGTAAAAACAGTGGTAGACAAAATAGAGAGCCCTATTGAGGAGATGAGGTTTTATTCAACGGCAGAACGCAGCGTCCTTATTTAGGACACGTGCATTACTGTTTTGCATACAGAACTATTTCTATATTTGTAGACCGATTTTGCTGGGGAGCAGACTGCATGTCTCCCAAGGTGCCACCTACTGTTCGTCTGTAGTCAAACTCTCGAGATCCCACAGACCTTTTTGTCCTCTGTCTGGACCTTGACCTATCTGGGGCAGATGGCAGCTTGCGTGTATCCAAGATGGAAATACCACAGACACACTTTGTTGTTGAATTCTTAGTTGTCTGTCTGGGGGACAGGGGGGGCGGATGTATTCTTATTTTCTTTTTTATCACAGTCTGGGATATGAAAGCGGCGAAGAATCGCTTTATTCTCATTCAATTCACTTTCTCTCAATGAGGATATTGTTCTTTGGGTGATAGTTGAGTCCCTTTCACTTTAGGTTAATCTGACCAAATTACACACTCCAGGAATGAATAGTCCTTGTTTTTGTACTCATGGAGATCATTGTATTGTATGATGTGTGTTTCTTAGTTGAGTTATGGATTTCTTGGTAATGTGTCTTACTGTGGACGAATAGATGGACGCATGGATTGATGACAAATAGATAGAACTTCTTGTAATCGTCAATTTCTTGTGTTTTATTGTTAAAATGAAATCATTATTTTTTGTGATGATGTTACTTTGGTGTTGGGGCGAGAGGTTAAAGCCACATCATAGCCTTGAGCTTTAACTTTAACTGATTGCAAAAAAACGTTCACAACACAGTTGAAAATACAGCAGGGGGAAATTGGTAACTATGTAAAAATAATGTCTATTATGATTATTTCTCTTAATTTCTTTACTGAAAATATGATATTTTGATTGCATATGATGATGACAACAAGTAATAATGTAGTTCTGGTGAGATCCATGATTATACTAAGTCACCTTTCTATAAAAAATAAGCAAAACTCTTCGTCCCCTCTTTGCTGCCTCCATCCTGCCCTTCATTACTTCTCCTCGGCTGCGACTCCTCTTCACTCGCCTGGCTCCCACCCCTTCCAGCTGTCCTGCAGAGGACGGAGCTGTCCGTGTCCACCAAGTGCTGGGAAAGCAGACGCAGACGACGCTCCTGACGACTTCTCCTGGCTCTTCTGCAGACTTCTCGGTGGAGGCTGCGATTCCCTGACATCACTGTGCTGATGGTGTGCACTCTGCGCTGCGCCCCGCCTGCGCGTCCGACTGCAGGAGCGCTGCCTGGAGCCGACACACGCACCAGGATGGGAGAGTAGAAGAAGCTCGATCTGCCGCGCAGAACTAGACAAAAACAGCTGAGAGCTGAACTTAACGGATCAAATCCAGGACCTGTCCTAGATCCGCCTACTTCACGGTCTTGTTTAGTGACACCAGCGGGGCGCGTGTTTAGAGTATCGCAGTAGAATGTTTACTTGATTGACGCCGCTCCGCGCTGTCATCGCACCGACGGCAGGTTCTCCGCCGCCCGCGTTAATGTTTCTCCCGGAGTTGGGTAATTACTTCAGCCCGTCCATTTACTGCTCTTATCTGACTCCCAACAATGATCGCTGAGGGTCACGTTTCTGCGCGCTTCACTTCTCCAACTATTGCGCATCTCCGCTGCTGCGGCCGCGGGTTGATTCACAGATAACTCACAGATTTTGTTCCCGGAACCGCACAGAGATGATACTCAGGCGCGGGTTCTGAAGCCGAAGGAAGTTCTTCACTTTCAGATTCACTGTAAAGCCCGGGGCACTTCGGACTATGACTTGGCCTCAACTTTGCTCTGCGCCGCTGCCGAAGGTCCTTTACGCCGCGTCGGGTCTTATGTAGTTTTCAAAACGTGTCGGATCGAAGATGTTAGGAAGTCCGTCCAACAACGGCGGCATTAGAATGCTGACGCCCACGGCTCCCAACGACGACCGGGGGGTCGAGTTCGTGGCTCTCACCGCTGTCCACACGGAGAGGAGCGAGCCGTCCACCCCGGAGCGCGGACACCCGTCCAACCGCACCGGGCTCCTGGGAAACCCGCTGCCGGGGCCCCCGGGTCCCCGGGGCAGCGCCTCCGCTTCTAACAAACGCTACAGAAAGTTGCAAAACTGCCTGTACAATGTGCTGGAGAGGCCAAGAGGATGTGCGTTCATCTACCATGCCTTCATGTAAGTTTACTGCCGTCAACATCACCCACCACAGTCCCGATTCACAGAACTGAAGGCAAACGCATCCAAATGTCTTAAAAAAGTGATTTAAAGGAGTTAAAGTTTCATTAAGGAGTCTGATCAGTCCACAACAGACAGATATTTTTTTGGAGAAATATATCTAATCCATCTAACCCTATCTATCTGTTTTCTTTCTACACCAAACCTTCAAACTATGATCATGTTTACATTTTTTTTTACGTCTCAACACTGTGTGAATTTCCAAGGTTCTCTCAGTAAAGCGACTTTGCACTTTGTAGTGTCCAGACAGGACTTTAAACCATCTCCGTCCCATACACTATATACTCTAATGTATACACCATGTAAACACTGGAAAAGCATGAGGTCACTGGTGCCTGCTGGGAGATCGACAGCCCGGGACACCAGTGGAACTGGGACATAAAATTCCCACTGTGTGCACCCTTATTTATATGTATCAGTTTCAAAGTTAGTCGAAATAATTTCTCCACAAATGCTTCGCGTGATAGGGTCTAACGGTCGCCTGGTTCTGCTGTCTGACTGTGTTTCCGACTCTTTAAAGTGAAAGCTGGGACAGTTGTGCACCAGCAGCTGTCCTCCAGCAGTGGACAGAGTATTATGTGTGGAAGCTCCTCTGCCCGGCCTTTGCTTTCCGTGTCGTTGTTTAGAATAGCACAGCTGTCCCCCTGCCAATGCCATCATATGTTTATAACTGAGGGAAATCCCACCTCAGGGACATGACTCTCATGTGTCTTCTTCATACACCAGTGGCTGCAGGTCAGCTAACATGATCTTCAAACACTCTCACTTCTTCCATTTGGCTGTCTTTCCCCTTCTTACATCCCATGGGACGACAGTCATGTCTTTGTCACACGTGTACGCACAGAGGCCCCCAATTTCAACGCCTACGCACTAGATGTTTATCATTAGGCGTCATGGTATTGGTCGGTCGCTGGTGACATTACAGCGTGGACGCCAGGTCTGTCGCTCGGGGGGTGCCCGGGTCGTATTTCAGATGCCAGGGCCTCAAAGATGTAGCACGACTGACTTTGGTAGTGGGCTGCCCTCGCGATGGCCTGAACGTCAACTTCTTTGATGTTGACACGCTGTGCTTAAATGTACTGCACTTTGACCCCAAATATCTAGGGTGCACATGTGCACGGAGGAGAACGCAACTCCTACGAATCGGTGCTGAGTCTATTTGTGTTGATTGATGGCATGTTGCGTGCTCACCTTGCTGAGAGCTGTACCACGCGTGAGTTTGAATTCATCGCACAGCGAAGCCCCATTAAGACGTCGTTGATCTATCGTAATTTAATTGAGCCGTGCGCCGCCCCGCGCCCGGCGCTGTGTTAACTTCCCCGGTTCCTTTAATTAGTCCCACATTGTAACTGGGGATGCAGGAGCAGATGCATCGTTTCAAAGTGCTTCTCTTGCAGGTGTGTGTGGGAAAAGTGGTGAGGTAGCTGTTCAAAATAGTTTCTCTCTGTGGGCACTCACTAAGGTCCCACTACACTCCTCAACCCTCCTTATTGCTGTCACAGCTGGGCTCTTCACAGAGACGCTACGAAATAAAGTTTCTCCCTCTGACCTTTGTCAGCTGTCTCCTTTGGATACAGTACTTCTTCAAACGCCCAACTGGAAAGTTTAATCGACGTTTGCTAAATCAGCAATCAGTGTTTCCCCCATCTTCTACCCTACCCTCCCAACTCCTCCTGCCCTTTCCTCTTCTCCAAACTTTGGAAAGTTGGCACTATTGAGGTGAATAGAGTTAAAAGCCAGGTTTTCCATATTACCAGGAAAAGGGGGTCAGTACTTGTTAGGAGACAAGAGTTCCCAGAAACCCTTCAACCATTCGACGTTCTTCTGCTTGGTTTGTTGCCTGGATGCACCCGTGCTTCATGTATACACCTTAAGCTCTGGTTAAAGTGATGCGTGGACCAGTTGAAATGTTAACTACCTCTTGTCTCGTTACACTCTCCTCAGCAGTAAAAGCTCAACCTCCTACTGGCCCTTGGGACTCGTCTCTTTGTCTTGGCTGCCGTAAAAGTGAGCAGGAGAGTCAATCTGCTGGTCAGAGTTGGTTTTTATTAATGACATTAGTAGGCCACCATTTTTCCAAAACTTTGTATCTACCCAGCTGGAGTAAGGATTAGTTTATTTCGCCAGACTTTTCCCTGTTGGATGACATTTTCCGTTTGATGTGATCCTGATAAAAAGTATTAATAGATAGAAGTTTGAGCTCTTTAACCCACGCTGTCTTTCTGTATTTGAGAAATCTCTCCATCTTAGAACAGCAGAGGAGTGACAGCAGTTAGACGGATTGGTTTCCGTGTTTTCCTTCATCTTTAACCCCTCCTCCCTTCTCTCCATAGGCGGTCCCACATACAGATTGATCATATGTGGTTGGCTGTTGTTCCTTCAGCAATCTGTCTTAGAATGTGCTGTAAGGCCACGGAACCACGAAGCCGCAAGTCTGGCCTAGAACACAGTGCCAAATATCACCAAGGTGGATGAAATCTAATAGTCCTCATAGGATATGGCGTGAGGTTCCCGGGCTTTGGCTGCGATTGGTCCAGTTCAGTGTTCCTCGGAAGCACTGCCTCAACATACAGTAACAGTGCATGAGCAGGAGAAAGTCAAGACGGTGCACTGAGCAGTCAGAGAGATTGATTAGTTCTAAAGAGGGTGAAAATATACTGCTCATATATTATTTATATCTCATAGAGGTGGAGCAGAGATGTAAGGCAAAATTATACGTTGGACTGTGTGGCGCTTTCAGACTGCAGGTAGAATTAGAGCATCGTCAGTTAAACCACACGGCATCCTCTGTTACTTTAAAGGTAGTTGGTAATAGTGAGCCCTGCGTGAGCGAAAGGCGACCGGAGAAAGAATTGAACGTCCAGATATCTGTCCGGTCACAGGCTCTGTTTACGTGAGACGGAACTAACGTGGGTCGAGACATCATGAATGGATTGATCTGTCCTGACCAGCTTTTATCTTTCCATAAACAGAGACGCAGTTTGTTTTTTGAAGTGACTGTAGATCAGCCAATGTCACAATGTGAAGTCGTCCGTCATATGATATCATCAGTGGCGGATTTAGCAATATGGGGGGCCGAGGGCAAGCATCACCCAAGGCGCAGGGCCCCTCTGTGTCTCTGTGAGGTTTTGATTGTCAGCAGTGGCTTTTACTTTCTCAGATCAGAAGCATTTAGACTTTCACATCTGTCAGCATTTGGAATCAAACGGTTAGGACAGTGCTTCTCAAAGTGTGGGACGGGCCCCCCCGAGGGGGCACGGTGCGATGCTGAGGGGGGCGCGTGTGACCCTGGGGAACATCCTTTTTTTCCGCTGTACTACGATAAAGTGTAATTGCACATCCCTGTAAGTTGAACTATAGCTCTTTTTTGTTTTCTTTACGTTAACAAGGATACGCCACGGGGACTGGTTCTGTCATTATTCCAACGTGAGTACCTAAGCAGTGGTTCCCAACCACTGGGCCGGGGACCGGGACCGATCGGTGGGTTAATTGGTTCTGGGCCGCAGAGAAATAATGTTTCCTTTAGGTCCCATCTGTCTATTACTTCCACTTGATCCATACCCATATCAACAAAAGAACTGACCAATAGAATGGCTAGGATTCCATCATCAATAATGCAACTATATTTGATTAGGAAATATTTTCTCAGTGAAGACAACAACAATAAACAACAACAAAATGATGCAGAGTCATCGTTACAAGACTCTAACCTTGTATACCGGTCTGGTAGCAGAAAATTATAGGCTGTTTGCACCTGGGAATCCCTTGTTGTGTTCACACACAGTTAATTCAAGTAGGAAGATTTTTTTTTTTTGAAGTAAAATATTTCAGAACACTGGAGTTTTTTTTTTTAATAAGGGGTTTTTATCTGCCACAACTTGCCATGGACATTTTACCGGTAAGCGCTGAAAAAAGGTTAGGGAACACTGCACTAAAGGATGTGACGGTCCGTCCACCAGTTCATTCGGAATATTACAAACACTTTGAATGAGGCTGTGACAGAACCATATCGCGTTGCAACCATAAAAAGTGTAGGATCATGTGTTTGTGGGCTATTGTCCGTAACGGAAACTAAAACTCATGATACCTCAGCCGCCTCGGCTTCGATTCTGTTAATTCAGTTTTATATTAACCTGCTGTACAGTAAGTCGCTCCATCTTGTGCACAACAACACGCCTTAAATCACTGCATTTCCTCTTCATGATGTCTTTACTGCCCAACTGCTATTCCAGTGTTAACTTTAACTGCTGCAATAATTGAATGCATCAGTGCATCATCTCAGTGCTTGCAAATCTTTTGCAGCTTTTATTGATGCATTATTAATATCTTTAAAGAAATCGGACATGGTCCAAACGGCCAGGAATTGCCAGACGCTTCCGCGCTGGTTAAATAATTTTTTTCCAGGCAAAGCCTTCCACTTCTGTAGCGTGCCAGAATCTACTCATCCTAACCTTTTATGGCACAAGAATCACTGATGGTGTCTGTTTGTGAAAGCTTGAGCCTAAAGCTGCCTTATTTATAGATGTGAAGTGAGATGCCCACAACAGACCTCGTGGCCTAATGTTCTTCATAACCTGTCACTGACAGTTTGCTGAAAGAGCCTTTGAAATATCCATCCAGTTACGGTTAATTGATCACCGCACAACCTTTTGTGCTGTACACAAAATACGTCTCACGTCTTTTCATTAAAGTTAAATTGCCTTTCTGACATTATTAAAGTCATTTAGCCCAAGCAGCTGGTTGATTGAATGCGCTCCTGCCGTCTATACTCTTGCAGTTATTTTCCTCCTCTGTTGTCACTAAATTGTGCAAGCTAATCTACTGAAAGCAGGAAGCAGAATGGTCTGCTGTTCTAGTTTTTTTTTTTTTTTTTTTTTTAAAAAAACCTTCGCAACAGACTTCCCAAATCCCTTACTGTTCTCTGTTTCAGGCGAGGGCCTTTTCTCAAATGAGTGGTCAGCCCAACGCCGGAGAATATCGACAAGCATTTTGTCCGGTTGTTGCTGTTTTTTTTTAGTTAGCACATGAATGCTGTTTTATTGATGACTAAGTAATATAGACTGTAGGGTGGAAGTGTTCAGGGGAGCGGGTTGAGCGGTGGTGAGGGTTTTAACCAGCTCCGTGCTGCAGATTGGACTCTTGTTCATTTACCGCTGCCGTTTCCTTTTATCTGTTCACCTCAGCAGGTTGTGTAAATTCTGCTCCATTAAGAATCCTTTACGGCCCAAAAGCCTTGACGCTTCCTTCTGCCCTCACCCTCCTCCTCCAGTTCCTCTTTCCACTTCTTCTTCTTCTTCCAAAGTGAAAATACTACCGTCTAATTGATTTTCCCATCCACACTGGCTCTTTACTTCTTCCTCTCCCATTTACTTAATCCTGACTGGCTGCAACGTTTTTTGTTTTTTTTTTCATTTTAACGTAACATTATTACAGACAGAAGTTTAAGTATAAAAACAGATTTAGTGAACATTTTTTCTGGGAAGTGAAGACACTTTTGCCAGTTGATTTCAGCAGTGATGAAAATTATTGAGTCCTGAACTGTTTCTGAAAGACTTGAATCCTATCACATGAACTCCATATAGTGTGAATGAGATTGGACGCCATGTTTGTCTTTTTGGACGTTTGATTCGTGTACTACAACAACTGGACTGGAGGTTTAGCTGCTGTTGTGATATCCATCGCCAATATAATCCCTTCAAAACAAACAACCACCTTTTCAAGGAGTTATTGTGCATTATTTCTGTGGCATTGATTAAACTTTTTCCGTCATGACTTATTGACTCAGGAAACTTTTCTTTCCTGAGGCTCATTAAGAAAAAAAACCCCCGAAATTTCTCTCTACTCTGATATTTTAGGAAAATCTTTAATTTACCTGTTTACACCAGGGTTCTTGACCCTCTGTGCTGATTAGATGTGTTTCACCCTTTCAAGAATCACACACATCCCTTACACCTGGCTCTTATGCGCCACAGGCGGCTCGCGGTCCGCTCGGTATGTGTCCTACATGTTCTTCTAATGACATTCCCAAGCAGCTGCTTTAACCTCCTCACCTGCCTCACCCTGCTTTTATGTTCCACACGTAGCTCTGCCGCCTGCAACAAACTTGGAATGGCATCACAACAAGGGCAAACAGACGGTGGCAGCGCTGTTGTGGCTTTGGATAAATTATAATAAGGATAATGTGATACTTTATAGATTTCTATAGAAGTTTTCTATTTTTGCTTGTCCTCTAGTACAACAGCGGCTCAGTGAGCTGATGGGTATCTCATGTCTTCACCAAGGACATCTAAGTGAGGCAAAAGTGTCTTGACCAGGAGGTAAAGGTGGTGTCTGAAAAGATAAAACTAGGGCCAAAAGGCCAAAGATAAAATGTCTTTTTTTTTCCCCGGGCGTTCATCTCATTATCGTCCTTCAGTGAAGATGTAACAGAACATGTGATGTGGCACAGGGTGGTGCACGGGGGAGAGCAGCAGTGTGTTGAAAAAGAGGGGAGAGTTGAGGTTAGCTGCTGTATTAATTTCTCCTTTCGGAGCGAAAATGTGTCTCCCTCGAGAGGGGACTGTCTGTCCTGGGATGGCTGACCAGGAATCAGGTTTCCCCCCCGGTATCTAGCGCTGCTCATTGTCCTCTCTTTCACCCAGGAACAGGACACACACAAGCGCAGACACACACGGTCATATACACCACACCAACACTACAGATGTATAGTAAATGGACAGCACAGAACATGGGAGAAAATGCTGATCCACGGTAGTCGAACGCAGACAGACTCTAACCCGCGTTTGGAATCTCCTTCGTTTTCCTGAAGGACGGTAGACACTTATTGGGCAGCAATCCGTGTTTACGTAAGATTGTTGTTGCCAAAGCAAAACCGAGAAACGTGACATCTGGCTTAAAAGGGGTCTTAGGGAAATCCAAGAGTTTATTTTGACTAGTCAGGACCCTCTAAACACTCCACACTGGAGGAGCAGGCAGCTGACTCCTTTGACTTTATATGTTATTATTAAGTCTCTCTCTATATCTGCAATATATGGCAGGGGTGAGTTCTGCAGCGATGGCAAATCTGCTAAAGTAGACATACTACAGGAGCAGCTGAAGCCAACGAATTATTGCACCTACCTTGTTGCAGTCACTCATTTAAACAAAACGCTGTCCATGGAAGACTCATTAATTATCTCAGATTTCTGCTGCTGTGTTCTGAGGAGCCAGTCTGTTCGGCCGAAATTGGCGAAAAAAAAAAACCCAAAAAGGCAAATGCCTTGCCTTGCATAAACGTCTCCTCTCTCGCTGCCAAATTTAACCTTCCTTTTTTCCCGTATTTTAAGAATTTCAATATCAGTTGACCTGATAATCAGGTTTTATTAGACCGAATCATTGACTTTTGTGCGTACTGGTACTCTGTGCGAATACTATGGTCTTCACCTGACCTGCTGCGGAAGAACCGTGCTTGGTGAACAGTGTGAGATCGATCCATCCTGGTTGTTCAGTGACAGGAAGTATCAGGGCTCCAGCTGCCTGTTCACGGAGGTGTTTGGTGTGAGTTTTGAGTGTTGAAGAGTGCTTAGAAAGCACGGTCTGCGCGTCGCCACTTTCTGCGAAGACCATAACGCTGCCAGAACATAAATCAATAGCTTGATTGCTATGCCATTATCTCTCAGCCGCACACTTAAAGCCTGACCCTGACGGGTGACTGCAGGTGAACATGGCTGTGATCAGCAGATACTGTGTTGTGAAAACTAACGCTCAAGTTGGTGGTTTACGTGAAATCGACTTAAGAAATAACCAAAAAAGTCTTAGTTGTCAGCAACTGGACTTCTACTTGAAATTGAAAGTAATTTTATTCCTCAACTAAGGAATTTCATCAGTTTCAGTTTGATGTGAAAGGGATATCATGGGTTATATTTGGATGTCATGACCTGGATGAATGAGAATCTTCACAGATTTAGAAATAAATAACTTTTTTTTGGTATTTATTGGATAGAAATGAACTTTATGAGGGATTAAAATCTGATAATAGTCTTTTTTTTTCACTTGCCACCATTAACATGAAGTGATAATGTGATTTATTCTGATAAGTCAGAGACAAATCACAATCCTGTGATGGAGGAGGCCTTGAAGGCATCATTGTATGTATAAATCCTGATGGCACCAACTTGAAGGCAGTCTAATTTGCTTCAGAAATAAGATGGCATTTTCATTTTTGAGGAATATGTTGCAAATATCCACATTATATAATGTTTCACGTACCAAATAAAGTCACCCTGTGGCAAAGAAATTAAGATATTTCCTTGTCCTCAACTAAACACTTAATAAAGGTAAACAGCAGATGGATTTTATTCTGATTGCACCTTTAAAGATGTGTATCAACCGTCTGTATCTGTATATTTGAAGAAAAATCAATCTGGTATCATTCACATCATTTATTTACTGCCATATATGAATGTCCAAATCCATCATGAGGTCATTAATTTTTTTATAACCGTTTTATGGACAGAATAAAAAATGCTTACTTATATTTACTGTACACTGTTGTGAATTGTGAAGTAAGACGGAGGCTCCTATACTGTATTGCTGTTGGAAATTTGATATTTTAGTGTGTGGAGTGACATATTGCTGTATAGGTGCGGCAGTTTCATTGATGTGTTCAGTCCAGTAAATCATTGTGGTTGCCTGGGTTGCTTTTTTTTTTTTTTTTTTCTATTTTGGTATTAGATTTTATTCTTTCCGCGTGTGTAATCTGAATCCTGCGAGCTGGGGATATAGTTTTCAGGATGCGGCATGACTGTGCAAGCCTTCTGGCTGTGCATGTTTGAAACGACACAGACACAGAAACGCCACAACATGCTCACAGACCAAACAAGAAGAATCTCAGATTTTTCTTACAGTTCTCTAGTCTTCGTCTCTCCATCCCGGGATAGCCCAGGTTAGGTGTCTGTGTGTCTCTGCTGTTGTCTCAGCCTAAGCTGCAGCCTGGTGCGCAGCCTCGCTTAAGTGTTGTTAAGATAATTTTAATTTATAACCGCCGTCACTATAAACATGTGAGGAAGCAGCGCCATGGAGACGCAGCTCAAACAAAATCACAGTGTAGCACAGTATTTATAAGGCCTGCCTCGGCTGCACAAAACGCTTTGCAAAGTGTGTATATACTATGGTTGTATGGTCGGCTGAGTGTGCACAGTCAGATTTGCTCGATCGGCATGTTGCACATTTGGCGATTCTACATGCACTCAAGCATGTGCAGCTTTATGGACATATATATGTACATTGGTGCTTGGTCTATAGCAAACTGGGCAGAACATAAACAATAATCAAATGCTATAATGCAATAATAGCCTTAATTATAAAGGCTGCGAGCTGCACTTGTGAGATAACATGCACAGGTGTTGCTTTCTTCGGCACCCGCAGTGCAGGAAGGAGCGCGACCACAGGTCCTTTATCCCTGCAGCAATAAGAGTCCATAACACAAACTCTGTTTAAACACGTTTATCCGCATGTATATTTGTATTCATTTATCAATTTTTTTACATTACATTCTCCTATTTCTCCATTACATTCTATATATGTGCATATATATGTGTGTGTGTTTATACAGTATATATATGTATATGTGTGTATATATATATCCACACACACACATATATATATATACACACATATACATATATACTGTATAAACACACATCTATAAGTATGTAAAAAATGTTTTTTTTATTCCTCTTATTTCTAATTTGTTCCCATTTCTAACTTGTCCTTTTGGAGCTATTTTAAAAGTATGTTTAAACGATGTAAACGATTCAATTCAATTATATAGCTGTACTGGAAACAACTTTTTTTCCCCCTCTGCTCATGACAGTCATCTAAGCTGTGATATATTTGCATATATTCTCATATGTTCACTCTGCATGTTAATTAGGTCGCTGAGTTTGCTGAAGGTAAATAACCTGTGACGTAGTTCTGAGTAAGAACCTGTCATATTATTTGAAGTCAGTGAAAAGTATTAGGACAGCGAGATAGGGCGCAGTCTGACTGACTGATGGGTTCACGCTAGGATGTGTTGCAGAGCAGAGGTCCACAACCACTGGGTCTATTATTCCGTGAATAAATTGCCAGACATTTAACTGGTCCGTGGCACAAAGAAGGTTGGGGAACAGTGTTGTAGAGGTTCTAGGGTGCAATAGGTGGGGAGTCATCTGAGGAGTCAGATGAGAGAAGGGAAAGTTTAGTTCCTTGGTGTCATTCGAACCAACAAACACAGTTAGGTGCTGGAGGCGGGAGGAAGGAGTTATAGTTCTCAGGAAAGGTGGAGAGGAGGAAAAAAAAAAGCAAAATATATATAAATGATGGTGTCCTGGTAGCCTTCTTGAAGTGCTCAATGATCAACATCCTCCTGAGCCCACTTGACTCGGCATGTGTTGCTGCTTTGTACTGTTGCTTAGGTTCTACACCACAATAATTCCTTCATTTGCTGTACAGCTCAGACATAACCAGGTGTTATTTGCGTCTCCAAACATGTTTTTCTGTTAGAATATAATGGATTATGTTATGGCCGTGTGTGAAATACAAACAAACAAAACAAAACATAAACCTGTCACATTGAACTGTCTCATTTTTCCGTCTTGATGATGTCACGCAGAAGTCCTTTTGGCCTTTTTATTTATTTTTTTTTTTTGTCCCTTCTTTCTTTGCTGATGTTGCTGTACATACACACACACACACAGTAAATCTGTGTGTGTGTGTGTCGGTGGACCCTCTTCTCTCCTCTTGGCCTGGAGATTAAAGCAATGTCATCAAGTGTGTGATGAGACCTCACAGACTTCACCTCATCTTTTTCCATTCTGGATCTCTTCTTCTTCTCCTTCTTCTCCTCCTCCTCCTCCTCCTCCTCCTCCTCACTGTCCCATCCTCAGTCCGGTCCATTATTCGGACACTTGATCCTCTCTAATCCACAGTTTTCCCATATATATCTGACTGGGATTTCTTGCGGTCATTTTTTTTTTTAGCACATCACATTTTTTCAGTATATACCCTTCAGACATATGTCTCTCCAACTGATGAGACTGTGACGTTGGTACAGCCTTACATGTAGTTTGACCAAAGTTAGTATTAAATAATTATGTATGTTATATTGAAATTATATATATATATTGTTTATATATTGTTTTTTTAGCTCTGTTCCAACACCAAAACACATATAAATGCCTTAAAGTGCTTTCTGGTCAGTCGATGAGTGTACGAGTCAAGAGCCGGAAAACAAACTTTGTGAAGTCATTGTAGACGCGAGAAAGTGAGCTGCATTCGACACTCCTTTTTTTTTTTTTCCCTCTGGGTCAGAGTGATGATACATGTGGAAGTAACAAAAATAAACCCTTTCTCGAAACCCGTCCTACTTACAATGTGCTTTGACAGGTCCCACCTTCAAATACAATATTAAAAATGACCACAACCCATTTAAAAGACTCAGATGGTGCTTTCCTTTGCAAACAAACCAGGTTCCAAACTGTAACCCCAGCGAGAGAGGGACAAGAGACAGACAGGGACAGGGACAAGAGAGAATAGCATGAAGAGGAAGCAGATCAGAGAGCAGGAGCAGGAGGAGGGGGGGAGCTCGTCTGATGTTTAGTAGAGGGATGAATAATTCAGAGGAATATTATCTCTCTGCTCTCATCTGCCCGTGCCTTCCCTGGCCTGTTACCTAATTGGCTGTAATGAGTTAAAGAGGGGGAGCGAGAGTGGCAGATAGGTCTACAAGTGGTCCACTTTTGTCCTGGCTCGGCTTCACATTCACTGAAAAGAGGAGATGGAGGAAGTGACAGGAGGTGTTCAGTACAGGAGAGGAGGAGTGATGGGATCATGTCCAGGAAGATGGAGACAGAGGAGGAAAGAAGACTTTAGGAAACGGTTATTCCTGAGGGTAAACCTAAAGGTTCCATTCATGGCTCTGGTGAAAAGTCTGTCCAGATTCTGATCACTGCAAAGCAAACATGGACGTCTGAGGGATTCGCTGTTTGGACAGCGTAAATATAGCAGAGCGTAAACTGAATGGATGCTCTTTATCCTGATTCATGTTTTTGTTAGTCCGCAGGGGGATGTGTGTCAGATGGAAAAAACAACACGAGGGCTGTAGACGTGCGAGGCATTCGTGGACCGAAATTAAGGCAAACATAAAGTGTCGCGCAGGCATTAAGAAACACTTCCTGTGCTGCTCTGAGTCAGTGAACAAGGTTCAACAGTTACTGCAGGGAGGCGAACAGCTCAACTTTACAGCTTCTGTTTGTGCTACAAACTGGTAACAATGTCTGACTCTATCAACAGCTCAGATAAGCACAGCAGGCAGATAGTTAGACCTGACTTTGTGTTTTCCGACACAACTGCTGCATATCTGTCCTGTATCTGCCGGGGGGCGGGGGCGCCTTCAAAGACAGAAGCCCAATCCCATGGTCAGGAGGTTGATGCCAGGCTATGAGACTCCCCACTGATACAACTTTAGAACTATGCCGCCAGGGTCAGGAGATCATTCTTGATTATTTTTTACCACTAAAACTTCTGGTTGAGTTCATCAACAGTACAGTGGTGTGACCCTGACATGTCATCTTTGGACTTTATACTGTACTGTACAGCAGTGGTGTCCAACCACTGGACCGGGGACCGGTACCGGTCTGTGCGGGGAACTGGTGCCGGGCCACAGAGAATTAATGTTTCCTTTTGTCCCAATCTGTCTATTTATTCCACTTGATTCATACCCATATCAACAAAAGATCTGACCAATAGAATGGCTAGGATTCCATCATCAATAATGCAACTATATTAGATTAAGAAATTGTTCAATAAACTCAAAATGACGCACAGTTATTGGTACAAGATTCTAACACTTTAAACCGGTCTGGTAGCAGATAATTATAGGCTGTGTGCCATTGAGAAATCCTTGTTGTGCCCAAGCACTGTTAATTTCGGGTAGGAAGATTTTATAGGTAGCAAAATATAACACCGGATATTTAATTTTATTAAGGGGCAAAAAAAAGGTTGGGGAACACTGCTATACAGTATATAACATGAAATTATTTAACGTATTTTCAGATCCTAAGGCATATAAAGCATCATGAAATAGTCTTAGAAAAACTTTATTCAACGGCTTCAGAATTACTCTCAACACTCACTTTTTTTAGTTGCACACATCAATCAACGTATCATCTCCAGTGTCAGTGAGTTCAACAATTGCATGTCAAGCACATCAACCAGGTTCCGTCTCGTCATCATCCCAGTGCTGAGCTGTTCAGTGATGATACCAACCATGAGTTTGATAAGCATGACTCCTAAAATAACTGGTGGCATTTTGGGGTCCCAAACACACCATTACTACATTAAATTTGTAGTGTAGTACAGTATGAAACTACATTCTGATCTAAACTTTTTTTTTTGTTTATTTTTCACCAGTTTCTTGTTTAATTACCTAAATCTTTGCTCTTAAAACCGTGACGTCACACATCAAGTGCTCTCCAGGATCTGCTGACCACCAGGGTTGTGTGTCTGTGTGTGTGTGACTGTGGCTTACTGTACATTCTCACACTCCTCAGACCCCTGGGCCAATCCTATTACCCCCAGTTCAAATGTTACAGTCACTGCTTTATTTTGTTGTTTCTCAATCGTGCAGAGCTGCCTTCAACCCGGGGGTAATCCATCACCGGAGATCTCCGCTGCCACGGTAACAAGATTAGACCTGTCTCAGAGTAATGATGATTGGGCTAAATTTCAGATGTAGCTCCCTCATGCGCCGTTCATGTGTTCACATCGAGTCACATGCTGGTGACCTGACCTGCAGTAACGTGTCATCTGTCCTGAGGTTTCAGCCTCCCTGGCTGTAACACTCACTCTCTCTCACGGACGGTCACAAGTCCTTTCTGCTTTTCATTCTCAACAATTAACGGTGGTCCTTCAACCAAGAGACTGGCATTTTGGAGGCACAGGGGTGTGTGAGGTGCCAGCCGATACACCCGCCTAACGGCTTTGCAGACTCCGTGATAATAGGTTCGCCGCAGCTAAATGTCAGCGCTCTCTCAGCACTTTGCCCGGTCTATAGGCAGTGCTGAGAGACAATGGAGCACTTCCTCCTCCGTAGGTGTGTGTTTGGCTTTGGGGGTAATGTGTTTTCGTTTGTGTGCTTGGCAGTGTTTATATCTCATTACGAACCAACTCAGTGGTCCACAGATACGGTGCAGGTTTTAGCGGAGGATATTTAGTCTATAAATCATGCCTGATCTGATTTTCTTTCCTATAACCATATACATTTCCAAAATGTAATGAATTTAAGGCATCATTTAATCATCCTAATGAGTGTGTAAAACACTCTGATCTGTTATTGCCACTGGGTGAAGGTACAGTTGATGGTGATCCAGATGATCAAGGTCAATCACAGTTGCTCTCTTCGTCTCCAACTATGTATTTTATCCGTGATCTGTGCTCTCATTCAGTTCCATTTACTGGCCACCACAAATATGTTCATCCTCCAACCAAAGACACCACATATTAATCCGAAGTCGATGAAGGCGATGGGGAAAATAAATAAAACTCAATCGATCTATTTTGCGGTGAACATTTTCTTTATACTTGTGGCCTAATGCGTGCCAGAGTTTGGGAAAGATTCTCAAATACTCAAGATCTCGTCCACTTTTCATGGATGACTTTTATGGCACCACTTGTTATTGAAGCACCATTAGTTAATAATTGCTTGGAGAAACCAGTCAAAACAAAGCTCCTCATATTCCTGCATGTGACCAACTGGTTCCAAGGTCCGCCATCACAGTCAGGGCGGACCTGTTCTGGTCACCAGATGCACCCTGGGAAAGGCCATAGATCCCATTAACCTCAGCGATAAGTACTGTTATCATTATCAGTTTGTTCTGATTATTATTTAATTTTTTTTTTGTTTGTTGTGTGCGTGATTCTGATGATAGACAATGCACTTTGATTGTTGTCCTTGTTTAAAATATCGTATTCTAGCTCAATGATGCAAAATAATAGGATAAAACCTAAACTATTTCCCCTCCCTCTTGTGGTCTCATTACTCCAGCATAATTGTATTTGGAATGATGCCTCAGAACTGTCAACTGCTGAAAAATTTTTGACCAAATGGAATACTGCCATTAAAATATCTCATGGAATGTAAGTAGATCTCCCTGCATAATGGAGACTTTGTGCGTCCCCAAGAAGTAGCTCTGTTTAGGGGCATCTACTGAAATGTAGACTCCAAAAATACTGCTAATTTAGATCAAGACCAAATTTTAAATCACAGAAGCAGAAAAGAAATTAAAACCAACAAACTTAACATTTGGAACACACAAAAACCTGCACTCCCACCTCCGTATGTTCTCACCAAGTCATCTCCAGTGCAATGCAACATGAAAAGACCCTTTTGTCCTTAAGGACTGTATTTTAAATACGTCCTTCTAACAGATCCTTGTAACGTCCTCTTTTCAAACTATCCTTTTGTATGTTTACACAAACTGAACAAGGGCGCCACAGTGTGGGCCATTACGCAGCATTTTCCAAATGCGAAAAAAGGCCCAGGGAATCATGGCAAAAATGGCAAGTGAACGAAATGTTCTGCTTGGGCCCGTTCGTTCAAGTTGTCGTCCTTCTTCTTTGTCTTGTGGTGTTGAGTCCAAGCCACGTCATCAATAATTTAGGCTTGACCGTTTGCACGGAGGTGACCGTCATGGCTCTCCTCTTCTGTAAGAACACCTGAAGTCAAGGGTGGTGATGATAAAAGTTGGAGTTCTATAAAAGTTGGAGGATCTTCTGTGAATGATAATGTTGTGCTGACTTGAAAAGAGGTAAAATTGCTGGAATAACATTGGCAGCAAAGTTGTTAAACCCCTGACCAAGAGAATTTAACTGCAGCCCCATAATACTCACCTAAACTCAGTGCCATTCATTAGCGTTAATAGTTTTGAGAGACGGAAGCAAGGGCTAATGGACATACTGCATTTCACGACTATAAGGCGCACATATAAGTCTTAGATTTTCTTCAAAATGTGCGGCGCACCCTATAGCGCCCTGTGTGTGTTGTTGTTGTAAGGCAGACGTAGTAGGGAAGACCATGAGAACGTTAAAGGGGGAAGTGTGGGCGTTGTTTTTCTCCCACTCTTTTTTTAAATAGCACACTTGTATGTTTGTTGTAATGCCTCAGCGCCATATTCTCATGGTGTGCGCGTAATTTTCCGTGAGCCATTTGTCAGTCGAGGCCGTGAGCAAAATATCGATCGTGCTCAATTTCTCTCGCCGGGAGTGAACAAAGTCTCATCGTGTGCGGGGCTACGTGAGCACTTTTCTCACTAGAAATGATTTGTGCGCATGCGTTACAATGATGCAACAAGATGGCAACCAGCAGCGACTTATTGAATGAGACCATATTAGAAGACAAATTCGTGGATCTTTGGCAAGACCATCTTTGTCTGTATAATAATCGTCTTGGCGATTTCAAAAATAAGGACAAGAGGGAAGTGGCGATAAAAGACATCGCTAAGAAATTGGCGCAAACTGGTAAGAATTGTAACTTATCATGTGACCTGGGAAATCAGTTGACTTACTAGTGAGACGTGAATTCTCCCCGTGTACGCCGGGCTTAAGGCAGATGTAGTGGAGGACACCATAAGAACTTTAAAGAGGGAAGGTTGCTTGTGAATGGGCGTGAAAATATGGTAGTAGGTTTCTTGAAGACGTTTCACCTCTCATCCAAGAGGCTTCTTCTGTTCTTCAGCTTCATGGATGACCTTGGATGATAGGTGAAATGTCTTCAAGAAACCTACTATGTCCAGTTGTCCTCGAAGTAACTAATTTTGGATTGAATTACCTGAGAATCTACGCAGACATTGTGGTGATAGAGTTTGAAGGTGAATCGATGAAGATAAAATGTCTAAAGTGATGTTTGTATGTTGCATACGAACAAACAAAAAATCCTGCAGCAGAGTACTTGTAATGATATTTTGAGCATTTGGGGAAATCATTGCCCTATAACAGCTGTATTTGTCAACAACCTGCACCAGTAGTTGAATGTGTCCTAGTGTAATTTTTCAATATACTGTTTAGTGCTCTACTGAGTTAGTCTAGGGTTAGAGAAAAGGTTCAGATGAAAGTGCGTTGTGTTGGTTCTATGTTGACAACTCCGGATGTGAGCTGCCGTAGTCTAACTGCCATCCGGTCTGAAACGCAAAAAAACTCTTAAGTGTGTGTGTGTGTGTGTGTGTATCACAGTGCAGCAGACGTGTGTCTTTGATGGAGTGTGTGAGACGTTGCTGTGTTGTGATAGTCCATGTATACACACATCTGTTCCGACTGGCGGTTTGTACCACACATGATGCAAACTGCCAGGTGTTCTTTTTTACCCTGTTGTGGCGTTTGTTGTGTAACAGTTACTCAGGGTAATGTAAATAATTGATCTAGTCACGTTACTTTTCAAGGATGTTGTGGCGTAACAGGAAAACCAACACGTTTCTCTTGTTTTTGTTTAACGCTACCGCATCAGCCTCCTCTTCCTCTCAGCCTCTGCCTTGCGCTCTCTGTTCCTGGGCATTACTAGAAGCTCTGAAATGCTGGGTCAGCTTCTTTCCCTGTGAAGAAGCACTTTTCGGCCCTTATTTGTTTGTGTCTCGTTGCGTCTCTTGTTCCTTTTTTGAAAAGTTTGCCGTCCCAGAAGGAGGAAGAGTGTGTGACTAAAAGTCCCCGAGACTGGCCTGTTTGAGCGGGGCTGTGTGTGCTGCGCTCTGCAAGCTACCTGCACACATTTTGTCTGCAGTCGCTATTTAAAGAGAGGGAAAAACTATTAATATCTTTCTCTTGTTTCCACCTTTCTCACTTTCTCCCCTCTCTCCATTCTCTGTCAGCTGACAAGACACCGGCTCCTCTCTCTCTCTCTCTCTCTCTCTCTCTCACCCTCTGCCTCCTCACCTTTTGGGAAAGGCACACGTTCAGTTCTTCTCTTTACCCTTTCTTTGGCCGCCGTGGGTTCTGTTTAGGCCTGAGTGTTGTGGTTACACTTTCGTAGACACAGAAAAGGTGTGAAGTTCTTCATTACCAAGGTGACATTGGACATCGGTTCACATACGTGTCTATAAATAAACATGATGTTCTGGCTGAGCTTCTTTCCTTGATGGAGTTCAAAGTTTGCAGCATTACCTTCTTAATGTTTGTTAATCAGTTATACAGACTTAACACTAATCTAATCCTGTCTGGTCGTCAAAGAACTTTCCAAAATGAGCAGGTAGGATGATATAACTGGTTCAAATTCAGATCTCTTTTGGAGATGTACATTATCATGTACATCAGTGATTCTCAACAGGTGGGACGTGACCCACTTTTGGGTCATGGACACGTTTTTTTGTCGGTCGCAGTCCTTTTCCAGGGCAATAAAGAATGTTAAAAAAAACATTTTTTCTTTTCTTATAATAATTTTTACTTTTACAGAACAGGTTACTGAACACACTTTAAGAGTATGATCACTGAATGTTATAGTACAGGGGTTTTCAAAGTGTGGGGCGGGCCCCCCTGGGGGGGCGCGGTGCGGTGCTGGGGGGGGCGGGTGTGACCTTGGGGAACATGCTTTTTTTTCCGCCGTACTACAATAAGGTGTAATTGCACATCCTTGTAAGTTGAACTATAGCTCTTTTTTTGTTTCTTTATGTTAACAAGCTAACGATGTTATGCAGAGGTGTAGCTATAACTATTTAATAGACAAATGTTGTTATTTATAGTTGCGGCAGAAAGTTTGTTTTGTTCTTGCTGGGGGGGGTAACAGAAAAAGATTGGGAACAACATTGAACAACAATTTTCTTGGGTCACAGCTTGTCATGAAGCGTGGACATTGTGTCCATGGTCCCGAAGTCCAAACCAGTTGAGAACCACTGATGTACATCATCTAACATAATCGTAACTTATGTTAAAACTGACTTTGTTGATATTTAAATATAAATAGTTCCTGAAGTTATTATGAAAAATTATCCAGATTTTGTAACGCTAAGCTCAAAATACTTGTTTTACTGACACCACCAGTACTGGCTGTACTGATAAGCTACTGAGAGTAAAAATATCCCTAAAAAAGGTAAAGAAATAACAAAAAACAAACAGAAGCCTCCCTGCTTCCTGAAATGATACACAATCCGTACTTACTTCCTGTTACTTTAAATTACTACAAGCTAATTCTTTACATTGTAAATCATTTATTTTTTCTACAAAAATACATGTCAATACTACAAGCCTTAACGCAGGTGTAGCGTGACTGTGTCAAACGGGACTTTCAGTGTCCTTGGACAAACTTTCTGACTCATGGGCCACAATTGGTCCTAAAATTGGACATGGGGACTAGGCAGTCCAGACCAGAAAGAAGGATCATTAGTTGGCACCAAGATAAATTGCATGTAAAATTCATGTATAAAACCGAAAAACTCTACATTTCATACCCTTAATGACATCATCTAATGGGGAAACGCATTAGTGCAGAGAAAAGGCAAAAGTATAAAGATAGTATAAAAAAAATCTTATATTTGGACAAGGTTGGCGGGCCGGATTAAAAACTCAACGGTCCTCATCTGGACCCCGGGCCTTAGTTTGCCCATGTCTGTCATAGGATAAGGTGTGGTTGCATGCAGATCACAGTTCAATTCCAAAAAGCAGTTGTCAGGTAAGAGACCCAAGACAGGAATCATGACTTATGGACTTCCCTGTCCCACGTCATCCCTCACCTGGTCCTGTCCACTTATCCGTCGGTGTTACATCAAACTTTTTTAATTGACTCATCAACCAAACTCCTGGTTATCTACATCCCAGCTTTTTGCCGACTCCACGGTGATGGAAACGACTCTCTCCTGCCTCCTGTGCTTTGGGGAAGTGATAGCAGATTTGTCATCCGGTGATGATTGAATCAGAGGTAAATTCATTCTCCCCGCACACTATCTCCCTACAATGTCTCCTCCCGCGAATGGAGCGGTGAGCGCTAACACAAACACACAGATTGTAATGCAGCGCTACACACCGTCATATATGTTTATCACCTATTTATCTCTCTTTAATATTTTCAGTAATGTGAGATCTTACCTTGCACTTACACATGTTTACAGGAAAGCAACAGTAAGAGCAGCCGGTCCTGCCTCCATTATGAGCGGCCTGGTTGCCTACGGCTTCGGCTCCGCATTTATTTGCAGCACCAACAGCTCAATGGCTCTCAGGAGGTTTACGTGTCTCAAAGTATATGCACTTTACATATCCACAAAGGCATGTTGTGTGTTACAGCGATCAGCATCACTTTCAGGCGGGAGTGATACTTGATTCTGCTATGATAAAACCCCCGAAAACAACATTAGCAACAGCCAATACTTTTTGTTTTGTCGTCTTGTTGTTGTGTTCATCTTTCCCTCTCTCTTTCCTTCATTGTGTCTCGGTTTTAAGTCTTTCCTCTCTGTGTCCTGCTGTGCTTGCTTGCATTTTTCTTTAATATCTGGTGTCCCTGAGACAAATTGCGCTTGGTCGGCTTCTATAAAGAAAAGAAAAAAAAAAAAAAAACTTTCAAGAAAAAGTCAGATAGTCTGTGTACAGTATATAGCAGAGCATGCATTATTCTTTCTAAAAACTTTGAGGGCAATTATTAATGCAGACAGCCTAACGGTAAACCTCCAGGGGGCCTGCTTTTCATCAGGCAGTCTTAGTCTTATTGATATACGTGTAGAGACATTGAGACATTGTTGACCCTACTGTATATGAAGATAAAGTATTTCAATGGTTAATCTGAATAGGTAAGTTGATGAGATGAAGCCTTTACCAGGTGAAACGTGACACCCACCCTTTTATATCCATCATGTGGAGCTTAAATGTTTCCCCTTCTGTTTTATATATTAATGCATTTAATGATGTATTTATTAATTTATATACTCATTTATTTACTGGCTACAACATTACAGATTCAATATATGCACAGGGGCGTCGTCTGAGTGCTTGTTTCTCGTCATGTACAATGGGCTTGATCATGGTTGTTGGTGGCCTAGTGGTTAAGGAAGCAGACTTGGGTCCATAAGGTCCCCAGTTCGAAGCCCACTACCACCAAGTTACCGCTGAGCATGGTATTGTTCCCACACACTGCTCCCTGGACGCTCAAAACTGTCCACTTCAAAAAGAAATTTAATTCTTTAATTCTTAATCGATTAATATTCACAAGTAACATGTGAAAACATACAACGTTCTGGTGAAAGACACTGTGAACCATCAGTAGTTGAGGTCTGGACTGTCTATAAACCATGCTCAAAATATCATTCCAAGAACAAAGTAACATGAGCACACTGTCTTTTAGAGACATCACTGTGTTTATCTCCGGTATTACACAGGGATCATACAGGAAACTCAATTTAACTTTGTTTTTCAGTTTGTTTTTGCGAGTGCACAAGCTAATCGTGTTCAGGTTTGGCGTTAGTTTTTTGTTAGTGATTGGCAATTTACGTAACCTTGCATCTGCGCTGCGGTCATCAAGACTGGAGCAATGCTACGAGTGCAGACCATGTACCTTATTGACACGTTATATTTTGTTTATGGTTGCAGTAGTGGAGTAGTCTCAACCGACAGGATCTATATGTGGAGCAGTCGTAGTAGAGCAGCCATTAGAGGAGTTTTATGGGAGTTGGCATCCATCATGTTGGATCAGGGCCTTCGTATATTCCAACTGTGATTGGTCACGGGTCTCATTTCCCTCACAGCAGAGGCCAAAAGCAAAGTTCAGATCAGGACTGTTAATAATCAATACCAGGTTATTCAACAGATGGTTGGAGGTCATCGAAATATGTGTTAAAGCCGCGTCTGAGTTAGTCACCTGTGACTCCGTTTTGAAACTTTTGATACAAGACACTGCAGAAAAATTTGTCCGACGCCATCTGGCTGTGTGCAGCTGCAGGGCGTCTGTTTGGCAGCGTTTGTGTTTTGGAGTTACCGTATGTAAAGGATGGTATTGTTTTTCAGCTAAATGCAGAGTTGCTTTCAAAACTCTCTGTTGTTCTACGGGAATCTTGCATCGGCACTTTGTAAAACTGCCAAGCTGTCGATCGGGCCATCTATGCTTTAACGTGTTTCCTGTCATAAAGCACCTGAGAAGACGCCCAGCTGCATCTCCTCCTTATGGATCTACACGCAGTACTTTGACTTAATTGAGGGTAAAAAGGCAGATGGATCAGCCAGCGTATTACTCTGTTGATCTAAATGTATTGTCTTTGGAGGAGTCATTGGACTGTGTTTTCAAACTCTCTCCATCGTGGCTTGAGATCAAACTCTGTTCCTTTTACACCAACCCTGCAGTGAGATTGTACAGCAAGACAATGTTATTTGTCTTTCAGTTTGTCTTTCGTCTCAGTGCGTCCACTTCTCTAAAGATGAATGCAAGCAAAACTTTTGATTCTGTGACAGATGAGGGGATAAAAAGCTGTTAAAATTGTCTTCAGATCCAAAAATAAAACAATGTTTTCTCCCCCACTTTAACATAAATTTAAAAATATTTTAAAAATTTAATTCCTCTATGTATCAACACTCTGTGGCGTCCGCCTTCTTTTTACTAAACAAATAGGTCTGTGAATAAAAAAAAAACACAGGAGTTTCTTATTGTTTGTCGTCCAGTTGAATCAGTGATAAAGATAGTTTCCTTTTGTTTCGGTTCTCACCGTTCCGTTCCTTCCCACCAGTGCAGAACCCCAGTCTTTACAGTAGCCGTAGAGCAGGGGTCTCAAACTCAAATAAGTTGGGGGGCCACCACCCACAATATCATTTCACCGAAGGGCCACGTCAGCTTTCAGTGTTCAATACAAAACAAAAGAAAAAGTGTAATAAAAAATCACTTTTCCATAGATTCTGTGTAATACAACACTGGACCAGAAGGGGGCTGTGGATCAGAACTATAGGATTTACCATAAAATGTGGAGAACAAATCTATAAAATATTTTTATAAATTCAACTTTCACATCAAGGGTGGGGACCGCAAAATATCATTTCACGGGCTGTAAAATGGCCCACGGGCCGCAGTTTTGAAACCCCTGCCCTGGAGTCTTGTTTTCTTCCTACAAATTTCAGTTTCTCTTGAAGGGCATTTCACGAGCCCATTTAGAGACCTGCTGATTACATTAGCCATCGTGCTGAAAGGGAGCCACTGTGTGAGGCCATAAGAATTGCTGTTGTGTCCAACAAGTGCTCTCTAACTTTGGGTTTTGACATGTGGACCAGCTGGACCAGCAGCTGCCACCTGGCTTATCCCGTCTCACTGGATTCTCATGGCGCACGGAGCGGAAGGGCGCTGGTGTGTGTTGGCGTGCGACTCATTCCTGCCTGTGTATCCCAGCTCTAATTTTATTTCTTGTACACCCTGTTCCCAAACAATTGTTCTCCGGGCAAAGATGTATTGTCACAGGGTTTTGGTTGCTATCGGCGAGCTGATTTTAAGGTGTCACGCACGCCGAGTACAGGGCGAGGAGACCAATAAATTACCAAAGTAGTTTCAGTGGGATTCCTCAGAGGAACGTGGATAAACATGACCCACTGACACAGATACGGGACAGACTCACTGTCATATCAAAATAGTTCTCCATCACCTTTACATGTATGTTACAGCTGAGGAGTCTGACCTACAGTTGAGTCTAATATAAATTCTTAAAGTTACGGAACAATTTTTACTTTGCTCAACAGTCAAATTAACTTTTTTTGTTATGATTAATGCCAAACAAACAAGCGAAGAAAACAGGCCAGTTATTTTTAGGCTGACTCTTTTTCCGTATACTCTTACATCACAAGTTCGGAAAACACCTTTTCTTTGAAGGCTGTAAGATTTATAATATAAAAACAAAAATAAAACTAACTTTGGTGGCCCAGCGGTTCAGGAAGAAGACATGGGTCCACAAGGCTTGAGGTTCAAATCCACCAGGTTGCTACAGAGGTGCTATGAGCATAACAACTCACATAACTTCCAGTGGCTTCAACACCAACAGGAAGGCTCACAGTATGGAGAAGACAGATTGAGATGGTTTGGACATGTTCAGAGGAGGGACAGAGGAGGGACAATGGAAACTTTTGTAGAAGAATGATCCTAGAGATGGAGCTACCAGGTTGGAGACAAAGAGGACATTGATGGATGGAGTGAGGTTCTCTTTAGGAGAGACAAGGATGGACAGGATCAGGGATGAGGTCATTAGAGGGACAACACAGACAGGAAGGTTTGGAGAAAAAAGCTAGAGAAGACAGATTGAGAAGGCTTGGACATGTTCAGAGGAGGGACAGTGGATACATTGGTGGAAGAATGATCCTAGAGATGGAGCTAACAGGTTGGAGACAAAGAGGAGATTGATGGATGGAGTGAGGTTCTCTTTAGGAGAGAAAAGGACGGACAGGATCAGGGATGAGGTCATTAGAGGGACAACACAGACAGGAAGGTTTGGAGAAAAAGCTAGAGAAGACAGATTGAGAAGGTTTGGACATGTTCAGAGGAGAGACAGTAGATGCATAGGTAGAAGAATGATCCTAGAGATGGAGCTACCAGGTAGGAGACAAAGAGGACATTGATGGATGGAGTGAGGTTCTCTTTAGGAGAGACAAGGATGGACCGGATCAGCAATGAGGTGATTAGAGGGACAACACAGACAGGAAGGTTTGGAGAAAAAAGCTAGAGAAGACAGATTGAGATGGTTTGGACATGTTCAGAGGAGAGACAGTGGATACATTGGTAGAAGAATGCTGTCTGAGC
>JAFBJS010000377.1:82321-92788 GCA_016785265.1 Paraplagusia blochii | reverse complement strand
TCTCTTTAGGAGAGACAAGGATGGACAGGATCAGGAATGAGGTGATTAGAGGGACAACACAGACAGGAAGGTTTGGAGAAAAAGCTAGAGAAGACAGATTGAGATGAGTTTGGACAGGTTCAGAGATGCATTGGTAGAAGAATGATCTTAGAGATGGAGCTACCAGGTAGGAGACAAAGAGGAGATTGATGGATGCAGTGAGGGAGGACATGGAGGTAGTTGGAGTCAGAGTAGAAGACACAGAGGACAGAGAGAGATAAAATGTATTAACTCGCTGTGACAACCCCTGAAAAAAAAGGGGACAAGCCAAAAGGAGAAGATTTATTGTCTTACATTTCCAATAAAGATGATTGAAGTAAAAGAAGTAAAAGAAATAAATAAAATAAATTGTTTAATAATGAGTACAAATAGAAAAACACTAAACCTATCTCGTCCTGCACAACATATTTATACATTTTTTCCTTTTTTCCCTTCGTCCATTTGCAACATCACGGCCGAGCTCTTGCAGTAAAGACTATTAGTGTGATGTTACTACATTACAATGTGGCAGAATGGTCCACCAATTCCCCATTGTACTTAGGGCACCATTATGGCTAAAATCAGCAGTGCTGTGTCAGGCATTTGTCCATTAACCACAGGGTGATTGGTTTAAATCCAGGCTCTCAGTGTCTTTTGTGTTTATGTTGTTTTCAATCTGCAAATGCTGAGCATTGCAATTTTTGTATGTCTCCTCCATTGAAGGGACACCTGACAAGAGCGTTATTACTGTTTATTTGCACTAATTATATATATAAATAGGTTAATAAATTAGTAGAGTCCATGTGGACCAGGTGCGGAGGATTTCAGCTCCTTCAATGTGCAGCACATGGATAATTTGCCTTCCTTGGATGCTGCATGATGTATTATGGTTTCAATTTTTTGCACCACTGATAAGGTATTATATGATCTCTCCTTGGCTTCGCACTTGACTCAGCAGATCCTCTGACCTCAGCTGCTCCACTGCCGGAGACAGTAGGAGAGAGGGAGTTCCTATAGATGGTGCAGGTGTGTGTAAACAGCAGGTGCTCGGCTGCACCACCTCACACGAGAGATCACGAGGCATCTTAACAAGGCTCCAGAAGTGATGTCAGTGTATTTACCTTAAAATCTATGTGTACAGTCATGGAACAAAATGATTAGACCACTCTTTCTTTAATTTCTTGCCCTTTTAAAAGTCTGCTTCCACTTAATCTACATTAATCTGGACAAATATAATAGCAACAAAAAAGACTCATAATTAAGTTTAATTTCAGAGCTGATTTCTGGCCATTTTGCATGGTTTTATTAACAGTGACAAAAATCACTTCCGTTCCTACATCACAATAACTTTGTACTGACAAATACAGTGCTTTTAGTCATTGCATGGTTTTGTGTTCATTGTTTCCCCCAGGTGATAAACCTTTAGTGGAACAAGGCATTAAGATGAACAAGGAATTGAAGAAAACAGCAGAGTGGTCTAATCATTTTTTCCATGACTGTGTATAAGAAAAACACCAACAGTGAGATGCGATGTTAGCTAGGTCAGGCAAGAGGCTAACTTTTTGACTCACGAGCCACAATTGTTCGTAGAATTGTACACGAGAGTGGCGTCCAGAGCAGAAAGATGGATTGTTGTTTAAACGAAGCTAAATGGCATAGAAAAGTCATGTATAAAACCTAAAATCCTACATTTCTAATACTCTTTACGGCACCATCTGGGGAAAACACGCCATTGCAGGGAAAAGGCAGAACTATAATGATAATATTTAATTTGTTGAAGGTTTGCGGGCCGCATTTAAAAGCTCAACGGGCGGCATCCGGCCCCCGGGCCTTAGTTTGCCCATTCCTGAGCATTTTTTCAGCTTCAGAAAATCGTAAATAAACAAAAATCCTGCCTGTTTGCAAACTCGGGTGAAGTGCCTACTTCGTTAAATAAATACTTCGAACACGCTTACTATTAATAACCATTTGATCTTTTGTCGCCATCATCAGTTTTTCCCCCGCGTTTCAGCTGTAATATTTTTAAACTCATACAATGATTACGCAGTATATTTCTGTGTGGGAATGATGGAATACACACTTACACACTACAGCCACAGCTTCTGCATTCACATTTGTTCACCTAACTGGTTGCTAGTCCCTGCAGTGGCTCGCACCACTTGGCCGTCCGAGCATATGTGTCAGCATTACAGTCATTTTTTGAGTCACTGAAAAAAAAAAGTCCTGGCTTTTTGGAGACGTTGGAGGATCCACCTCTGCTGAACTGCAAAAAATACTCCCTACTGCTCTGGGCACAGGTGACACTTCCTGTCACCTCAACCCTCCCTGTGTTTTTATGTCCCAGCTCCCTAACATTAGAACGGTATCATATCTATGGTGAGCAGAGCCAGCTGTGCGTCACAGCTGCCAGCCACTGTAACAGTTTTTTTTTTTTCATTTTTAGCGAGGTTAGGGGCTGCGATTGGAACACATGAGACACTTCTGTCCCCGAGAAGGAGTCAGCATTTTGAGGAACTGCTTAGAGGACTCGATTTCAGAGCCCCACTCTCACCAATGCCAGCAGCAGCAGCCGGCCTTTTCCTTTACCTGCACCTGAGACCCACCCTGGCAAAAAGTAAAAATCTGCTTCTACCTGCAAAAAAAAAGAAAAGACCGCCTGAAAAATACAGAAATCATCAGGAAACTAGTGTTCGCTGACGGCTGCTACGGCCTCAGCTGTAGACCGCTGCTCCTCCTCCTGCTCCTTGGCGTGCACCTTCTCCTCCTCTTCGTTGCTGCCCTGGCCACACTGCAAATCTCTGTATAAATGCAAGCGCTGCTGGCCTGCGGACAAAGGTCACAGCAGTTATTTCAGAGAATGACCCCTTTCGAAAGTTCAGGTTTCACCTGGTGTTGCTTAGCTGGCAGGCGTTAATGTGAGCGAGCATATCTAGGAGTCAGACACGCTGCATATGCGGCATTTTGTTGTTGCCTTTGTGCATCCATTGCACATGTGTTTGTGATACTCTCTCAGTCTGTCACCTCCGATGGAAATTCTCTTAAAGTCTTTAAAGTGCTGTGGGAGAACAGAGGTTCAACACCTTTGTCATCTGGCCGTGAGAACTAGGATTACTTTGTAAAAGAAACTAATACTGTATTTTCCAGAGTATAAGTCGCACCAAAAAATATATATACAGTGATGGAAAAGCATGTACAGACACCCCAAAAAGTTTGCACACTTGTGTAAATAAGATACATAAACTAAAACCAACACAACAAGCCATCACATCATCAAATTATATGCATATATATATATGTATATATACATATATATATATATAGTGTGGTTCTGCCACTGTAACACAATGGAGAAAACCTTTTTTTACACGTCTATAAGTGGCATCAGCCATCCAAAGTGCCCCGAGTGCCTAAAACTTTTAGTGATACAGGAGTAGCTCACAAGCCTAGAGTGCCCTCTTGTGGCTGTCATAAAAATAACACAAAATTGGCTCATTGATTGTCACTTATCTGTTGATGCATCGCAGGGCAGCCGTCTCTACGACTGCAATCACACAGCACTGCTGCAAGGTTTGCAACCAGGCAGCTGGTGGATTTGAACCTAGAACCTTGCTGAGCCAGTCCTGCTTCCTTAACCACTAGGCCACCAGTGCTGCACATGTAATGTAATATATTGTAAATTTTTAAATATTTCAATGACGATTAGTGATAAATCACATTTGTAGGTTCATATACAATGTCATGATTAACTGACGTCCAAAACATTCTTAAATATGACCAAAAATTGCAGTGAGTTCTCGGTAAGACATTTTTTAGACGACCATGGATATTAGGAAGTTAGAGAGGAATGCCGCGACCTTCCCAGTCAAACATAGTTAACTTCACTCCCTCCCTAGCATCTCTGTGACTTCCCTCCCTCCCTTGTTCCTGCCTGAGTCACGAAGTCGGACCAACACGGTTCAGGCAGAAGTTTTTTTCTGTTTGTCAGACGCAGCTGTGTTCCTTCAACATTCTTGTGCTTCATGAGTGGTAATGGCGAGCGGTGTGGCGCTGAACGTGGAGGTAGCTGTGGTCAAGCCCGGGGCTCCAACCTGGCTGTCACCCTGACAAAACAGAGTGTGTGTGTGTGTGTATTATTCCTAGGTTAGAGTTGGTGCTAATTGCTGAAACAGCAAGTGATAAGCAAATGTCTCTGGATGATGTTGTCATCATCACAATAAATACGCATGGTTTACTGCGGCGGACGCCGTCCCCTCTTCATGGAGCTGGTTTTGAATGATAAGGTCCTGCTGGCTGTAATTAATCTTGTAATTGTCAGGGTTGTTACCGTGGTTTGATGTCTGTCCACCTTTAGCGCAAAGATCACGTGTCAAGTGTCCACGCGGGGAGAAGTTACAGTTTTCTTCTTCTTTGCGCTTATGTAGGATCTTAAAGTTTCTCGTGGCCAAGAGGAAGTTTAAGGAGACGCTGCGTCCGTACGACGTGAAGGACGTCATAGAACAGTACTCCGCGGGACACCTGGACATGCTGGGCCGGATCAAGAGTCTACAGTCGCGGTAGGTTGAAAGGTTTCTAGGTTGAAAATCGAATGACAGTAAAACTATATTTTGGGAGTTGCTCCAGCGGTCTAGGCCTGTAGGAAGAAAGGTAAGGGAATACTCAGGGTTTAATTCGATCAGATGGAAAGCATGTCTTCTTCTTTTCCATTCGCCTTGTCCCTTTTTCTTAGGTGTTGACACACGAGTCAACAAGTCCTCTGTGTCCTCAACTCTAACTCCAACTACCTCCATGTCTGCATCCATCAATCCCCTCTTTGTCTCCTACCTGGTAGCTCCATCTCTAGGATCATTCTTCTACCAATGTCTCCTCTGTCCCTCCTCTGAACATGTCCAAACCATCTCAATCTGTCGTCACTAGAATTTTTCTCCACACCTTCCTGTCTGTGTTGTCCCTCTCATCACCTCATTCCAGATAACTTTCAGACCATGTTTAAGAATGTTGTTAAGCAACTGGACATTTTTGAGAGAAAACCTCATGTCCAGTTGCCTAACGAACCTTTTTAACCTTGTCCATGACCTGGATGGGAAAAATTCTTTATGAACATGTTTCCTTTATTCCTTCTGAGTCTTTTGTGGTGAACAATTGTGTTTGTGTAAAAGGGTGGATCAAATAATTGGACGTGGAGCTGTTCAGTCGGATAAGAAGACACGTTCGGAAAAGGGAGAGAAGACGCCGCCGGAACTGGATCCACTGGATGAGCTGAGCATGATGGGACGTGTGGTGAAGGTGGAAAAACAGGTAATGGCCACAGATGTGTGGAGTTATGAACGTGTGACATTTATTTCTTGGATTATAGACATATATACTTGCGTGTTCTTGTAGGTTCAGTCCATAGAGAACAAGCTGGATGCTCTGCTGAACTTCTACTCCCAGTGCCTCAAGAAAGGATCGTCCCACTTCACCCTCTCGTCCCTCCTGGAACCTGACCTCACATCTGACTACCACAGCCCCACGGACCAAAGAGACCTGTTCCCCTCGGCAACCACGCTCAACATCTCCAACTCCAGCACTGGCAACTTGGACTGCCAGTGACTCCTCGAATGTGGAGCCTCCCTTTTCACAAAAAAAAAACCCCTTTACAATAAAACATCCCTGAGCAGCCGACCTCCCCCGTCCATCCCTCCCCCACCGTATTTCTTATCCATCCCCTGAATGCCGACGGAGCCTCGGCCTTGAGCTGCTCATCGAACTCCAACCACGTCAAACCACTACATGAGGATGGAGATGCAAAGAGGACACATGAACATTGATTACTTGACTACTGAACCACTTTCATCCTCTCACCTCATGCTTTTCGTCTTTACCTACATCGAAGCTTTTTGGATTGTAGATAAATTGACTTTTCAGTTTTTTGATTTTTTGTAAGTCTTTGGGAAAATCTTGTCTCTTTTCGCCTGTCTTTGAGTCATTTTTTTTTTTTTTTCTTTCTTCCTCCTGCCCGTCTTGAAGCTTCGGACAGTGGACAGAACCAGGCCAGCCCTGGGGGGCAGTGCAGATGTTGTTAGATTCATTCTTCAGATTATGGAGAATGTAGGAAGAAAAAACATGATTTTACGCCACTCCTTAGATTATTTATTTTTATTTAGGCTACTTTGCCCGAGCAACAAACCTCCTTCCCCTCTTCCTACCCCAACTAAGGAGATTTGAATGTGCAAATCCTGGAAGAATGTATTGGACTAAGTGGACTGTACATTGTTTTTTTTTTAACCTCCATTCCTTCTCCGAGAAGCTCTGACCTGCAAAAAATCCCCACATTTGGCTCCACCCGGATGATTTATTAGAACTAAAACGTCCTTTCAGTGAAAATCCTCAGGTTGCGTTGCCTGAAAGGCAGTTGTGTCTCTCTGAATCCTCCAGCCAGGTGTCTCCGTCGTTCGTTCGTTCATCTTTGAAAGCATGCACGCAATAAGTCCTGTTGATGACACTCCTCCCCCGTCTCTATGCATCGATGTCTCACCTCCTCCACGTCCTTCCTCAGATCAGGGTTTTTACTGAAGCACTCAATTTTACTCCACGACTTTTTCTAATAGTAATGATACTTTTCAGGTTCTTTAAGGACACGCAAAATCATTGTGGTCAGTTTGGAGCAGTCAAACCCACCCACCCACACCCACAGAGAACAGATGAGCCGCTAACATCCTGGACCTTACTGTTGATGCCAATCTGCTTTTTTATATTTGGCACATCAGTGCTCATGGTTGTAACTGGAATTCACACACACAGAAGGCAGACTACGCCACCTATAGGGCAGGAACGTACTGCAAATTGCAGTACCCATTCACATACTACACACCAATACAAATACAGTGATCACAGTTCTTTACAATGTCCATGATTAGAACATTTCTCTGAAGTATCGTATTTTTTTTCTGCCCCCGTTGAATTTGCTTCATCACCGGAGTCATCGTCATGTCCATTCACTCTATTTTTTTAGGAACTGAAATAATCAGAATTTCATCTTCCGCGTCAACTGTCATGATTTTGTTTGGGCTGCTGAGGAGATTACGTGTAGAATTATAGAAAATATACTTTAGCTGTCACTGGGGTTGATCGAAAATATCAGTTGGCCGATATCAATGCCCGATATTAGCGCGATTATGTAATATCGGGAATATCGTTATGAGGTTTTCCTCCGATAACACAATCCCTTTGTTTTTCTCAAATTTGCTGGAATCGCACATAAGGGCCTGAGATGTTTATCTAAGTTTGTGGGGCGAAAGCTGCATACGTCCGTATCGGTGGAAACCAGAATTGGAAATATCGGAAAAATCGGATCGTAGCCAAGGTAAATATCTGACCTCCTTAGACTCCCTAGCTCTGCACACCATAGATCAGGTACTGATGCACAAATGCTTGCACGCAAAATGAAAGACAATGAAATATATGAAGGACAGAGATGTTTATGATCTCTCTATATATACATGTGGATGTATATATGCAGTACACATATATGTGTATGAATACACTACAGTGACTTCCATTCATTTAGGCAGCCTACAGTAACTAACAGTCTGACTAACACCCTCCCTCTAGCTGTAGTTAGTTGACGCCTACGTCGTTGCCCCAGGTTTCACAGAAAGAAGGATCCATCACTGAAGATCCAGGTACTGACCTCACAAGGCCCCAAAAACCAACTACACACCCACGCAGTTGGATCTGCAGCCCGATGTTCCTCACGTCGTGTTATTAATTTCTGTGGTTCAGATTAGCCGTCCGACTCAGGTGCTCTATTCCTCTAGTACGGCCAGTTTAAAGTGGCTCCACACAGTGCTTGCTGTAAGCGTCATGAAAATATTTGCATCCATTTTAGAACTAAACGCTAGGTACGTAGTTTTATCCTCGGGCTAACCTTTAAAAGAGATGGCGAGGGAGAATTGTTACAATAAACAGTGCTCTGGAATGTTGAGCTTCTCGAAAATGTATGTCGGACCACTGTATTGCATGTTATAGTTAGAGGTGGCCCCGTTGTTAGGAAGACTGACAAAAAAAAAAGGCTTGTGTCCCTGTGGAGTATTGAGTCCAGACATGGACGGGCGTAACCGGTGCCTTCTGTGTCCTCGCTCTGTCACTGACACGCTGCAGCTCTCTGTTGACGTTGGTTTCCCTCAGATGCCACCTTCACCAGTATTAACATCTTGGCAAAAATTGCTCAAATTTGCAACGGGGACGTAAGATAGAAAAAGAAAACTCTACTGTATACTTAGCATATCATTGTAACGTTGCCAGGTCCACCTCGCATTGACATCCTCACAGTACATGAACCCCTGTCAGAGCTGCAGGCTGGAGGCATGGACATTTGTATCAGGCATGTCTCCTCTCCTAAGCATGTCACATTAGATCAGAATGGCTTCCACACAACTACCTCTGAGGCCACTAGGGGGCACTAGTCTAGGAAACCAAGTATGAGAAACAGTAACTTGATTGTCAAAATGACTGAAATCTATGCATGACTCAATCTGCACGTTCTCGTTTCACTCTGTTCTTCCTCATGACGTCGTTTCCATCCATTGTTGACTGACTTGCTGCCATTTCACATTCCAGCTCGTTGCCCTTTAACTGCTCTCTTAGGTTTTTGGAGCTGTCATTTAAAATAAAAATTTAAAAAAATCAACACACCGATCGAAGCAATAAGAAAAAAAAAAAAAAGCAAACTCAACTAAGTCTTCCATTTCTGAACGGATGTAGCTACTGGTTGATGTCACATGACGCTGTTCTTATTTTCTCATGGGATTCACTCCTCTATTTGATCTTTTAAAGAGATACAACTGTGTGTATCTGCCGCGGATTAAAGTAGCTCACGTGACTAACTTATTAATTTATTTGTTTCAATAAAGCTCTTTGACTGTACGTCCACTTCCATCTTTCCTTTAATGGTTTGATTTCTACAGTTTCACATGGGAACGTCTCCTACGCCGTAGACGTGGCAGAATAATGTCACGTGGCGTTTGAAGGGGTCGACGATCAAATAGGCAAATGTCTGCTCTTGGTCCTTTTCTCCTGGAAAACATTGACCGAGTTCATCCTGAGAGACAAAAAACAATCCTTGTTGATACTGACATATTTTAATAATGGTGGGGAGACTTCTTCTATTCCCTACGTCTCCACAGGGGGTAGTATTGAGCAGTAAGACTATCTTACGTTGGCGCTGACTTTGAGCACGGTGGAGACGACGCTGATCTGCTGTGTCTCTGGATCCTTCTGAACGCTGCGGAAACACAGGGAGCGCAGTTCAATGTTTAACACCAGGGGTCGCTAATGAGCATTCTTTAATCAAAGTCGGGATAATGACCCAACAATGACAATGGCCTATGGTTACGAGCTTTGGGTCGGAACTGAAAGAGTTAGAGGTGGTGAACTCCTGAATTTGAGTGTTCCTCGAGTCATGCAGTGGCATGCAGTGTGATTTGGGTGGTAGTCCTGGAGACTCAGGGGCAGTAGTCTCCACAACTGCCACCCAAATTACACTGCACCCAACTGTGAGCCTTTCGGTGGGTGGGGAATCTCATTCAAAATTATTTTTTGGCTTTACCATAATCTGTTCGACTTGAAACTTGACGTGAATGATTTTAAGGAACTCAATGGTTGAAGAAAGGCCTTAACTTAAGCTAAGACTGGACCTTCTCACCTGATCAGGTCTTTGTAGACCTGCCTGGTGGTCTTGATGTAAGCATCAATGGTGTCTTCGTACTGGCAGAGTTCTCCTCCCAGACACAGGTGCTTGAAGAGGAGAAACAGAAACTCCTGTCGCTCCTGTCTCCCCACCACGTAGTAATGCTCCGTGTCCTCCTCCTGCAGCATCTGAATACAACCTCACAGTGAACCTCTCATCAGCAGAAGATCAATTTAGACAAAACCAGAGTTGAGGGGTTAAAATCTCCACCTGCTTGAGTTCGTCATAATCAGGATGGACGTCGTGGAAACATTTGACTACATGTCCAGTGGGCCTCACGATGCCGCAGGAGTAGATGGGGTCGAAGAGCTCCATGGAGACCTTGGTGCACGGCACCAGCTCCACACTGACAGACACGATGGTCCTGTCTGGAATGCACACACAGACAGTATAAGAAAAAAAAAAATCTACAGAATTCCTACTGCCCAGCTTTTGACCTCTATTTCCTCTGCGATCAACGATGAAAGGCATTCTGGGGGATGTTACATACCAAGAGGCACCCAGCCCCCGGCCTGCAGCTTCTTCAGACTGGAAACAACATCAGCGTCTGTGAAGAAAGACTGTAGGTACAGAGAGACATGAGAGGGAGTTGGACACACGATTGATTTGATCCAGACTGACAACTTCCTGTTTCTGTCTTAGTGGTGGATCAAGGATTTTCCTGTCTGTCTGTCTGTCAGTCTATCTGTCTGTCTGTCTGTCTGTCTGAATCTTTTTTGCTG
>JAFBJS010000377.1:0-82195 GCA_016785265.1 Paraplagusia blochii | reverse complement strand
GTCCGTCCGTCCGTCCGTCCGTCCGTCCGTCCGCCTGTCTCTCTTTCTTCCCTGTCTGCCTCTCTGTCTGTCTGTCTGTCTGTCCGTCCGTCCGTCCGTCCGTCCGTCCGCCTGTCTCTCTTTCTTCCCTGTCTGCCTCTCTGTCTATCTTTCTGTCTGTCTGTCCATCCGTCCGTCCGTCCGTCCGTCCGCCTGTCTCTCTTTCTTCCCTGTCTGTCTGTCTGTCTGTCTGTCTGTCTGTCTGTCCCGTCCGTCCGCCCGCCTGCCTGTCTCTCTTTCTGTCCCTGTCTGCCTGTCTGTCTATCTGTCTGTCTGTCCGTCTATCTGTTTATCTGTCTGTCTGTCTGTCTCTTACTAGAGTGTTGAGATAGAACAGTTGAACCAATCCTTATTACAGCTGGGACCAATGCTCCTCCAGGCCTCTAGATGGCCCTCTACACCCTGATGTCTTTCACCACTGCTCAGTTGTTACACCTGTGTCTTTGCGTCTCTCTTTGTCTCTTTTGTCTCCTTATTTTCCTTCAGATAACTGGGTCTCTGTCCAAAACCTCTCACCGTGGCAAACTTCTCACTGTTGTAGGGGTAGAAACTCTGGTCAAAACTGTACGACTGAGCAGAAATCCTTCCCAGCATGGACCTAAAATGAACCACAGTCATTGGATTTGTTCAACAGAACCTGTTAAGTCAAGTTTTTTTGTTTTTTTTTACCATTTCATGAACAGTTCCAGAGTGTCTTTGTCTTGCAAAAACGAAAACTTCTTGGAGGGCAGAGATCTGAAGGAGAATGTTTTCTCAAAGGCCACGTCCTCTCCTGCCATAACTCAACACTCTTAAATAAAAATCCTCTTAGATGTTATGGTGATGCACCTCCTCCTCCTCCTCCTTCTTGTCCTTGTCCTCCTCCTTCTACTCCTTCCAAAAGTCCTCCCAGATTCTTGGTTCTGAGTCAATGGCAGACTTTCATCTGCTTTATCAAAGGCAGATAAAAGTTTGTTCCTTCTTCTTCATCCAGTTTCTCCGTTTTCATCTTTACAGAATCTCCCTCTAATTTCTTCTCAGATACTCCACGCCACAGTGAATTCTGACTGTTTCACCCTGCCCGGTTGTTTGGCGTTTCCTTGACGACAGACCCTGGAAACCCTTTCTTTACTGAACACCTTTATAGCTCTAGCAGTAAACGTTTAGGCCACTAGAGGGCAAACTCTCGCCATATATTTACATTAACCATTATCGCCATTGTCATAACCAAGACTATATATATATAAATTATATGGGTGTGTGTGTGTGTGTATGTGTGTTTGTGTGTGTATGTTTGTTCGTGTTAGATATATTGTAATTGTTTTATAATTTTTAATTTAAAAAAATCATAGTTTAAAAAACAACAATTTAACTGTTCCTATAATATGAAACTTATTTTTGTCGTCTCAGTTGTTTTGACATTTATTTATTTTAATTTAAACAAATATAAGATACTGTATAATGAAAAGAAAGAAATGGCGGCCTTTTACCGATACCTATAATGGCCACTAGATGGGGCCAAACTCAAGGAATCCACACTGGCAGAAAAAAAAATCATGTTTTTGACACATCCCCTTAGTGGATATGAGCGGACATGAGTCATGTTATGAAAATAATGTTCACCGGTGATTGATTTGTGCGCTGTAATTTCACATAATTTGTCCTAATTGAATCAATCACCGTTCTTGGTGTGACGTACGACAGCAGGAAGGTTGTCAGAACTGAGGAATGCTGGGAGGTGATTACCGTGATTATAATTTTCTTTCACATTTATTTAAAAAAAGAGAGAAGAATGACTGCGATTGTCGGTGGTTAATCCTGGCAGCGTGAGAATATTTTTGATTTTTTTTTGGACTGTTTCCATTGTCCTAATATGTCTCAATCAGCGTCTGGTTAATCACAATTAATTATGATTAATCTACATAAATCCACAAATTTGTCTGAACATATTTGTAACATAATGACCACTAACAGTAGGTGTATGGAATGATTACTTATTATAATTCAAATAAATAAACCTGTATATTAAAAAGGCCAAAATGATGTCTTATTTATCTTTGGAGACATTTAACTGCAGACACAGGAACCATTTCTCAACAAAATTCCCAGCAAGTGACATGAGCGCTGATAACCAATCGTGTCTCCATTTCCACTCACTGTCCTGCACTTTCTCAAGGTTAGTTGCGTCTCCTAAATTCCCAAATGTCACTCAGACTATTATGTTTAAAATGACTCAGTTTCACGGCACCGATGTCCTTCACAACCACAGACCTCCTGGGGGGGGGTGTCCTGGGTACAAACCACAACCTCTGAAATTCCAAACCCATTCCTACAGGAATCTCAGGTGCGTTTTATTTTAATATCCAGTGAAAAACGCTCAAACGTAAGTGTATTTCCTGCCTCCTGGAAAAAGGTTTTCACAGGAACTGAGTTATAGTTGAATTATAAGGCTAACGGGACTATGAAATATGGACCTGGCAGCACCTGCAAGTGAGGGAAGGAAGGTGAACTCTAGGTTAACAACCATGCACAGCACAGAAGTACCAGAAAATAATAGATTGACATTCCTTTTGGAACAAACTTTTTTTTATGTCTCTGAGGAAAAGGAACATGGTGGAGGACGAGGGTAACAACCGGTGCCAAGAGAAGGGAGAACAATCCATGACCCAAACTCTGGTTTATTTTGATAATGTAAGAATGCGGCTCACAAACTTTTCCTGATGATGTCATGGATGAAAATGAACTTTGTGACTGTGTTCTTTGTATCACAGGATGTCAGTCCCGTGGAGAGTTACGTCGGCGTACCCTCTGCTCCTGTTGGAGTGGCACATTGTTGGAAAGCAGTTGGTTTATTTCGGCAGCAAAAGCAGAGACTGATTTGGATTTAATCTCTTCACTTTGGTGCCTAAAAAAAACAAAGCGGTTGTTTTTCTCTTTTTAATTTGTTTGACCTCTGAAATAAAAGTTGGAGTGAAAGGAGTGCTTTTTCATTAAACTGCTTTTTGTAGAAGACCAGCAGCTGCTAAGCTAATTTATAAAAAATAACACTGGCAAAGGAAAGATAGGAGGCAGTGCTTACTCACCATGATAAGAGAATATCAATTTGTCCACTTTAGAATCATTTTTATCTACGCTTTTAGTAAGGGTGAAGAACGAATGTATTCAGCGTAAAATGTATTCATGACATATGTAGCATTCCTAATCTACAAAATAAATGTAATGGCGGCAAACAGTACCTTCCTGCACAGATAGGGGGCAGTGACATTCAATCTGGCATTACTGACAGTGTTTAGCTAACAGGTGCACATCGCTGCGTTCTCTTCATGGCGTAGAAGAAGAGTACGCGTAAACGTAGGGAAAATCGGGTAATAAAAGCGGGTTTTCTTTTATACTTTTTACAGTTTAAGTTACCAGAATATTCTTTTAAGGGTTTTCTATAAAGAACTTAAGAACTGCTAGGAAAATCAACCCCCGAGCTAACGGAGCTGCTACGAAGCGGGAGAAAGGTAAAGGGAAAAAAGTTACGTATCAAGCTTTTATGGTTTGGATAATTATTTTTTTTAATAAATAAAAAATATATACATATATCAGGAACAGTGTTAGACCAACACGTAACTTTTCTGAAATGTTTTACAAAATGTCTACCACGAGGGGCGTTCAGAGACTATGGGAAAGTTGTGAATCTGACGATTACGCCACTGAATCAGGTCTTTTTGGAAATTGAATTTAAATATGCTGTGACGCTAAATTTACTTTACTAAACCATATTACAGACTTAATCAAAAATAAGAAAAGAAGCATAACAAAAGTAGAAAACCACTTCCTCTTTCTCTATATTCTGGTGCAACTTTTTTTTTTTTTTTTTTACAATTTTAAGGTAAATGTTTCATGTTTTTACTCAATATGATCAACAATTTACTCAAAGTTGGCTATTCTATTCAATTCAGTCAAAACAGACTGTTGTGTCTTCCTCCCCAACAGTCTCCTCTCTGCTCTTGTTTATTAATTTCTCCCTAAACTCTGCGATAGTGTATCTAAGACATTCTGGGAATCTGGGAAATCTGGGATCCTTGCAGGGACACGCCAAGGACCAGGAGAAGCATGAAGAGAGGCAGTTAGAGGTAAAGATGGAGGTGAAGTAGGCAGGAGTCGTAGGTGGTTTCAACCTCTTCAGACAAAAAAACCTTCTTGATAGTATCTCTGCCGTGGTCTGCTCAGTGTTGCTTAAATGCTTCTTGTGCTGTCATGGATGTTATGGGATCCATGTTATCATTACAGACGAGGAGCCTTAAAGTCTCCAGAGTTCAGGGGTTTGTCCAGACTTGGACATTTAGGTGAGTACCTTTATGAGCAGTGTTGGGCAAGTTACTTTAAAAAGGTAACTTATTACTTTACTAGTTACTGCTCTGAAAAAATAACTAGTTACGTTACTAGTTACTAAATTATAAAAGTAACTAATAACTAGTTACTTTACTTTAAAAACACATTAAAAAGTTTCCCTATAAGGCAAGAAGACCCTTTCTGATTGGATTAGCCTGAAACGTTAACATATGTCAACCAATCATCGCTCCTTTTCAACGCATGGGTTCCGTTAGTGTGGACGGCCGTCTTTCACTCATGAGTGTCAGGCAACAGACAGGCTCCGCTGCCACTGCAGTCATCGCTCCGTGGCCCGGAGAAACCGTCCATTTGGACCACAGATAATACAAGTACCGAGTCCTTTTACACCACAGTAACAATGATGGCGTTACTGAATGGGAAAAGTAATGCATTACGTTATTAGTTACTGAGAAAAGTAGTATCGTTACAAGTAATGTGTTAGTCCCAACCCTGTTTATTGAGGCAGACCAGACTCACTGAGTGTCTACAACTGACCAGCTGATTGTCCAAAATTGTCCTTTAAATGAAGACTTGGTGGGCAGTTAAGGAAGCACCCCTGGGTCTGCAAGGCTTCAGGTTTGACTCCACCAGCTGCCAACTTGATGGATGAATGACTTCTTACTCACAGGATGATGATGAAGATATCTTAGCCGAGGAACTGAGTCACATGAGCAAAAACTAACATTGATTAGTCATTAATGAAGAGGCTGCTAACCCCGGCCCTGCCGATACAAGTAGGAAAGTGAATCCTGTATTAGCAACACTTTCCGTTGAGATCATGTGACCTTGTGCATGATAATGACGGGTCTGGTTCATCTCTGTACAGTCACTTGATAACCCCTGCCACTCCTCTCTGCTGTTCCTGGACTTTTGCTCAACAGTTTAGCTCAGTTCTGACCCAGTCTCCTTCACAACGGCCCTTTGACACAGAACCCGATGATGTTGGATGATGTATCATAGGCCTCCAGGAATGTAATAATAAGCATTTGCCTGTAACATTGAGTGGTATCTACAACCTCCTGCAGCTCACACGTCATGGTTCTTCTTATTGGATTAGTATTGTTTTAATGCTACTCTAATGTGCTTCCTGCTGGTCCCTGACATCTCAATTGTCTTCTTGTCCTTCAGTACAAACCAATGAAAACAAGGAGTGGGCGGCAAACATGCTGAATTGTCAGTGGTAAAGAGGAGGGGGCGACAGAGAGCCAGAGAATGCTCCTATATTGGCCTAAAACAACACTGTCAACTTGTTAAAAATGACAAACATAAAGACATGTTAGAAGGTTTTCGGTCCACCTTGTCTTTCCTGAGGACCGGACAAACAAAGACACCAAAGTGTTCAAAACCGGGAGATGTTTCTCCAGTCTTTCCTCCCTGTGGAGATCAGTGGACCACTTATGTAACAGTTGAAACGGTGAGACAGGATCTGATGATAAATGCAGAGGACAGAGGAGGAGCACAGCTGAAGCTGCTGCTCCTCTGAGCCTCACCAATGGTTTGCAGAGTTCCAAACCAAACAAAGTTCTTCTTCAACCAACCGTCTACGTTATTTCATGTTTGAAGAAAACAGGTTCTGAATACGTTTCCTACAACATAAATAAAAAACAAACACCTAATGCTTGAATTCTCCTGTGCTGTTTTTTTAAAATGTGGTTGCTTTTCACTACAGGAGAAGGTTCTGGTCTGTAGTTGTTTATTTTCATGTTATTGTTGGTAGACAAGTCAGCAGTGGTGGCCTAGTGGTTAAGGAAGCGGTCTAGGGTCCACAAGGCTTCAGGTTTGAATCCACCAAGATTTGGTTGCCACTGAGGTGCTTTGAGGTTAACACCTGACCTACATAACTTCTTGTGGGCTCACCACCCACAGGAAGGCTTAAAGTATGGTGCAATGTGATTTGGGTGGCACCATCTGCCCCTGCAACACGGCATTGGAGAAGCAGAGAAAGATGAATGAAAGGTCCAATAATAATTTTTTGGGTCAGAACAAGGTCCAAAAACTGATTTCAAACTCCTGAACTCCCTTACTGCTCTTAATTGTATATTTTTAATGAACCTTTCTTTTTTTGGTAATTTTTCCACTTCATGACAAATCTGTAATATGATTTCAATGTCTTCTAGGAGTGGGAATCTTCACTCACATAACAATCCGATTCATATCTCGATGCACAGGGTACGATACGATTCAGGAACGATTCATAAAAAGTATTAAATGATCGATGGTTCAGTTTGGTTCTGTCCAATTAATTATTTGAATTTTGGATTAAAATTTGCAACTCCGCTTTCAACAACACTGTACAGCTGTCAATCTGTTTTAGTTTAGTTAATTTTAATGGGGAAGCCTTCTTGAAAACCAAATGATGTCCAAACCTTCGATTTGAAATGAGAAACGCTGAGTAAAACCCAATACTTGAACTCCAATCAAATCAGTCCACGTCACAGTTCACTCCATAGACGTGTGTGAATAGATGTATACGTGTCTATGGGCTCGCCACTGTAGTGGGAGGAAGTGGCCAATGTTGCGCCTTTGTCTAATGTCAATTTGTGGGCGGGGCCAAAGAGCAGAAAGACAAAAATCCGAACCATCGGACCGCTTTACTGCAGTTTTTTCGATCGGGGCTTTTTGGACCGGTACACTCGGGATTGTGTAGGTCACAGAACGATAACTGATCCAAACGATTTGCACACCCCTGATGTCTACCCATTATGAATGAAAAACGTTGGTGTCTTGTCTGTCCTGTCTCACTACTTCTTGGACATTCTAAGCAGCCAAACCACCATACACCTTGGTAGACGACCACATTTTTAGCGTTAATATCACTAACCATTAACCAAATTTATTCCTTTAACCATGTTGTTTTTCTTACCTTTGTGTCATGAGACGTTCACTGTGGAGACCCTATTGTCCATTGAGACGTGAACCTTCACTTAATGCATGGATGAATGGGTGAGTGCAATGATGGCTGACAGATATTGACTGTTGGTGTTACGGAGAAGCCAAGATGAGGATCCACCACCTGAGGCCGCTTGATTTTTTTTTCCTTGCTCTTTGTTTGAAGCGGTCGGATGACATCATCACCCACAGACGCCTTCCGTCTGTCTGTTTGATGAGAGATTCTCTTCCTTTGACAAGTTTCCCTAATGATGTTTTCCCTAAAGTGTTTGTTGATATGACATTTTAAGATCTGCTGACTACTTTTCTTGTTATTGCTGGCAATAGTAACGAGCCTCTGCCTGTCCAAGCTTCTGAAACATGTTGTTCCTTTTCCATATTAGATGAAGAGATATTTCCAGACTCTGCAACATTGGTTGTCATGCCTCTACCATGAACCCATCTGCAGGCCTCTCCTCATCTACTGTATATCCTGCACCGCCCTCAGGTACTTCTCTGCCACTGCTCACTTCCCCAACGATTTTATGTTCTAGATCTAAAAAAAAAAAATTGCCACCTGGTGGTTTACAGCTCTTTGGTACAAATCAGACCCCATAACTCATCTTGACCTATTTATTAATAACCTCAAGCATGACCCTGGCTTCATTATTCATCCTCTAAAATTGCATAGTAGCAAAGATTTCTCCAGACCATATGGGCGTTTATCGTCGGCTGTCAGCTTCAGGATGTTGAAAGATAGAAACTTAGCTGACAATTACACTTTTACAAATTCAGGTTTTCCAAGCCAGTTGAATGAGTAATAATCTGTGACTTTTCCGTCAGCAATAAACGCAGGAGTCAGTAGTTTCGTAATGATTAGTGTCTGTAGTGACCTCTAGTGACTTTGATTAATCAACCAATTAACAAACACCTTAGAATCAACCAGAACAAATCTTATTTTATTATTATTATTCCTTATTATCCACCAAAGAAAACCCACAACAACTAGCTACCTAAAAAATCAACAATCAATCGACTGATAAAACAAACCTTTTTCTCCAATAATTCCATATTTTAATTTCCCATATCATAGAGTTAAAGATGCCGAGATTCTCTTTAGGAGAGACAAGGATGGACAGGGATCAGGAATGAGGTGATTAGAGGCTGTCTCTTATACACATCTAGATGTGTATAAGAGATGTATAAGAGACAGTCTATGGTTTACACGTCAATCACGTCAAGACCTGCAGATATTTTCTAACAGGAATTAGAGGGACAACAGATTGAGATGGTTTGGACATGTTCCGAGGAGGGACAGTGGACACATTGGTAGAAGAATGATCCTAGAGATGGAGCCACCAGGTAGGAGACAAAGAGGAGATTGATGGATGTAGTGAGGGAGGACATGGAGGTAGTTGGAGTCAGAGGAGAAGATACAGAGGACAGGGGGAGATGGAAGTTGTTGACTTGCTGTGGCAAACCCTGAAAAAAGGGACAAGCTGAAAGGAGAAGAAGTAGAAGAAAAATTAATCTCTTTATCTCTTAATATCACTTTTTTTTTACTAAAAGATACAGATTTGTTACTCAGTGGATTTTCAGTTCTTCTGTTGTCCTTGAAACAGTTTTGTTTTTATTCCTCATTGTCAGGTTACCTGCTCTACAGTTAGAGAGACATAACAAGGTTAATGTAATGTTACACTTGTGGAATAAAATGTTACTGTTAACAACAGCAACCACAGTTCAACCATTCAGTGAGAAACCATTTCTGGACAGTGTGTTTCTTTTATTGTGTTAAATCCATTTCTGTAGGGAATGTCCTTTCGTCCTTGTTCTCCTGACTGACCCTGAGAACAGGAGCTGTATATTACTGATACCCAACACAGTGAAACATTAACTAGTCAAGGTTTCTGAACTGGATCAGGATCCACACTGCACAATCTCCACCTTGTGGTCGGTGCATTCCTCACATCACAAAGCATGTTTTTGTAAGGTTTGTTTGTCCGAGATGCGTCCTCCACGCTGAAAAAAACAAACGTGTTGTGAGGCCGCAGCTGCAGACACAAGAGAACAGATAGTTCACCGAGACTCTGGTCGGGTCCAAAGTGTCTGTGCTGCTCATCATCACAAGGTTGTGGGTGTTGTTCTCTTCACCTACTGCCAGAGAAGCCTTCAAAAATGTTGTTGACACACTCCAGTCACGTGTGCAGCCGCAGCACGCCCGGTAATGTCCGCATCACTCGTCCCACACACTTCTTGGAATTAGGAAATGCCCCCGGAGACTTGGAGATGGACAAGAGTCCACTCCTCTGACCTCCACCCTGACACTGTGCAGCTGGGTTCCCCCGGCCTCTCTGTGGTGCATTAGAGCAGAAATGTGATTGATTGTGTTTTCTCGAAACTTCAGCTTCTTCTCCTTTCGGCTTGTCCCTTCTTTCAGGGGTTGCCACAGTGAGTCAACAATTTCCATCTCCCCCCCCGTCCTCTGTATCCTTAACTCCAACTACCTCCATGTCCAACCATCAATCTCCTCTTCATCTCCTACCTGGTAGCTCCATCTCTAGGATCATTCTTCCACCACTGTCCCTCCTCTGAGCATGTCCAAACCATCTTGTCCAAACCTTCCTGCCTGTGTTTCCTCGAAACTAGATTAGTGTTATGTTTACAATGTATGTGGATGGACAAATTTTGTCTTGTGTGTGATTGTGTAACACACGCTCAGGCCTCGTTGTTTGTATGTATAGGCCGTATTGTTTCCATGTGCGTCCTCAGCCTCCACAGTTCAGTCTATTTTCAAGAAATGACTTCACCGAACAGAAGCAGGGCTGACTGGAGATCTGTTTCCCTTTTTTTTTATCTACGGATTTTTTTTTGGGGTGAAAAAAAATTAGCGTCACTGTCAAACATCTGCAGGGGCTTGTTGAGGCCTGAGTCACCACAGGCTGGGTGGGGGCCAACATATGCACATAATTAATGTACACTGAAGCATGTGTGTGTCTTACAACACACACCGCCTACAGATCCTGGTAACTGTCTCAGCGATTTGAGGTGATTCAGTTTCCGTATCTTCTGTCAATCTCAGTGATGAGTAAGACACTTCCTTGTTGTGTGACTCTCTTCTAAGGCCTTTTCAGAGGGTCTTCATCTCGGCTACACATGTGGACAATAAGACTTTTGTTCATTTACCGTCAGCGAAACATCACAAACATTTTCTGCTGCTCGTGAATCATTTGCTGCCCGTTGTTTAAGAGTTTAACGGCATTCCTTACACATTAGTACGACCCAGCCCGTCTTCCCTGGAAGGTAAACTACATACAGAAAAGACTTTTTTTTAATGATGGAGTGGGTGTTGGCAGTAAAACACCGTAAACACAGCCCACTGTACCCGTTTCTGAGGGGGGGCTGCGGGAAGTGTTGAAGCCGTAATTACGGTGTTGTGCAAAAAAAAGTGAACACGTTACCCAGAACTGTCTCATCTCTGCTTCTATTACTGACAGATACTGTCTGAAAGCTTTTCATTTCTGTGCCATAAGTCAAAGGCACTAAATCACGTGGAAGACAGATTAAGGTTGTCAGGGATTTTCCCTCATATCAGGCCTCAAAGGTCAACATTAAATTTATAGCAGAAGAAGATAAATTTATCTACAGAAGAATTAAAGAAGATTTCAACATGCACTACTACGTTAAACACTTCAGTGCATAAACTGCACTGAAAGTTTCGACGCAGGCTGTCATGTCGAGGGGTTAAAAATGAGGATAGTTGTCAGATTGTTGTTGTTTTGCAAAAAAATTGTTTTGAAAGAGCAGGATTTACAATTTATGCTGGTGGAACACATTGCTTCAAACCGATGTGTTTCCAAATGTCACGGCAAGTTCTGAAAAAGTTATGATTCATTTTCTTGAATTAACAGTCTTAAAGACTATTGGGCAAAAGAAGAGAGAAATGAAGAAGTTCTTCAGCTGAGTTGAACATAAAATCCACCTTAAATTTACATTGTGTTTATTTGATTTAATGCATTTGTTACTTATGCCATATTGCCGAGACATTGCACTGTACATTTTATGTCATAGGAGTCAAACTCAGGCCCGGGGGCCAAATTTGGCCCACAGTGTAGTTATATTTGGCCCACAGGATCGTATCAAATGTGTACTACAGTACTACCCTTTATATAATGGTAGAGTTTGTAGTTTTAGCAATGTATGCTCCAGTATTTTTTTTGTTGTAGAATTGTAAAAAATGAAAAAGGAAAAGACGACAGCTAAAGAGACAGATTAAGCCACAAATACTACTGATGTGTGTTTCATTTCTATTTTAATTCCATGTGTGTTGATAGTATTGAGCTTTGGCTGTTCCAGGTTTAATATTTTTATATGAAAACATTTCATAGGTAACCATACCTTATGTAAAAATACTAATACTATTACTACTACTACAGATCTGTATTCTGTATCACGTAATAATTGGAAAAAGTAACAAAATAACTACAATTGGAGTCATTTCAGTTACTTTACCTGGAGAATTTTGGTCTTTCTTTGAGCTGATTATCATCTTGAGTTGCAGGTCAAGTCTTGTAATTGGATCAATATGTAGTCCATTCTAACATTTTTAATATTTTCCCTTCACTGCTGTGTTAGTTGTGATGAATATCAGCTGATACTGATCAAAGGTCGTTGCCGTACATTCTGTAAATGTTCAACCTACAGCTTTAGGTGCAACTCAATCACATTCCTGACGTGTTTGTGAGCTCAAACTTTTATCCTTACAGATTTTGATTTGGAAGAATCTCCATCTCGGCTCTTTTCAGTTCCTGTCTGACATCATGCTGTGTAGCTGATATTGATTCGACCTTCAGAGCATTGATCAACCCCAACGCTGGAGGAGGGGAAGTCAGTGAGACATCTGCGTCTTTTGCGACCACCAGGTTAGTCTTTGATTCTCTCATATTTGGGGAAATATCTTCAAATGTGGAAAAATATCTAGAGAAATTATGACAAAAGTTGTCAATGATTTAGTCCCAAGTCCCAAGCTCAAGACCAGGGGTCTCAAACCCGTGGCGCGTGGGCCATTTGTGGCACGTGGAACAATATTTTGTGGGCCCCACTTTGAAAATTTAATTTATAATAATATTTTATAGATTTGTTCTCCACATTTTATGGTAAATTCTATAGTTCTCAAAACCCTGGTCCACAGCCTCCCTCTGGTCCAGTGTTGTATTACACTGAATTTCAGTGAAATGATGGTGTGGGTGGTGGCCCCCAGCTTTTTTGAGCTGGTCCAGACTCTTCATCAAAGTCCAATTGGGAATGAAAATCTTTTTTTTCAATCCAGGATTTTGAAAATACATAAATCTTTACGTAATTTCAGAGAAATCGAATTGGAAAACTACGATGTGTAGCTGAAATATTTCAAATTCCTCTGTAATTAAGTAAATTTCACAGAAAACACTTCAAGAAATTCATACCTAAGAAGAAGTCATTAAATATCCTTAAATGTTTTAAAATTTTTCAACTATGAGCTTGATTATTTTTGTCCAGTAAAATATATTAAAATGAGCACTTTATATATTATTAGTCATAGAATCATAGTTCAATTATGCCATTAATTCCCCAAATGTAACTCCAGGGTGATTCAAAATGTTCTCTATAATTTAATTTATTTCATATTTGTATATAATGAAATGTATTTTTCTAATATAAAAATGAATATTTCAGACTTTAGCTTAACTTCACACTTTAAAGAACACATTAAAGTCTGATGTTAATAAAACCGTCATTAAAGATTCACTGTTGGCTTATCGTCCTCAATGTTTTCTTCACACAAAAAAATCTCTGCTGCCTGTGATGTATTCCACATGCTGTGAATGCAGCTCTCTCCATGTCTGTGATGGAGTTATGCAACTGTGTGACCACTAGATGGTGAGCAGCAGGTCACTACTGTGGCTCTTGATGACAATGGGGGGAGGAAATTAAGAGATAAGGCGGAGGAAATCACAGTGAGTGAAAGTGACGGAGAGAAAAGCTGTGACTTTACAGATGCGTGTAAACGACAGCGGTTCCAGTCACGTCAGTGGTTCCAGTCTGATAACAGAGGAACGCTAACAGAGGAGACAGTCGACCTGTGGGAGTCACAGGAAGAGAGGAGAGGAGAGGAGGGTGAGGAAGGGAGGGTGAGCATGCACACAGGGGGCAGAGAGGTGGAGGTGGTGGGCTGAGGGAGGAGTGGTTTCCCTGCCAGTATATAGTGAAGACAGAGTCTGACAGTGGCAGATCCAGAGGGTGAGACAGCAGGGGAGGCAGACTCTTAAGATTTTGATCATTATTATTATTATTTTCAGACCTCTTCTCTCACCTGTGAACCACTCCCCTGTGCAGCAGCAGCAACGAGGCCTTTGTCGAATTACAAAACCTGGATTTTCCTCCCACTCCTGGTAAGGCAGCTCTTTATTTTCTTTTTCTTCTCCTTTCTTTTCCCTTCAGAGCAGCAGCTCTCCTTTTGTGCCAGATTTGAAGCAGGTGCAAATGCAGGGCACTGCAGACTTTTCTGTTCTCATGTTACCTTATAAAAATGTCTTTATGGAAGTTTGGGTAACTTAGTTTAAAGAGTATGTTTCCTTTTTCTTACTTTCTTTTTCAAACTCTTTGAACTTGAGTAAATGGTCCAGTCCTGACTTTTTCGTGTTTACCTTGTGGGTGTAGGATTATACAGAACAAAAACTAAGAAAGTTGTTATTAATGGGTTTAGGGGAATGTCATGAGTAAGTCTGTGAAGCTGTGTTTTGTTTTGTTTTTTTATGATGAAGGGGTGATTACATTGAGTGGTGAATGACCCCTGTTATAGCTCCTGCAGGCAGGATCAGACACCTGTACTGTATCATAAATGTGCTCGTCCACTCTGTTGGACTTGCGTCTTTAAAAATAGCACAGGACAGATAAAAGTCAAGGACAGTGTCCCACTGAGGGAAACAGAACTGAAAGGGCTTTCGTGCAGATCCGGCGAGCAGAGATTCTTGAATGTTCTGCCGGAGTGGGCGGCGCAGGGATGTCGCAGCTGAAGAACAGAGGAAAGTGAAAGAGTGGAGTTCTCAGAGATACTGGTCAGATATCTAACCAATGGATAAATTCCCCCAGATGATATCATATTATCATCATTTAAACGGATTACGTCTAAGTCAGTGTTTTAGTGTGTGTGTGTGTGACTGCTTTCTGTGTGTAAGGTGCACAGATTTTGTGTCTTTGTGTCTGTGGGTGGTTTGTACATCTGCCCTGTGTGTGGGATCAGTAGCTCAGCTACAGCTGTCAGTAGCAATGTGGGGCCATCTGGGCTTCAGACACACCCCAGTTTAATTCAAGACATATATCTAGTCAATGGTTATAATCAAAGTAAAAAGAAACACCTTAAAACTTGAAAACTTTGTATAAAAGTCAAGGAAAGGAACTGCTGCTCAATGTGCATAAAATTAAGTCTTTAGGTCTTTAATCAAAAAACAAGCAAAAATGTTCATTATTAGAGTTTTTTTAAACAAGAGTTCCAGTTAGATTCCTTCCATTTCTGATTTAAAAATATATATGTATATATATATACATTTACCATTAATTTGTTTGTAAAAAATGGTGTTTATAAAGTTTCCCATGAATTCTCTGTAAAACAACACTGTAGATGGGTTAGGGTTAGAAGAAGAGTCCACTTTACCACTGTGTGGATCCAATGTGACCATTTCCGGTCATGTTGCGGTGGTGGAGGTGGGCCATAAAATATCATTCCACGGGCTGCAAATGGCCCACGTGCCCCAAGTTTGAGACCCCTGTAATAGATACTGAACAAATGACTGCTAAATGGGAGGAGGCTGGTGACAGACCACCATCAGCTGTGTCACCATTGAGGTCAACCCTTGGTTTTTACACAGTTTGACCTGAAGGCCTGGGCAGCTTGTTGGGCAGAATGGTGTTTTATTGCACTGCTGCCACAACAAAACAGCGTGAGGAAGAAAAGGAGACCAGGCCGTCCCACAGTGACGCGTGTGTGTAGTGTGCTCTTAAGGTGCAGTCATGCATGAAACGACACAGCAAAGAGCCTTTCCGGAGCCCAGCTTTATGGGCAGAATGTCCAATCTCTGAGATGTGATTGGATAATTCAATATAAATACTATTGTTAGCACAGAACAGGCAGAAACTCTCTCACTAATAACCACATGACTGACTCTCTGACACCGAGCTAAGACCTGTTAAAGGGTTTGTTACACAATATATCCAAAGAAAGGAGATTAAATATCGCTGTAGGGTTTTAATATTGTCGGCAGTCGTGGCCTAGTGGTTAAGGAAGCAGACTTGGGTGCGCAGGGCTTCAGGTTCGAATCCGCCAGCTGCCAGGTTGCGCCTGCGACACGGCAACAGACAAGCAGGAGAAGAAAAATGAATGTTTAATTTCATCTATGTCGATTTACTCAATAACTAACATTGGTGCTCAGATAAAAAAACAAGTGTTTGACTCTTAATACAGTCATTAACTGCTTTATTTCTTTCTTTCTTCTTTTTCTTTATATATTCAGTACCTTTTATTATTATTATTTATGACATGGATTTCATAAATATTAAGAAAACAGCTCCCGTATATCATACTAAGAACTGTATTATGCCAACACTTAGCCGATCATTCTGTAGGTGTATACAGTAGACGCCCTTATAACCGCCCCGAAACCCTGACGTGACATTTAGATAAACTTTATTGTCCCAGGAGTCCATTCAGGCTGACTACAGGCTGTCTGCTCTCCCAGACAACATCCATAAATGTGACACGTTAGCCCTGACAGCAGGACGTGACTTTATTTCCGAGGCTGTGATCTCGTCATTGACCCCTCCCTATGGTGGCAGCAGGCGCTCTTTGACATCATTCAATGACAGGGCGAGGAAGGATAAGATTAAATTGTTCTCACGTGTATAGAGTAGTTTTCTGAATATAAAACAAAAATAAAATTTGCAGTCCTTCCATTTTTTTTTTATTCAGTAGCTGTTTACCATCACTCTCCTGCTAAGTCCATTTCCACGTCAAGCTTCTGTTTGTCTTGGCAGCCTCCAAGGAAAAACTCGAACCCAAATAAGCAGATCAGCTCCAACTATCACAGGAGTCTCTACTTAGAACAGTTGCTGACTGCTTTATTTATTTCTCTGCAAAAATGTCTGTGAGGGTGTGTTTGCCTCGTCCCACCCTGGAGCCCCGCCCCTGTATTTGGGTGTTACATGTCTCGTTAAAGTAGGCCATGGTTATAAAGACCTAAAACGTGTGTCTTGAATCTAGGATATAGAATCATCCATATCTTAGTAATTTGTTCTTTCCTTCACAGACACATCATGAAGCTGGTGCTTTTTACCGTTTCCATGCTGCTCCTGGTGGTGGCGGAGGGTACTGCAGACAGAATCCTGACCAGGAGGACCAAGAGGGACCTGGCCAGTCCACTCCATGTTGGTGGTATCAGAGACCCGTTTGGCTCCTACTGCCAAAGGAGAGGAGGCTGCTGCCCGGGCAGAGACGACCAGTGCACAGTGCCATACCTGGACACTATCTGCTACTGCGATCTGTTCTGCAACCGCACCGTGTCTGACTGCTGCCCTGATTTCTGGAATCACTGTTTGGGTGTCCAGCCACCTTTTATTGGTAAGTGTTGGTGGATGTGCAGTAAAGCATTAGCTCTAGTAAAAGACCGTGCAATTACAAGATAAATACAGGCTTCACTTATTCAGAAAATACCTTATTATACTACAGTAATTCCAAAAATCTAGATCAGACTTCACCGATTTGACTTCAGAGAGCTTCAATATAAAGTATAAAATTAAAATATTTTCTTCTGTTGGTACATAATAAAGGAAACATTAAATCACTTAACGTTGACACCAGACCATTAAAGTAAAAAGATAATGATGAATGTGTTGAGAATGTATACAAGTAGAGGAAATCACACACATCCACTTGCTTGGAATAGTTTAAAACCATTTAAAATATAGAGAAACAATGTTAAAATTATACAATTTAGTTAATTTTTTCTTAAGGCCTGATTGTCTCACCGTTGCCTGCCATTATATTTACATTTATGTGTTTAGCGAACAGTTTCTCCCAGTGTGAGGTGTAGGTGAGCTGAGCTAGGCTGAGCTGGGAACAGTAGGTTTCTTATAAAAACCTAGACAGGGGGAGGGATGAAAGGATGAATGGAGGTCAGCAGAAAGAATGTGGGCAATGCTGAGGGAGAGACAGACAATGACTGAAGGGTGGTGTTGGTGAAGGAGACAGAGAAGGCGGGAGGACCCATGTAGGTATGTTCTCCCTCTCGGTAAAGAGGTGATGTAGACTGGAAGGAACACACAAAGTTGAATAACAAAGTACAAGACACCCTAAGGCAAGCAGGGGCAAATTGTTTGACTTGTGGGACACAATGGGCCCCAACATTGGACACTGGGGCCGAGTTAACAGCAGAAGGATGGATCGTTCATTTGAACGTAAACGTAAATATTCAATCTATTATAGCATTTAAGACACCATCTACTGGGGAAATGCAGGCATTGCAGGGAAAAGGTAGAGGTACTATGGTAATACTAATAAAATGATAATAAATTATTTAACTTGGAAAAGGTTGGCAGGCCATAATAGAAGGCTCAAAGGGCCACATCTGGCCCCCGGGCCTTAGTTTGCCCATGCCTGCCCTAAGCTTTACTGTAAGACAAAACGTCAACACAGTCATAACCGTACATTACATGGAATCACATAGCTGACTGGCAGCTTAACCGTCTCCTCCGTATAAATTACCTCTACCCTAAAAATCAGACTTGTCCCAGTCTGCAGCTCAGCCCTTGAGTGAGTTGTGATTGGCTGTCAAAGGCAACTGGGAACGCGAGAATGAATTTCACAGTTGGTAAATCACACCATCAGCTCCTCAGAGGTGTGTAAAACATACACACACTGTACATTCGCAGCCAGCTCATGCTGTAAATTCCATAAGAAATCCACACTGACAGCCCCCGCTCCCCGCCGCTGTAAATCACCACGGAGATAAACCTTGTTGGGGTTCCGTCAGCAGGAGAATCAGTTTGGAATGGTTTTTATTACCCGAGCGTTGAAGCACGTTCATTCAAAGATGTTTACCCTCACATTTACAGTAGTGGTAGTACAGGGGTAGTGGTGGCCTAGTGGTGAAGGAACTGGACTGGGGTCTAAAGGTTCAAATCCACCAACTGCCAAGTTATCACTGAGGTCCACTGCAGAAGCGGTGGCATAGCGGCTTAGGAAGCAGACTTGGGTTTGGAAGGTTCTAATCCATCTACTGCCAGGTTGCCACTGAGGTACTCTGATCATAGTACTGTCCCATTCCACCTCTAGTGGCATCACCTTGTGGTTGTGGAGACTGCTTCCCCTGAGACCCGGTACCGGATACAAGTATGTAGATGAATTAATGAGTATTATCAAACCATTACAGAAAAGATTCTGTGAACCTGGAAGCCAGATTTCATTTGGGGCGAAATGATCATGGTCGGGGTCCAACATCCACCTGACACCATATTAAGAAGTCAGGCCTGTTAGAACTTCTACTCTCACCTGTCTTACAACAAGGAGACCAAGAACAAGATGTTGGACACTTTTTCTCTTCAAAACACTGCAGAAAATGTGTTCATCTTCATCTGTTCTTCGTTCTGATTGCCAGTTTCCAGACTGCCTGATTGGACAGCTAGCACCACCCAAATCACATTGCACTATTTTGAGTTTCAGTGGCAACCTGGCAGCTGGTAGATTCGAACCTGAAACATTGCAGACCCAAGTCCACTCCCTTAACCACAAGGCCACCACTGCTACCCATGCAGAAAATTGTAAATTAGCCTTATTATTTCAGATATCAGTGTCTAATCTTAATGAAAGCCACATAATCAAATGGTGCAGTGGTGGCCAAGTGGTTAAGGAACCAGGCTGGGGTTGGAGGGTTCCAGGTTCAAATCCAGCAGCTGCTCCCTGGGCGCTCAAAGCTGCTCTGGTTCACTTTGGTGATGGGTTAAATGCAGAGGTTGAATTTCCTTGTCTGCAGTGGTGTGGGTAACAATGACAAGGGGTTTCCTTTCCTTCTTACAGTCACACTTATTTGTGGGTCCTGTGCATTGATTTTAACAGAGGTGGAAAGTTAAGAGTAAGCTGGTTAAAGCACACACACAAAAATGTCTGGGAAGCCGACAGAGAAGCTAATGCCACATTCCAACAGCAGATTACTGGAGCTCAGTAATCCACCGTTGGAACCCAGGGCTCTTTAGACCTCACATACAACACAGACTCACTTATACGGCACCAACCTGCACTTAGCTTCCTTCACCATGTGTTCATGTAAATAATGTGTCATTGCCTGGTGTTTGTATTATAAGAATTATGGAAGGTTCCCAAGTCACATGATGTGTGTGTCCCTAATGTCTGTCTCCTTGTTTTCATCCAGGCACCTGTGAAAGAAACGGACACAGATTCTTTTCAGGGCAGACGTACAAAGAGAACTGCAACTTATGGTATGTGAAATCCCTCTTTCATCCAACACTTTTATCTCTCAGCTTCCTAACCCTGGGCCTTAACTCAAGGGAACCTTCAAGGAGCTTTGAGATCTTTGAAAATCTCTACATCATGTTAATAAAAAAGGAGCTTTTCGCTGACTTTATGTACGTAATGAAATATATAATTAAAATCTAACACATGAAATTGAATAGTTGTAAATAATCAGTTCTAATTTGTTGAATAAATAAAAGAGAAAAAGATAAAAACATGTAACAACAAACAGGAGTAGAAGGAACAACATGGAATGTTTATCTGTGTATATATGTGTGTGAATGTATAGTACACTTTATTTTCATTATTTCATTATTTATCAAGGTAATTTATCAAGCTAACTGGTACTTGATTTGGCCTTAGATGTGTCAAACTCAAGGCCTGGGGGCCTAATGTGGCCCGCCAAGTCTTGTTGTATGGCCCATGGGAGTTTATAAAACATTTTTTCCTGTCAATGCAGCTGCAGAGTTTACTTAACCTGTATATAAATTACAATAAACTGCAACAACATAGGTCTTTTCGTCTGACGTCACAGCAGGAATTGATGAAATCCACTCAGCTGCTACAGTTTCAGTGGACAGATTTGACTGCCAGGGCCCAGACAGACACAGAAATCCAACCAAATTTGTTTTTACTCAAAATATTTTCAGTTTGCTTGACTGCAAAGTCCATAGTTGTCATTCCTTATGTAACCAGGGCCTTTAAATGCAGCTTATTTTATCAGGTCTCTTCCATGTTCCTATCTGAGGATTCTCCCGGCTCCTTCAGCCAGAGTTCTTTAACAGAGTTGTGTTATTTTTCTACTGATTCTGACGGGGTTTTGGTCTTGATGTAAACTTCCTGAGGACATTTCTAAGATTACGGTCAAGAGTCCTTCTGTGTCCTAATGGAAGTCTGTGTCATTTTTATCTGAATGGAGGATAAGAGAAGTCAACATTAAACAGCCGCTCAGGGACTTGTGGCAGAAGTTTGTGTGAGGAAGTAAGTGGGAGAAAAGAGACCAGAATTCCTCACCTGGGCTCTACTACAGCTCACTGATTTCAACACTCGCATCAATGTCCACCCATGCTTCCTGATAGGCCTGTTGTCCGACTCTTATCAAGCTGCTCACTGAGCTTTGACCTAAAACTGTGAAGTATTTTGGAGACTTCAAGATGTGTGCTGATGAAGGGCTCGGCCGACAATTCTCCGGGGAGACTTGTTTTGGGAGGAGTAGAGCAAACAACACCGAATGTTGTGGTTAAAAATAACCCCCCTGTGTTTGCGCTCCACCAAAATCTGCATTTATGTGCCAACTCCCCCCTTTGTCACTCGCAAACAAAAGAGCGTTATGCGCAGCGGTCTCATGGACTCGTTAAGGCAGCACGCACGGACACTCGAAACCTTACACCATAACTTTGGCACACTGGGACAAACGCTCCCTTTTTCGTGAACCCACTCTCTTTCCCTGTTAATTTCCCAGATGTGCATCCTGGAGGAGGAAGACGGTGTTTCCGATTTGTTTTTTTCTGCGTACAGCTTTTCCTCCTCTCCCTTCAGTCCCTGATTAGTGGCAGTGGAGCCCACGCTGTTTCTCCTACATGTCGTCATACACCCTTAACAATCTCTGTTTTCATAGCTGCATGTTCTTTATTCTTCATCTTAATCAGGTCATTGACTTGCCTTTTACAGCAGACTTTCTACCTGTACATTTCTTGTACGCCTGTGTGAAGATGAGTCATGACAAGTGCAGCAACTCTTTTGTTGTGATGATCAGATCTCCAGCCCAGGCTTTTTCATCCTGGAGCAGCCTGCATTCTGATAAGACCTTTATCTCCTTTCAGATCATTTGAAACGTGGCGCCTACTGCATGCTACAGCGCCATCCTCACATGGGGCAACTATCTCACCTCTGATTGAGCAACAGACAGGGTTCTTTTAAAGCTGTCGATGGTGCTGAGAATATCATTTGAAAAGTCAAAATAAGTGGTTGGCAGTAATACTGTGCTTTTCTCACCCTGATGACCAAACTTTTTTGTTTGTGTCCTAATGTTGTAAGTGTGTTGTATGTTTTTGTCAGTTCAATATATGAACTACTAGATATATATAGCTAGCTAGATAGATAGACAGATACATAAATAGATAGATAGATATAACTTTATCAATTCTTTGAGAGTATCCTTCAGGAAATTATGGAACATTTTCAGAAATCGGTTGAAGTCTCATAACGGCAGCAGTCTCAAATAGGTTGAGGGCCAACCGTCATTTCGCCATAGAGCCGCATTAGCAGATAATGTTCAATACAGAAGAAAAAAAAGATGAAAATGAATTAAAAAATCAGTTTCCCACTGTAATCCAACCCTTTAGATGAGTCTTGTGATACTCAACCATTTTTTTTAGCATTGACATGCAGTAGAATCCTTCTTTAAAATCTTGGTGGCCCTGCTAACATTCAACCTTCAACAAGGTGGGGGCCACAAAAAAACGCTCCACAGGCCACAAATGGACCGCGGGCTGCAAGTTTGAGACCGCTGCCTAACGGCAACATAACTCTCATTCTTACATCTTATATTTCCTCCTCCATGTTTCCATAAGTCTATCATTATGTGTTCATGGGTGAAACAGAGACCGCTCTGCTATTATGGCGTGAATTTATGGTTCAGTTTTGACCTCATGTCTGTGTTCTCGCTGCCAAAAGGACAGCGATGCTAAGGGTCACTGTCTCTGTCCTCCAATCAAAGCAGGTTTATAGTCCTCTGAGGGACATTGGATATAAAGGTTCATTCATTCGGTCCGCATCTGTAGATGTGTGAGTTTATACATGATTCTCAGAGGTTCAGCAGGGAGGAAAGCAGTTTGATAAGCGATACACACTCTGCAGGATGCAGAGTGAATTCAGGGGAATTTTTGCTTCCATGTGCGCGCATGTGTGTGTAATAACAGTCCTGATTTCTGTGTGGGAAACACCCCTCATTCTCCCCCCCCGACTCACAGACGTACTTTATAAATACCTACTGTCACTCGCGCCCAGTCACCAACACTGGGTTCACAGGCTCTGTGACTGTGTCTGAGATATAATGCTCTGAGCTGAGTGTTTTTTAAAAGAGGCATGAGAACCAAAATATTGACGCTCAGCCATGAGATGTCCAGTCATTGTTGCTCGTGTTTGCTGCCAAAATAGAAACCACTACTAAAATCGTTTAATTTTTTTGAGGATCGGATTCTCTGGGGAAAAGGCCGACAGAGTAACTACAAGTGGTCACATATTTTTAGTGCAATTATATATAACAAATATGTAGCTTTTCTAATTTTAAGAAACATTACATAAGAGGCTTGACTTGTTCAAAAAGCTGAGCTCCATACGATCCAAGGGTCTCCAACTCAAAAAAGTTGAGGGCTACCACCCACGCCATCATTTCACCGAAGGGGCACGTCAGCTTTCAGCGTTTAATAGAAAAGAAACATTCTATAAAATCTATAAAATATTATTTTAAATTCAACTTTCACATCAAGGTGGGGGCCGCAAAATATCCTTCCACGGGCCGCAATTGGTCCATGGGCCGCGTGTTTGAGACACCTGTCTTAGAGAGAGCGACTTTGAAAAAGATTTAGAAAATAATGAAAATAGTAAGTTAGTGAGTCAATTAAGTAGTCAATTTGGCAATTGTCTTTATTTATTTTGCAGTTTCTTCTTCTAAACAATGCAAACAACCCTACGATTCATAATACACAGAGCATACTTTTTTGTAATCTCAAGAAACAAGATATTTACGAGACAGATTTTTCTTGACTAATTTATTGTTAAGTAACAGGAAAATGTGAGCGATCACTTATTAATGTTGATTATAGTTGTTCTTGGTTTAATACCCGAGAACACATCAGTATGGAGTTTAAAACAACCTTACTGACAAGCTGGTTTACTTTTAACACACCTTCTATTGGCACTAAAACGTTTAATAAAAATACCTGCTTTTAAGTAGTAGAAACTCAGTCCAATGAGCTTGGCATCCAGTTCAGACGCCACACACTCAGAAACACACGTCTCAAAGCAGACGTCTGAACGTCTTCATTAATATCCTGTTCTCTTTATCTCCATCATCTCCTTCAAGCTCTTGTTCCCTCAGTCTAAAATTACTGCCTTACTGCAAATCACAGCCATGAAAAGCTGACCTTCTCCTAACCTTCTCTGACATTCTTGTCATTTCACATCTCTGATCTTTGATCATTTGGGTCCATTTTATCCCCTGCTTCACTGAATTAGAGAAATGAGTCCGTTTTAATCAGATTACACATTTTCAGCGTTCTCACGTCTTTGTCTCTGCTCTGTCTCTCCAGTACGTGTGGAACCACGGGCCGGTGGGAGTGTGAGCAGTACGCTTGTTTGATGGAGTCCGACATGATCAATGGCATCAATAGAGGAAACTATGGGTAAAAAGATCTTGAATCAAACGTGGATGACATGATGAAAAATGATAAAAATAAAATAAACAACACATTTGTCGTAATGTTCCCTTTTTAGGTGGAGAGCAGCTAACTACAGCCAGCTGTATGGCATGACCCTGGATGAGGGAATCAAGTATCGCCTGGGAACACAGCGGCCCTCTAAGACTATCATGAACATGAATGAGATGCAGGTAAATCAGTGAAAAGGTGAAAAGGATTATTGTAGGATGTGACAGTGACCCTAACCTCAACATGTTTGTCATGGAATTCCTAAAAGAGCAGAAATTCCCCACTTGAGTTTACAGCTGGTACATCACCAGGTTCTTAACTAATGTCCTTTTTGCAGCTGTTTTTTCACTGACCCCTGAGCTCTGACCTGGCCTTAAAAGTAGCCAAAGAGAAGAAAAAATAATTTTACTGGTTGCCAGCGACGTAAACACTAACACCTTCAGTCTAGATTTCACAGTAAAATGCAAAAAGAGATCTTTGAGACTGTCATTAGCAAGTTCTCCGGTTCCAACCACATTTTATGATTTTTTTCTAGAGTAAAACAAGTGTCAAAAAACAAGTTCAGAGATTAGACCAGGTGTCCCTTAATAAATCTTGAGGGCAATGCTAACATTTAACTTTCACATCAAGGTAGGGCCACAAAATATTGTTCCACAGGCCACAAATGGCCCACGGGCTACAAGTTTGAGACCCCTAATCTGAGACCTGGTTATTCTTGTACCATTTTCATGGACAGGTTGTTAAGGTGTGGCAGATAAATACCCCTCAATAAAATTTCCGTTGTTCTGAAATATTTTCCTACCTATAAAATCTTCCTACCCCAATTAACAGCCTATAACATTCTGCTACCTGACCGGTGCAACAAGTTAGAATCTTGTATCAATGAGTTTTTTGGTGATGTCTTCACTGAGAAAATATTTCCTAATCAAATATAGTTTCAATTATTGATGATAGGATCCTAGCCATTCTATTGTTCAGTTCTTTTGTTGATATGGGTATGGATCAAGTGGAAGTAATAGACAGATGGGGCCAAAAGGAAACATTATTTCTCTGCGGCCCGGCACCAATTCACGCTTGGACCAGTAATGGTCCTCGGCCCAGTGGTTGGGGACCACTGGTATAAAGTATTACCTGAGACTGAAGTGTAAACATTGGCATGTCAGTGAAGTACATTCACCTATGGCAGTTTAACTTTTTGTTTTGCTTTAATATTGTGATAACATTTACTTAAAACAAATGTTTTTGAGGGCACGCTTTTAGTGTGATGGTTAGGGGTGTAGATGCACATGGCCATCACAGTGAGCCATCATCCAGGTGATAATGGGTAATAAAAAATGTTACAGTGGAGTTGTGACTTTGAGAACCTTTGTGATATGCAGGTTGGTAAAGGACTACACAGGCCTGATCAAAATATTTTCACCCTAATTATGGTGGCGTGCTGGTATGTGATGGAGTTTGCGTCTGGAGCCTCATCCCGCCCTGATCCACACAGTCTTTGTTTACATTCTACCCGGACAGATTCTTTGAAACGGAACCAAAACACCCGGCAGGAGGGAGGACGAGTTGACTGGAGAGTTCTTCCGCCTGCCATACCTTTATTCTTTCATCCTCACTCACATTTTTCCTTCTCTCTTTTTCTCTCTTTGCCACCTGAAATTCCTTAACTCCGTCCTCTTCTTTATGCGTTTTGTGCAAGTCTCCACCTGTGCCAGGGGCCAGATCACAGCCCTCGTAGCCCATTCATAAATCCTGGGTGAGAGACGCAGTCTGGTTTGGTCTCCAAGACTCAAACAAACGTTCATTCCTCATCCCTTCCATTTATCAACAAATGCTTCGGGTGTTTGAATGTTTGGACTTTGACCCAACACAACTGCAGCTTACTGACCGGTGGTACATTCCACCGAGTTATGCATCAGGTGGTCTTCTGCTCAGCTGAATACCTCACCCATTAATCAGAGGAATGCAGCTCAGGCGGCCCCTTTATGAGCAGGAGAGAAATTGACAGAGAAATTGTGTGAGTTGTTATCACTATTTATGCAGAAGTGAGGACGGCCTACAACGTTGGAACGTAGCAGCGTAAGCATGTTGGGCATCTGTGGAACACATGGTGAATGGGAATGATATGTGGGTTCTAACAAGGCCTGTCATCCATTGGAATTTACTACCAAGATGCACCTCTCCTCCTGACTGCTGCAATCATTAGAAATAAGAAAGTAATAATAGAGTTATGTAATCAACCTGTGTTGTATTTATGTTTTTTTCTGTGGAAGTGAACCTCACAGTCAAGGCTCAACTCTAATTCTTTCTCTTATCTGTCGTTTCTTCTGTCAGATGAACATGGATCCTCAGAACGAAGGACTGCCCCAGTACTTCAACTCCTCCGAGAAGTGGCCAGGGAAGATCCATGAACCCCTGGACCAGGGCAACTGTGCTGCTTCATGGGCTTTCTCAACCGCCGGTCAGTCAATCCCAGATTAGGATTGTATGTATACCATATGATTAAAACTAGAGAAGGAAACAGCAGGCATGGGCAAACTTTTTCACTTTCGGGCAACACTTGGTCCTAAAATTGGACACAGGGACCAAGTTCGGAGCAGGTAGATGCAGAGTTCACATGAACCAAGATGTATTGCATGTAAAAGTCATGCAAAAATGAACAAAAAGAAGCCTTTTGCCTTCTTTACACCATATATAGTAGAAATGTATATAAATATATATATATATCTACGGTAAAACAATAAGATAGAAAAGATTGAAATAAAATTTTTCATTGATCTTTCAGATCATACAACAGAAATTCTATTTCTGTAGCAACGGCCAGTTGCTATAGTAACAATAGTTTGACAATTAAGTGTAGGAAACAACTTTTGCAAAAATAATCCTTCAACAACGTAACTTTAACATGTTTTTTTTTATTAATTTTTAATAAATGGATTTTTTTTCCTCAGCTGTGGCTTCTGACCGAATTTCTATCCAGTCGATGGGTCACATGACCCCTCAACTGTCACCGCAGAATCTTATCTCTTGCGACACTCGTAACCAGGGAGGCTGTGCTGGAGGTCGCATCGACGGAGCCTGGTGGTACCTCAGACGCAGAGGGTAAACATTAAAATGATGCAGATTGTAGTTATTCTAGTTATAAAGCAAATTCAGCACAGCCTGTGTTTGTGACTTTTTGATGACCTGTCCTGGCGTCCTCTCTCCCGTCCTCTCACAGAGTGGTAACAGAGGACTGTTACCCCTACCTGCCCCCTCAGGAGACGCCTGCGGAGGTGAGCCGCTGCATGATGCAGAGCCGTTCCGTCGGTCGGGGGAAGAGACAGGCCACGCAGCGCTGTCCCAACAGTTACAACTACCACAACGAGATTTACCAGTCCACGCCGCCGTACAGGCTCTCCACCAACGTAAGCACCAAAACACACAAGCACCAGCTTAGAGCTGTCAGTGCAGCAGTCGTAGTTCACACCACTGAAACAGAACCAGATGTTGCACCAGGTTTCATCATCACATCATCATCCTTCTGCACTGATCACCAGTTTCTCATGATATCAAGAAGACATAAAGCTTTTTGGTCGTTGCCATTTTCATCGGATGAAGCTCTACTTTCTACCACTTTTAACGCCCAGCTATGACACATGGAAGAATTGAAAAACACATGGGAACTTTTAGAAATCTCACTGTCAACCAATTATTTAGGAAGTGAAGCCTGAGTTCCTGATGTGAAAAACATTGGGCAACTAAAAAACTCAATTTGAATCTAAAAAAAATTATTTATCTAAAAATTGCAGGGCTTGTAAATCCTGCTTCAGAATCGTTAAAGTGGTGTCAAACTCAATTTCCCTGCGGCCAGAATAAAAAACTGGCATTAAGTCGTGGGTCAAACTCAAAATATATTGAGAATTTAACTGTAAACATGCATGTTTTCACTTCTCTCTAGAGGTTTAATATTGTTTTTTTTTTTCATAAAAGTACACATCAGTGGTATTTGTTTCTTATTTGGTCTCTTCGTAGTCTTTACAGATCATTTTTAATGTAAATGTATGTGCAATGACAAAGAGCATGCATTATTAAAGAAGAAATTCTGACAGTATATAAGGTCTACATACTGGTGGACTAACTCTAGTACACATTTGGGCCAGATACAATTGAACTGCGGTCCAGATCTGGCCCGCGGGCCTGACTTTGACACCTGTACTTTAAGGCTCTGAACTCTATCACTCTGTGATTAGAGTTTATTGATCTGTGTGTTTGTAGAATTCACTGATACTGATTTTCTTAACATACAAACAGTGGCCTCTATAGGCAGATTCAAAGCATTGAACTTAATGCAACTGGTGCTGAGTCGACCCAGCTGATTTTGTTGTGTACAAATTTGGAACTCTCTCACGCTGTAGCGGACGTAATCTCTCTCACATGTTTTATCCGTTATTACACATATTCTTCATGCATACTTGAGCCCCCGGTGGGTGAACACGGGAATGTCAAAGCTTCAGCATTCTCAGCTGGACGGTGTTTTCAGTCGGCTTTGGCGAAACAGGCAGAAGAATGATATTGGATAAACATGTGAGACAGTGAGTGATTGATATTGAATCAGAGAAATACACTTGGGATAAGATCATCAGTAAATATCATCTGATTTGATTTCACTGATTGAATGGATCTGGAAATAGATCTGAGTCTTCAATTCTTGATATCAACTTACTTGACCCTGAAGAAAAGGGTTGAAAGTAACGACTGGAGAAATATCACTTTCTCCAAAGAGACATTTTGTGATATGAAAATTAAATCATTTAATTTGTAACAGAGTCTCAGACAATTCCCATAAGTCTCCACTTTAGTTACTGCCATAACTTGTGCTTGGGCTTTGATCGACCAATGAGCTTCAGCCGGCATCCGTCACTGTTAAATGACAACTAACGTCTCTGAAAATGTTTTCTGATGGCCTGTGGAGTCAATAAGCGAAGCATTAAAAGCAGGAAGGTCTGAGGGACGCAATCTTGTTATCTAAATTTGAACTCTAAGTGCTCTCTCCATTTTTAGTGACATGTAATGACGTTTATGTCCACTCTGCTCTGCCTATAAACACTTTGTTTCTGTTTCTTCTCCTGCAGGAAAAAGAGATTATGAAGGAGATTAAGGAAAATGGCCCTGTGCAAGGTAAGGTGATGCCTCCTCCTGTGTGTTCTTCCCCAATAGCTCCCTGTGAGTGTCAATGCCCCCCCGGGGGACTCACAAATCCAGATATGTCCATCTTGAATCCATGTGTGACCTGAAATGATGTCATCTTCAACCTTTACCACTCTGATGGTTTTGCCCGAGGTTTAACCTCTGGCCTCACTCATTCGGACAGGAACGATACATTTGCTTGTCAGTGTGGTTGAAGGTTGAACTCCGCTCCTTTCATTTGTTCACCTCTCTGCCCGGTTCCCAGCTGGACCATTGTCAAGTATAATTGAATAGAGAGTTCACATCATATCATGTGAGTGTGCTTCCTCGGTATGAGTCTCTGCCAGCGTTTTGTCCAACAGTTGGAAAAACTAACAAGACATACTGGCGTGTCCAGTTTCCCCTTTTGTCTATGCATTTGTCTCCAGCACAAAGACATATAAATAGGCTCTGCGAGCGTATAGTACGTGTTTTCGTCCATTGCCAGTCTCACGTCATGATCTCATCCATTGCATGCCAGCAGTGAAGCAGGTTCATGTCCAAAAGAGGGAATATCTGGGCTTTTCATCTCCACAGTCATTTCCCATGGAGCTGAAAATAATAAGTCATGTGGAGTTCAGTTCCTGAGATGCTGAGGTTCTATTTAGGAGAGACAAGGATGGACGGCATCAGGAATGAAGTGATTAGAGGGGCAACACAGACAGGAAGGTTTGGAGAAAAAGCCAGAGAAGCCAGATTGATTTGGACATGTTCACAGGAGGTACAGTGGATACATTGGTAGAAGAATGATCCTAGAGATGGAGCTACCAGGTAGGAGACAAAGAAGAGATTGATGGATGCAGTGAGGGAGGACACGGAGGTAGTTGGAGTCAGAGTTGAAGATACAGAGGACAGGGGGAGATGGAAATTGTGGACTCGCTGTGGCAACCCCTGAAAAAAGGGACGAGCTGAAAGGAGAAGAAGGAGAGGAGTGGAGTTCAGTTGTGCAGACTTACACGCATAGAAATTATGGATTAAGGATTATGACTTTTTGATTAATTCAGGTCTGGGTCAACGTTTTTTTATTCTCTCTGCCTGTTTGTTCCTGCAGCTATTATGGAGGTTCACGAAGACTTCTTCGTCTACAAGAGCGGAATCTACAGACACACTGACGTCAGCTTCACCAAACCTCCACAGTATCGCAATCACGGGACACACTCGGTCAGGATCACAGGGTAGGTTTGGAATATACGTCACTCTACTAGTGCTGCGTTTAATGTCCAACAAAAAACACACGCAGGTGAAGAAAATGTCAGTTTTCTTTATTCTTAGTCGTTGTCAGGAAGCGGGAGCTGCACAAACCTGAATTCCACTGTTTCACTGTTGCTCCACACAAAACAGCTGCAGTTTCAGCAGAAAATGCATAAAGTAACGATGATTCAGTTTGTAAATAAAGCAGCTGATTCAAAGCTTTTGGTGATGCCTTTAGATGAGGGTGTGCGTGTGCACGGGCTCCTAGTCGGTTCTATTGAACTCAGAAACGCACCTTTGGCTCCACGCCTCTGTCTGCCTCAGGTTCCTTTATCTAGTAACAACAGCGACCGCAAATATGCAGGCAGACAGACGACTGACACACCTGGATTACCACCACCCCTCACCCCCACCGTCTGCGTCTCCTCGTTTTCCTGCCGCATTTTATCCCAGTTCGTCGTCTCGTCACTGTTTTGCTGATGTTTTTTATTCCGAGCCCAAATGTTATTCCTTTGAGCTCGAAAAGAAGAGTTTGTGGAGTTTCTTGAGAGTCAGGTGACCTGTAGGAAGTCATTAACTTTCTTTTAAAGAGTTTGGAACATTATCCAGCTGTGTTCCTAGTGACAGTGATGTACTGCAGCGTACTCCCTCTTTAAACTCTCCAGTCATTGGCAAACTGTAAGCGACTGCTAAAAGACGTTGCAAATCATATTGTAATTATAAGAAAATAGGCCAGAGCCGCCCCATGTTGTCATCTAAAAAATAAGATTTAAAAAAGTATTGATACATCAGAAGTTTCAGTATGGGTAAGGTAAATCACTAGTTAAGATCAGATTAATGTTTTAATACTGACTTTTTGTTTACATGTTGGTCTCTGCATCAGCTGTGACGACAGTCTAGACCAGACCTGGGCAAACTAAGGCCAGGGGGCCAAATTCGGCCCATTTGGTGTTTTAATCCGGCCCGCCAAATTTGTCCAAATTATATTATTAATTTATATTATTATCTTTTGTTATCTATCTACTTTTTCCCTGCAAAGCCAGCATTTTCCAATACATGGTCTCAAAGAGGCTCAAAGCATTTCGCCTTTATTCAATACTTTACTCATCATTTATCTTTGTTCACACGGAAATACTCAATCTCTCTGATCCTGACCTGGGCCAACACTCAAGTTTTAGTACCAGCTGTAGCCCGCGAGTCAAAATAATTGCCCAGGCCTGGTCTAGACTGAGGCTACGTTATTTTCTGACCGTGTTCTGACCCGGTGTCCAGTAATTTAAAACATAAAAAAAAGGAAGAGACGGAAATAGGAACCTCCAGACAAGGGAGTTCAGCACTTTGATAAGAGCAGCTTCTTTGGTTTTATCTGATTGGACAGACAGGAAGACATAATACAGCCTGTTCACACAGCTCCGCTCTGCCTTTATTGTGTGGTTCTTTACTGTACATACCTGTCAGCATAGCGTGTGTATGGTAGTCTCCACCCTTTGTCCTCCAGCCTGTACTTAGACCATGTTAAATCACATACTGTACCTGCTTCTGTGTCTACACACCAGTCTGATGTCAGGTGACACTCTCTGGACTGAAGGTTCAACAAACTTTTTCCAACAAACGTTCCGCTGGCGTGAGGTGATGCTGAGGACACTCCTCAGAGGCCTCCAGTTTTCCGGTTCTGTAACTTCCATCATCCGTCCTTGCGTGACTGTGCTGGGGATGGAACCCAAAGCAAGGTTTAGGGGCAGATTGTCAACATGGTACATTGAGGTCCAACCTGTTGACCACTGGCACGGCTGTTTACACAGGCCAAATCCCAGAGCAGTGTGTTCCTTTAAGCCCGGGCCCTGGGAAAGTTTGTTGAGAGAGCATTGGGGTCCACTGTGGTGGAAAGGTCTTTGTCTGGGCTGCTAATCCTGACTGCACCGGACAGAGAACAGGGATCAGTGCTCTGAGGAAGAGGTCAGGGCTGGACGGGGAGGCACGTTGGCACAGCGGTATGCCCATCAGTAGTGTCCCCTGGTGAGTAAGTAAACTGATGGCCAAATATTTGGACCCTATCTGGACCACGAGCCGTTGTTTATGCAGGTCCAATAGCCAATAGCCAAGTCAAAGTTTATTCAACTCAGTAGAAAAACCCTCAGCAAACCTAGAGAGGTGGAGGTTTGCACTAGTGAGAAGAGGAATGGAGGTCAGTCGTAGCAAGACAGAGTACATCTGTGAAAATGAAAGGGTGAACAGTGGAGTGGTGAGGTAACAAGGAGCAGAGGTGGTGAAGGTGGAGGAGTCAACTGGAGAAAAGAGTCGGGAGTGATCTGTGATAGAAGAGTTTCATCTAAGGTGAAGGGAAAGGTTTACAGGACGGTGGTGAGACCAGCCATGATGGATGGACTAGAGACACTAGGAATAGGTAGAAGACAGAGCTGGAGGTGGAGGTGTTAAAGATGCTGAGATTCTCTTTAGGAGAGACAAGGATGGACAGGACCAGGAATGAGGTGATTAGAGGGACAACACAGACAGGAAGGTTTGGAGAAAAAAGCTACAGAAGACAGATTGAGATGGTTTGGACATGTTCAGAGGAGGGACAGTGGATTGGAGATTGAGCTGCCAGGTAGGAGACAAAGAGGAGATTGATGGATGTGGTGAGGGAAGACATGGAAGTAGTTGGAGTTAGAGTTGAGGCTACGGAGGACAGGGGGAGATGGAAATTGACTTGCTGTGGCAACCGCTGAAAAAAGGGACAAGCCGAAAGGAAAAGAAGAAGAAAAACTCTCAACACAGAATTAACATCTGCTTTGTAAACCTGTCTCCTAAATAGTGGCATTTATGGAGCTCTTAAAAAACACACTATTTAATTTAAATAGATTAATGTCTAGGTGTGTATTACTCCTCTGTCCATGCACAGTATAATACAATACTTCTCTGACGACAGTAGCCGTACAACTCATTTTGACAGATTTTAGAGCGACTTACGAGGTCAGTAAACACAACCAGAATTCACACATAAGTCACACTGCTTACCAAGGTGCATTGTCAATTTATGAGAAAACAATATCTTTGTGTGACTTATGGTCTGGGAACTACACTATGTGATGTTTATCAATTCCATTTCACACATGTTCAAGTTAAAAGAAAGTTCAAGGAAACTTTGCCCTGAAAAGTCATTGCCAGTGTTGCCAATCACTCTTATTTCCCAGCATTCTTTTCCCTTCTGAAGAATAACAAGTCATTGGGCAACGGGGGTCTCTTGAGGGATGAAAGGGTCAGGGAGCAAAAACAGGATGGGAATGGACTCTTTGAGAAATACTTTCCTCACTATTGACCCAAAGCGTAGGCATCTAAAAGTGCAAGGCATGATGGGAATTTATGGACCCTCGCCAGGTTTTTTTTTTGGAGCAAAGCAGCCGACTGAGGTGATGGACAAGATAAACATCAACGTTCAGATTCACACGCATGTTTGTTTTTTTTTTTTGTCCCCTCATCAGTTGTGTTGTCTCCTTTACTTACACCGGGGTGTGTTCACTTCCTCGTCACCTTCCCTCTGCTTCCTGTTTCTATCCGCGGTATGAAAATAGCAGTGGAGAAGGGAATTCCGTGTTCTTTGGATTGGAATGATGTAGGAGTGCGGTTAGATGTTGTCCTGCCATAAATACTCTGTTCTCAGGATGTTGCCTGCGAGATGAAACGCAGGTTTTTGTCCCCTACAAAAACAGCACTTGAGCTGTCAAAACTGATTCTGAGTCAGTGTCAGGAAACATGTTTGTAGAAAGTCAGTCCTCCAACTGTGATACAATCAGTCTGACTTTGTCTTTGACTTCTTCTCACCAGGTGGGGAGAGGAGCAAAACTATGATGGGACAACAACAAAATATTGGGTAAGCTTAAGCTTGTATTATTAGGAAACATTGTTACATGATTCCTGAAGATAACAAAACTTAATCTTTGTTGCAAAATCCACTTCTAGATTGCTGCCAACTCCTGGGGGAAGAACTGGGGCGAGAACGGCTTCTTCCGTATCGCTCGTGGTGAGAATGAGTGTGAGATCGAGGCGTTTGTGATCGGAGTCTGGGGCAGGATCACCATGGAGGACATGCACAAACATCACCACCACCATCGTCGCCGACACATTTAAAGACAGATTTCTTTCATCCCACGTTGAAATGACTGTTGTCCTTGGATGAAAAACTCGACAAGAATAAGAGAACGCCATTGTTCGTGACATTCCCCTGTGTACTGAGCTGGACGCAGCCTCCACGAAGACAACCATAAAGTCTAGAGAATGTCCTCTATTCCTCACTCTGGGGATTATTGCATCTGCTCCTCACCCATGATGTCCCCCATTTAAGGGGAACCCACTATTTCCCAATGTTTAAATCAAGCAAAAATATAGAAAAGCCTTAAGCCAAAGCCTGATATAGTTGCCTTCCAACGTGAGACCTCAGGTAACGACTCTTCCAAAGACCACTCTGCTCAGAATCCTGCATAATTCCCAGTGAAACACGGTCACCTTGAGTTGGCTGATGGCACAAGGAGAATCTCAGTGTCAGTTTTTTTTTTTGGTGTCAGGTGTTAATGTGAACCCTGATTCTTTTCTGTCTCTTAAGTCTTTAATCCAGACGGACCGGGTTACAGAGGCGTAGAAAGGAGGAAATGTGAGACAGAAAACTCCTTTTGAGAGCAACACACTCACACACACACACAACCACCTCACACCAGTAATGTGATCATATCCCATAGATGATCCCGTGTACATTCACCTGTCAGTTATACACCACCACAGTCTGTTTCATTCCTTTAGTCAGAAATAGGAAGCTTTTGAATAGAGTTTATAGCTGCAGGCGTAGAAAGTGTCTCCTACATTTCAGGGAGAACCAGAAGATGGTGTAAAATTCCAACCTGGTCCAGACATATCACACAGATAATGAGTGAATAAATATTAGAAATATGACTTCTTATTGAGATATCTTTAATTGTTTTGAGTAACCACTGCAAATTAGTTGTTTTATATTATTTCATCAACAGAAACTGCCAATTCAGACCTTTTTTTGTAATTTATTATATTCAGAGGCATAGTTTGGGTGTGCGCTGTAACAGAAACATGAGACCAGATGACTGTATTAAAGTCTTAAAGTGTGTTTTTTTCCCCTCTATTCACTGTTACATTGATGACCTATTTTTTTTTCAGTTATATTTTTAAGGTTTATTTTTCATATTAATGTATTGTTCTTAAGTCACGCATCACTCGGCTTGTCTGTTGCTACTTGTCTGATGTCGGAGGACTGTGCTGCCAAATGTAGTTTGTTTTTCGTAGAGAATAAACAAGCGCAGAGTTTCACAAATGCTTAAAAACAAATTTGACGGCCTGCAGATTAGCTCCTCCTACACTTTTATATATTCATATAGAATTCTGTGTTCATTCTCTTGGACATTTGAAAAGACTATCCTCCTCAGATGTCTCGATTTATGGTTTTTTTCCACAGGATTTTACTCGTAAAGTACGCAGGTTTGTCATTAGCATTTGCCTCAAATTACATCTGCATATCCGTTAGGTATGACATAAAAAGCTTGTCTCTTTTGTCTGGGCCTGTAATCTCAAAGACGATGTCTTTTAGAGGCAGAGATCAGAAGAGAAAAGCTTGCAAGGAGACATAATGTGCAATGCACCCGAGGGTTTTAACGTAGATCTGTAGTTTTTACATATTGCTGCATAGCGTATATTGCTAAAGTACAAGGTGATCCTTCATTTCACTGCAGCAGGTGCTAGAATCCCAACTGGACAGAATGACCTGGATAGTATAGTACTGATCTCCAACTGTTGTGTTGGACCGTACACCTCCAACAAGTCTGGTTCCAAAGATTTACAAGCTGTAGGACAGGATGCATTTCCATGTAAATGTATCACTTAAAGATGATCGTATGACCAGTGAAGAAACAGTGCGGCAGAACAAATAAGAAACAAGGTTTAAGGCTTTTGTTCCTGCTGGTTAATTAGCTAAATAGTTAGTAGCTAGCTTAGTATCAGTAACTTTTAGTACATGATATTTCCTAGTTTGGAGTCAGAACCTTTTTTTTGTCTATACAGAAGAGAAATTTGACCAATGGAAAATCCATTATATCAAAGTTAACAATTGGATTAGCTCAAACTAAGGATGGATTAGGATTAGGTGTCAAACTAAGGCCCATGGGCTAAATCTGGCTCTGTTATTAAATTTGGCCTTCAAGATCATTTCAAATATGTACTAGAGTTGTACCATTGATGTGCGTTTTATTTCTGATTTAATTTATCATGCGTTGATAATATTAAGCGGCTGTTTTCCCGAAAAAACAAAAACAAACAGGCAGTTGCTCGGGACCAATAGGGGGCCTGGTAATTTTTTTTCTGCAGTTACTGATAGGTGAGAGAGTATTTTTCAATAAATATTCAGTCTGGTCCATGACATCGTGAGAGCTATGTTTGTGTTTGAAAACCTGTGCCTTTTTTTCTAAATGCTACCACAAAGACTACGGGACCAGTTTTACCTCTACTCCATAGAATCCCATAGTTGCCTTAAGTTTTTTAGTCCAGCTCTGTCCTCGGGACAGTCGTGAACTCAACCAGACATGAAAGATAAACCACTCATTTACTGATGTGTAGATTTTTATTTATAAAAGATGCTAAATATATGTCTATTCTTTTATCCGTTTACAAATGTTTTGCTGTCTCTTAATGTATTGTCTGCACTTAATGCAACACCACTTAATGCAGCACAATAAAGTCTGTGTGAAAGTGCTTGTTTTGTACAGTACGGTCTTTTAAAAAAACATTTTCCACAAAGTTTCCTGCTGTGGAAAATACATTAAATGGAATAGAAGGTGATTTTAAGAAGTGCATGGGATCAGTAATCACCACAATGGGAGTGAGTGTTCACGAAAACCGTCGCCAGGCAGGATGAGGAAAGTTTTTCTTAGGATCTGCTGTGTAAGCGCAATATCCAGCACTGAACTCAATTCCACTGCCTCAGTGAAAGCACATTTTACTTTAGGTATATTTATTTATTTATGTATATTTTGTATATCAGCACAATCTTCTCAGAATCTGACTCTTCTCCCTGTTCCCAAGTGAGATTTGTTTATCGTAAATTCATTCCGCTGCAGGCCCCGTATGGCTGTGTCCTACATCAACACCTGTGCAACATCTGCCGCAGAAAGGGACAGTGTTGGTTTAAGTGTCAAAAAAAAAAATAACAGGTCTGTAAAATGAGAGAAACGCAGCAAATTGCTGCATAGATCATACGTTTCAGTCAGTGGAAAAAAAAACTACCAGGTGTTGTGTTTGAGTGTGGGTGTAAAAAAACAATTTGTAGGCTGGTGGCGGTGGTCGTCTGGGCGGATGACCTAACCCTGCATTCCTGAGTTGGAACGCCACGCATCGCAAAGATAAACTTGAAGTTTTTCAAAATTTTTGCTACTTTTTGACACTGTTAAAGAAGCTTTTGATAATTTGGGCTGTAAAGGTATAAAGAAAAACATTATTACATTGGTTTTGTTATTGAACCACAGACCAGGTTTCTAACAATTATAGGAAAAAAACATTGTGTCCACTTGATCTTTTGATTTCTACATTTCTATTGTTAAAATTGCTGAATTTACGCAATAAGTATTTCTACATTTTCATGAATTCAAAGAGGGAGGCAGGAGGCTGCTCCGATAGGGGGCAGTGGTGTGCAGTGAGGAATGACTGCTCCTGAGCTACAATGGGTAACAGGTGCACGTCACTGCGTCCTGTGGCGGGAAGTGACGCGAGTGACGTCCTATCATTTTCAATCATGGTAACGGAATACATATTGAACACCTTTTCCTACAAAAAATATAATATTTTTATTAATTATATAATTGAATAAGATAATTAATTGTGTTTTTATACTGTATTTCCGGCTGAAAAACAAGGCTTTAGTCCGAGGACGACAAACTCCGGAGCTAACAGAGCTGCTCCAAAATGGTAGGTAAAGATAACGCTGAGTACCAAAAGAGTCGCCGCCTTTTGGGTGTTTTAAATTGAAATATACAAACAGTGTTTCTATTTAAACAGTTAAAAAAACAATGAATAACTTGTAAAACGTTTTATAACATAGTATAGCGTGTATTGAACCTGTGGAGTTCAGGTACCATCGGAAATTTAAGAATCTGACATGGAGATGCTGTTAAAGTTGTTTAACGGGATTAGAAAATAAGTTGTTGACACGGAATTTGTAAAACAGATATAGAAAAAGTTTTCTCTTGGTTTTCAGTCCAAGATATTCTAGTACAACTTTTGTATTACCAATGTTTCAGTCAGGTCAAAATTAATTTTCTGTTCATTTATTTTTACATTCGACTAAATTTTTTCCATTTTCTTCTCCTCCTCTCCTTTCAGCTTCTGCCCCAAAGACAGCCCCTATTGCTTTTCTATTTCACCCTGTCATTGCATCCATCAATCTCCTCTTTGTCTCCTACCTGGTAGCTCCATCTCTAGGTTCAATCCTCTACCATTGTATCCACTGTCCCTCCTCTGAACATGTCAAAACCATCTCAATCTGCCTTCTGTAGCTTTTTCTCCAAACCTTCCTGTCTGTGTTGTCCCTCTTATCACCTCATTCCTGATCCTGTCCATCTTTGTCTCTCCTAAAGAAAATCTCAGCTTCTTTACCTCCTCCACCTCCATATCTGCCTCATCTTCTGCCTATTCCTTGTGTCTCTGTTAACCTTTCCCTCCACCTTAGCTGACTCTCTTCTATCATAGATCACTACTGACTCTTTTCTCCAGTTGTTCCATCCTGACTCCACTCTATTCTTCTCCTCTCCTCCACAATCTCCACTGCATCTAAATTCCTACACCTTCCTTCATTTACACAGATGCCCTCTGACTTGCTACACCTGACCTTCTACTTTTCTCCCTAAACTCTTTATCAAAAAACCTGAAAAATCAACACAATATCTCACAGCTTATCTCCCTACAGCAGGACTAACTATGGGAACTCGGATCAAGGGATCGGTCTGAGATTGTTTATGGTTCCCTCATTGTTTCTACGTCACCAGGCGGTTCCGAAGCATTCATTACTTCAGCACTGACTGCTCTGCTCTGTCTTAGTCGATGAGCGCATACCATAGAAAGAAATGGAGGAAGTAATTATTAAGGATTCTGGAGATGGAACAATCATTGGCAGGAGACTCCACCTACAATTGTTCAGCTCCTCTTCTGCCAAATGAGGCTCATTGTGGCCTGTGCTACGTTCACACACACATGGACATAAAGTGTTTCCTACCTTTTTGTTTCGTAGTCACCGTGACACATTTCATTCCATAACGTAAACCTCTTTCTCTGTTTGTTATCAGGTTATGGTTGCAACAAAACATGGAAATAGGCCTTGACCAAAGACCACGAGTGCTGTCAGGGTGAGTGTTTAAAAACGTCCCCTTCTTTCACACGTTATCTTCAGCGAACCATTTTGTTCTGTTATCCACCGATTATTACCAGTATATCAGGTTACGATGTATTGAGGTGGTGCAAAACTGAATTGTGCCAAAATGACGATAAAGTCTGTCTGTGAGTAAACATTGAGGAAAATATGTCCTAGGTAATTCAGAATGTCTCCGTCCTTGTCTTTCTTTCTGTCAATTCAGGTGAAAAACACTCTTACGCTGTTTTCAGGTGCAACCTACACATTTGTATCCACCAATTACACGTAATGTCTATAATTTAGCGTACCTGGAAAACCAGGGATTTGAAGTAGAAATAGAAAACATCATAAAAAAAACACACCAGGTATTGAAGGGAACCCTCCTGAAATGTTCTGAGGAAGGGCCGAAACACATGGCTCTAAGGGGGAATCCTCAGACAAAAGTATGTCCTGCGTAGCTTTGAACTATTGTTGTCACTGAGTGAAATGCCTTGTGGGAAACGGAAATGTGATATATAATGTGGAATTATTAGTCTGCACAACAGATGTGACGTGTTTCCTGTTCGGAACGTCGTTATCTGTAATCAAATTAGTCCAGAGAGACTACTTTAGAACAATAAAGTTAAATGTTTTTTTTTAAAAACCCGTAATCACAGACTCTGTTCTAGTACTTTCTAGAATGTGTCTCAATGCTGCCATCTTGCGTTGAAGGTGCAGTACGGCGGTTAGAAGAGAGAGAAAAAAAACGACTCCGGCATTTTAAAACTTTATTGAATCTGCTAGTTGCAGCAATGTGCGTTGTTAATTTGGGTAATTTACTCTCTGATTATCAAATTAACTTCATTGCTCCAACTTTAACTGACACAGACTGTTTCCGGTAGATTAGTAGCTCTACGATTTAAAGTCGACACCTGTCGCCCTCTAGCGTGGGCCGTTTCCTCTCCTGCATTCACACATCCTGTAGGCGCACATGTAGAAAATACCTGTAACAGACAGAGATCATGGGATGCGTTTTACTATTTACTCTTTGTCATATAATATAATATTCCTATCGGATTCTTTGGTGACTCTTTGGTATTTTCTCACCTGCAAAAAAGGTCATAAGCATGGCTACCCAGCCTAGTATGTAGGACCAGGAGAAGCGCCAATCACCGAAGCGCTTTCCTAGGAAGTTGATGGTCACCCCAGTGTAGATGGCCATACCCAGCAGAACAAAGAAAGCTAAGAGGGAACAGAGGAAGGGATCATTCCAGTGATGCTTTAAATACTGTACGGACAACGTACATCGTGTGAAAACTGCTGCGAGTGGACAGACAACTCACTGGAGACAAAAAACATGATTCCTGCAGCGAAGGAGCGGTTGAACCTCTCAAAGGAGGAGAAGTGTGAAAAGGACATGATGCCAGCGATGATGCCTGCGAAGCACGACATCCCTGAGAGGATCATGAATGCCCTGGTGGCATTCCAGTAAGCTGGAAAAACAGGAATAAAAGATTACTGTGGTCGTGTTTAAAATGACTTCATCAACTTCTAGTCATTCTTATGATATCATACATCAGCAGTTAGGTTCTCTTTGCTCCAAAGTTGACTCACCGATGCTGTCAGTCTGCATGTAGCATTTGTTGGACATGCAGTATCTCCACAGACCCTGGTGGGCATAGTTTCCAGACAGCCTGTATTGCATCCAGTAGTCGGTTGCAGTGGAGACCACCAGCAGGATGTTGCCCACTATAGCGCAGAACAGACCCCCTCCCATGAAACTGTACATCTTGAGCTGATAAAACAGGGCCACGGCAGAGCTACTGGAGGAGAGAGGAAGTGGGGTCAAAATAAATGACAATCATTGTAATTAGTGGCTATGGTGAAACCAAATTAATGGTGAAAACAGGGTTGTTACTGCAGTGGAGCTGTGTCTAAATGTGTGAAATAATCACTTAGTATCCTAAAAAAATAATTAAGTTAGTAGATAAACTGTCAGGATACATCATCAACATCTGTAAAAGTTCGTAACTGTCCAACTGACACATAACGCAACTTGAAATATGTGTAGTCACAAAATAAACCCATTCAATTTGATGATTTCCTTACCTTTTTTGAGTTGAAATGCGCTGTCTCTTCTGGCCACCTTCCAGAGGTGAGGATACAGACAGGTGGAAGGGAAGAGTGAGATCGCTGCTGCTCACTTGGTGGCAAAGAGAGAGAGTCACTGACAAAACTACAAGCTAAATGTTGTCCCCTCACTTGCGTTCTGTCAACCAAAGCAAAATCCTTTGTGACCAAACCGTGTCACCGTGTGGGGTGCACTTGAATGAGAGGTTCCTAGGGCCACACAGTGCACATGATCTTGCTCTGTAGTGGTGTGTGTGTGTGTGTGTGTGTCCGTGCCCCTGGATGTGCGTGGTGGTCTGTGTCTTTTTTTTAGGGGGGTTTTGTTTGTTGGTAAATGGTGTGTTCTGGAACTGGGGATGTGCATGGGTGTGCAGGTCTGTCTGTCTGTGTCAATGCAACGTGCTGAAATAGGCACTTTCCTTTGAGCACCAGCATCACACTGTGGCGGCAGCAATGCAGTCATTTATGGCGGGGCCACTCTATAGGAGTAGATTACTGTTTCACACTAAAATAAACTTGATAGATGTAAAGATGTCCCTTGTATAAATAGATAGAAATACAGACTGATTCAGTTTGTTGTTTGTCAGTACAATGTTATAGATGTTGATGCCAGAGCTGAAGTGATTTTAGTTATTATCAAAAAAAAACATGGAAACTGGGTTGATATCAGATTTGGAATTAAACCCTTACAAACGATTTTTGATGTTATCCTCCAAACAAATGTACATTTAGTGGTACCAGACATAGAAATGAACCTGAAATTGAAGAAAATAGCAGGGTGGTCTAATCATTTTCCATGACTGTAATACATTGGTTACTGATTTTCAGTCTGCCATTATAAGTTAGAAGTCCTGTATTTAAACGCATAACAATAATCTTTTTTGTTGCTTGATATGGATGATACTGATAAATACGCCAATACATAAACTTATCAAAGGATAGAAAAGGGAAAAACCTATGATATGATATATGTAGAAAAATATTAAAAGAAAGAAAAAAGGCCTTTATATGTTTATATATCCTGTATATATATAATTCAATTTGGTTTATTTTATTGACTATACATATTTATACATATATATGTAAAGATGTAACAAGATTGCATTAAACAAAGAACCTTGTGTTTTTTACATAACATATATAGATTATCTAACTCAATGGAAAAAATGAAGGAATAAAAGAAAAAAAAAGGAATTCATTGATGATAAATGAACCTTGTGTTTTTTACATAACATAAATTATTTAGCTCAATGAAAAAAGGAAGGAATAAAAGAAAAAAAAGGAATTCATTGATGATAAACATGCATGTGTGTATTTATAAGGTTTGTTTGAGACAAAATAAAGAAACTTCTTCATTCAAAATGTATAAAGTCTTTTTTATATATTTGTATATGGAATGGTTTATTGTTCATACACCCACATATATGTGTGTTCGTTATATAAAAATTATATACATATATATGCAGATATGCATATACATTGTAGCGTTAATGTTGTGTGAACAATATTGACATAGTGGACATATTTGGATTGTGAGGTCAACGTTCTCCTTTTATCCATGGACGTAGATCTATAGAGACATTCTGTATTATCCACCCATAGCGAAGTTATGCTTTGAAAAAAATGTAGTTCTTAGAGACTCCGGAGGAAGATTGTTTTCTGAACAATGAAACCCGTGACGTGTGCGGGGGAGAATCTCCTCTGACAAACGTCAACTCCTGCGATTTCTTCTGGAAAGAGGTCTGACCTCTTTTGCCCCGGAAGCTGACGGCAGTCGTGAGCTGTTCCATTGGTGGAGTAAAGATGGCTGACCGAGGCGCCGCAGATCCTGGGAATAACAACAATGGTAAAACCGAAGCCTCGGAAGGAACTATCATTAAGGTTACAGTAAAAACCCCTAAAGATAAGGAAGAGATCGCCATCGCAGAGGATGCCTCCGTCACCCAGGTTTGTAGATGAAACGCAGGGGGCGCTGAGTGCTGCGTGCTCTCACGTCATTCTGCCCACAACTTCAGCTAACACGGCTAACTAGCTGTGTTAGCATATGGCGTCACTTTTACCGGCGGATGGCCGGCTGTTAAAATTTAAATAGCTACTGTTTAGTCATAGTTTTACCGATTAAAACGGGGGGTATTTGGTGTTATTACTATATTTTATAACTCGAATAGTTGGCTCCACACACTTTATTGTTCGCGACGGCTAACCGGTTAGCGACTAGCCGGCTAGCAGCTAAATGAGGCTCGCTCGCAGTGAAGCCAATGTAGCGTCAGTCAACCCGCCGTTGTCCGCGTCTTGACTGAGTTTACGTGCCGTTAAGGCCCGGGGGTTGGTTGTTGGCGTTTACATTCGGACACTAGCGTGAAACATGTCACTTTAGGACGTTATTGACAGCGAGGCTCAGCTTCAGTCTAGAACATTCTCTCCTGCTGTCACTGAGTCATCTTGCTTCCTTGGGAATTCACAGCGTTCTCAGGGCAGCGCTTTGCCTAGAGACGGTCTACACTGTTAAAACAATGTAACGACAAGACAGTATTGAATCATATGTTTCTGTTAATCGTTTTGCCTCGCATATATAAACAGCCTGTGAACCTAAGCAGCCATTTTTGTTGTCTGAAATCCGTCATAATGTCATTAGAAGATTATGCGCAATGAGATTTATTTTAATTGCCGCAAATTTTGTTGTCATACCACAAAATATTTGATGTGTTCATTTTATTTCCTAGCTTTGATACAGTTTTCTCCCTTTGGCCACTGGGCCTGTTTTTATTTTACTCATTTGTAAAACAACTGTATACAATTAGTTATTGTCAACAACAGACACTTATTGTTAAAACACAGTAACAGGAAATCATGATATTTCAGAGGAAAGCACTGCCTTCATTTCATCTACATAAGTAAAAAGAACTTATTCTTATAGAGAATCACACAACACAACAACAATGTAGTGTTGAAAATATTAAAGCTTCCTCCTCTTAAGTGAACCTGGGCAAACTAAGGCCTGGGGGCCGGATTGGGCCCGTTTGGTATTTTAATCTGGCCCGCCAAACTTGCGTAAATCATACTTATAATTTATAATATCGTTGTCCTTCTGCATTTTCCCTGCAGAGCCAGTGTTTTCCCAATAGACCGTCTAAAGAGGCTTATAGCAGTTGAGCATTTGAGAATGACGATAGCTATCAAATCAAATGTAGTAATTTTACAGAATTTTTGCCAGTTAAATTCACCTGAGGTTGATATTTATTCTTAAAAAAAGATTCATTTCACTCTGTTTCACAAAGCTATTAACATTTGAGAGTCCACAGCCTCAAAGCTAAACTAAAGTTTTAGTTTCCATTTGTTTTACTTACAGAAGTTTATCAGTATGTGCCCGCCATGGCCGCAATAAAACCAACAGTAAAAGTTGTAGTGGTTAGGGTTACTTTTGTTAATGTGGTTGGTTGTGCGGTAATAATTACCACATGTCAAACAGCAGAACCCTCCATGGGACCTAATCTTATACCTGATCCCAACACAGCACAATCAAATGACCTCTGCTCTACGCAACTATTTGTTGCATCATGTTCTTATCCAGTGAAGTTCATGTAAATATTTTTTTCTGTAATGACTCAAATGTATGTACAAGTTGAAATTATACCACGGCGCTCCTGAAGGGTTAGATCTTGGACTTTAGAGTCATTGTTGACACAGCAGTTGGGCTGAAAAATAATAATCTTAGTCGCAGCTGGACAAAAACAAATTGGAGTGCTCACATTTGCCACTAAAACACACGTTATTTATTGTTTGTGTCTAAACAAGTTGTTCGTCGTATCTTCTGCAGTTCAAGGAAGAGATCTCAAAGCGGTTTAAAGCCAAACAGGACCAGTTGGTTCTCATTTTTGCAGGGAAGATTTTGAAGGATGGCGACAGCCTCAGCCAACACGGTATCAAGGATGGCCTGACAGTTCACCTCGTCATAAAGACGGCACACAAGTAAGACACAAAAAAGATAAATATGCTTGCCAAAGGATATTCCTTTTTTCCTGAATTTTTTTTTTTTTTTTAAATCTTGCATTGCTAAGTAGAAAAATACAGCAAACCCTGTCAGACCCTCAAAGCACTTTGAGCTCTGCTTTGTAAAGCGAGTTATTATTAATGAATATATATTTTTTGAATTTATTTCTTCTTACCCTAACCCTGTCCCTTTGGCTATGTTTGAAAAACCTTGCTTTAAATGATTAAAACCAGCGTACTGTAGAGATATCAACCAGTATATTTGCTGAACATTTCCTTACCCTTTGACATTGTAGAGCCGGTGAAAGCAGCAGCAGCAGCAGCAGCACCACAGCCTCCAGTTCAAACCCCGCTCAAACAGGCAGTTCATCCACCCCCAGTCCAGCAGTCAACCCCACTACAACAGCAGGTTCTTCTGGCTCAGCCCCACAATCAACACAAACACCCAATGTTTTATGTAAGTTCAAGTTTGTGGCACTGTTCACTTTCCATTCGCACGTCTTCTAAAAGTTTGGGATATTGAAACCTCACGGTTACCATCACCTTACTTTCTCAGCTGGCTTTGGTGACCTGGCAAACATGGCAGGACTGGGTATGAGCTCGGGCAACTTCATGGAACTGCAGCAGCAGATGCAGAGGCAGCTCATGTCCAACCCGGAGATGCTTTCCCAGATCATGGAGAACCCGCTGGTGCAGAACATGATGTCTAACCCTGACCTAATGAGACAGATGATCATGGCCAATCCTCAGATGCAGCAGCTGATGGAACGCAACCCGGAGATCTCTCACATGCTCAACAACCCTGAGCTAATGAGACAGGTAGACTAATCACAACGTTCTTCTATTTGGATGCTTGCCCACAGAAACTCAAGTAAGAACCTTGTTTTTGTTTTGTTGCGTGCCAGACTATGGAGCTAGCCAGGAACCCAGCCATGATGCAGGAAATGATGCGAAACCAGGACCGCGCTCTGAGCAACTTGGAGAGCATCCCAGGAGGTTACAATGCCCTGCGAAGGATGTACACAGATATTCAGGAACCTATGTTTAGCGCTGCCAGGGAACAGGTACATTTTTACAGATCGTATGTTTGCTTATGCAAAAAATAAATCGATGTTTTATAAACTTTTTTACGGCCTCCTCTTTATATTTTGCTTTGTGGATTTGCGTTGTTTTTTTTGTTTTTTTTAAATCATTTTTTTTGTTGTCGTTCCGTGCAGTTCGGTAACAACCCATTCTCAGCTCTCGGTGGCGGCTCTGAGTCTGGTGCCCAGCCATCTCGAACGGAGAACCGTGAGCCTCTTCCAAATCCTTGGGCTCCACCAAATTCTTCTAACCCCCCTGAGAATACAGGCAGCACTGCGGGAAGTGGCAACAGCAGCAGCAGCAGCAGCACCACGGGTGGCACCAATCCTACTGTGTCCAACCCTCTGGGCATCAACGCAGGAAGTCTGGGCAATGGTACAACAGCACACTGTACTGACTCTGCTCATTTGTTGTGTACCAGGTGTAGTTCTTCTAAGTGCAGACGTGTGAACATAGAATTATGTTGGCTGACATTTTCTTCATCTTGCAGGCATGTTCAACAGCCCTGGAATGCAGAGTCTAATGCAGCAGATTTCTGAAAACCCTCAGCTGATGCAGAACATGCTTTCTGCCCCCTACATGCGCAGTATGATGCAGTCACTGTCCCAAAACCCAGAGTTGGCCTCCCAGGTAGGATGAAGGATGTTTCGTCTCATTGCAATTATAATAATTCTTCACATACCGCTGTGATTGTTGCCCTTTTAGGCTTGTAATGAATATCAATTGTGGTTATAAGTATATCCTAGTTTCAAAATATATCATGTCTGATTTTTTTTTTTTTTCTTTCCAGGTTCTTATGAATAACCCCTTGTTTGCTGGAAACCCACAGCTGCAGGAACAGTTTAGATCTCAGCTGCCAATCTTTCTTCAGCAGGTAAAGCACTTTGTAGGACTTATCCAAAACACTCTGTATGATAATGAACATAAACACATCAAACAGAGCAGAGGACAGTCCACCGTCCTGTGTCTATAGAACCACTCGTACTTGAAGACATCGTGAAATCGGTTCCTCTCAAATCCCAGCTCAGAGGGCCAGACATCTGGCTGACGCTTTGTGTTAATAATGCAGGAGATTCTCTGCTAATTGAAGATTTAAAGGGTAAACCACAACCTGCTGGTTAATTCCACTCATCTTTGCTCCTCTGGTTTGGCTGCAGATGCAGAACCCTGAAGCTCTGTCAGTGATGACCAACCCCAGGGCCATGCAGGCTCTCATGCAGATCCAACAGGGCCTGCAATTGCTGCAGACAGAGGCACCAGGCCTGATGCCAAGGTGTGTACACACAAAAATATATACATACTTTAAAAATACAAGTGTTATTTGTGTCTTATTTTTCTTCTTTTTGATCTAGTTTGATGACGGGTGGTATCCCTGGCATGCCCACCCCAGGGGGCATGCCCACCCCAGGGGGCATGCCCACCCCAGGGGGCATGCCCACCCCAGGACCCATGCCCACCCCGGGACCCATGCCCACAGCAGGGTCCGTGCCCACAGAGAACCCAGCCACCTCTCCCAGCAGTGCGGGAACAAACAACGCCCAGCAGCAGCTGATGCAACAGATGCTCCAGATGTTTGCTGGTGGAGGAAGCGCAACGGTACATGCAAGCGCAGATACTGAACGTCTTCGCACAACAGATTGAGATGGTTTGGACATGTTCAGAGGAGGGACAGTGATTATATTAGTAGGAGAATGATCCTAGAGATGGAGCCACCAGGTAGGAGACAAAGAGGAGATTGATGGATGCAGTGAGGGAGGACATGGAGGTAGTTGGAGTTGTCGCTGTGGCAACCCCTGAAAAAAGAAAACAAGCCTGAAAGGAAAAGAACCATGTTCCCTAAAAAGCACCTAGACTTTCTAGTTGAATTTTAACCTAATTTAATTTTTCAGAACAAAGAAAATGTGTGTTTTTACAGGAACAGGAGAAATAGTTAAGGTCACTGACATACTGAGAGGTTGTGGAGGTAACAGGTCCAGGTTGCCTTAGAATCATCTGAGGCAGCAACAAATGAAAGCAGGTGCAATGTTATTGTCTCAGATTCATTTTTTTGTTGCGGCAAAATACTTCATTTTTTTCCAGCCATCTTTGTAATGTCCTTTTTTCTCGTCCTGCAATAAGTGTCACTGTGAGACAGCCCTATTATTAGTAGTATCTTCTAACTTTTTTTTTTTTTTCCTCTGTAGACCCAGACCCCTGAGGTGCTGTTCCGGTCTCAGCTGGACCAGCTCAACGCCATGGGATTCATTAACCGTGAGGCCAACCTACAGGCCCTCATCGCTACTGGAGGAGACATCAACGCCGCTATAGAGAGACTGTTGGGCTCCCAGCCCTCGTAAAGACATACAGCGCTCCCTGATGCAACAAAACAATACAAGCATACAGACATACACACACACACACACACCTTAGCCACACACACAAATCCACAGCATCTTCAGAAATCCAAGAGAAATCTAAGTGTATTTTCCCAAACTTTGAAGAAAAAAAAAAACTCAGACCGGAACTGTAATGGCCCCTATCTCCGCCCCCCAGTTCTTCATCTGTCCTCAAATCATTCCCTCGTCCCCGTCCTTTCTCTTTTCTGGCGTCGTTCACCTTAATCTCTGTTGTGTTCCAGAGTGCTGCTGCTGTAGAGCCAGTTATAGAACCTATTTCACCTTCAGTTGTGTCCTGGTGCAGAGAGACGAAGCCAAACTTTCTGTTCACGCGGAAATTCACGTGATTCCCTAATGCATTGTTTCCATGGCATCGTAGCAGAGCGCAGTATCACAGAAAGACGTACGCGCACACCTTTTTACACCTTACATGATGTGATTGGCTGTTGACTCCATTTTTTTTTTCAAATGGCCACTGTGTGACATTTTAGTTAGACTGCAGGATATTTGGCCCATGAAGAACCTCTGGTGGTACAGAGAGGGAATGGACAGGAGTCTTGCCCTGGTGGTCATGTCATACTTCCTTTTTTTTTTTTTTTTTTTTTTCTTTTACATAAGTTGGTAGTTAAACCCAAGCATTTTCCCTATTTATTGCAAGCGCTTCTGAATGTGACGCCTTTCTCTTCTTCTCCCCACTAGTTATTTCATTCCGTAAAACATTACCCACTCTCTGGGTGAACACTGGCGCCCTCTATCCTTCACCTTACAAACATCAGTCGGTAAAATCCACACTGCATCATCCAGAACTGTGACCATACTGAAAAAAAAAACCCACCAACATTACAGCAGTTTCAAAGTAAAGGACACTGCTAAAATAGGGATGAATGGGAGGGGGGAAACTCCTTGCTTTCATTTTAATCTGATACTTCGTTTTATTTTATCTTCTTTTTTTTCCTTGAGGTGCAGTCCATACCTAGAGATAATCTCGATCTGTCTGGATTAAAAAACATTTAAAGAATTTAAAGAATGAATAAATGATAATAAAGGCTTTCTCGTATGGTTGTCCATACGTTTCTAAAATCAAAATCTAGGTTGTTGTACGCTTTTTTTTTTTTTTTCCTTTTGAAAATTTCCAGCGTTGTAGTTGTGGTAACCTTGGCAACTGCTCTGATAGCTTTGCTTCATCTGTTGACCTCAGCTGAAATAAATTAAGAAAAAAAAACAAAACATCTCCCAATTGTTGAACTAACTTTTAACAGTACTGTACTAAATAATAAAACCTGGTCAAAAACACATCACAGCCTGATCTGGTTGATTAAAGTCTGAGAGGGAGGGTGGGAAAACAGTCGTTTGCTTTAAATTGTACGTAAATCCCTAAAGGTTTTCTGTATTTTGGTTGTTATGGGAAGCGGAAGGTGGTATAAAGCAGCAGGTGATCTTTAGGGAACAAACTTTATCTTCCACTGGGTGACATCGGATCTGTATCTCATTTCTGCATTACAACATTCATCCGAAAGTAGCATTTCTCTTCACAAAAAAGTTTTAGTAGAAGTTTGTCTTTGTTTCGCTTCTCATACCTATGGATTCCCAGGTTTGGATACAGCGCAGCCTGATCCCGTGTTCCCTGCGTCAAAGGATGTGATGAAGGTTGTTATTGGCGCCGTATTGTTTCACATGACTCTACTGTTGCACACTGAGCTTAGTCACTCAGTCCTGTCTTGACGGTGTCGTCATATCTTAATCATTTTCTTTTCTCCTTCGCCAGGTCTGTGGTGTGACGTGAGTCTGTGACCGTATTTTTGATTACACTAAATGTCCTGGCCTTAAGAACGTCAGCAGATACGAACCTCAGGTTTGACTTAAACTAGTTCAGAGCAAACTCAAATGCAAATCATTTCTTTATGCTATGGTTGAACCAATAGTTAATAACACATTTTAGAAAGTTTGACCTGAGTTCTGCAATATTATGTTGTTACTTGACATTTATTTTTATTTGTCAAAAATAGTGTGAAGGAATATTCCTTTTATTTTAATTGTTTATCTTGAAATTACCCATCATGCACTGGGGCTTTTGGGAATACAGAAAAACGTTTATATTAATTATTATCTCAAAAAAACCCATACATTTCAACCTAAATCAAAATGTATTTTGTCTGCCTCTGACACAAACAAATGCAATAGCCCTTTTGCCCTCTAGGGGGCCTCATAACTTGCTTTATGAAGGTTTCCGTCATTACTAGAGTTTGTTTAAAACTCATTCATACCAGAGAGACACATCAACAACATGATTTTTTTCTTACAGGGATGGTTGTAATGTAACAACTCAACATACTTATTACATATTTATAATTTTTTTTTTAATTTTTGTTTCTAAAATTGTCAATTACCATGTTATAAAACAATTTTTAATCCATCAGGTTAAGATACCCTGCTGCATTGACACAATAAAATGCTTTGTAAGCTCCCGCCGGCCATGCCGACTGACTTGGTGGGCCACATTTGGCCCCCGGGCCTTGAGTTTGACACATGTAGTCTAAAATGTCAGTGTAGTGTGTGGCAGGCAGACAACTGTTCCTTCTGTGAAGTTGTCAAATTAATTTGTTCCAGATCCAGTAATTGTTATTAAAAACCTGTACTTTAAATCCTTCGCTAATGATGCGGTGAATAGAAAAGGGCTGAGCTGTGGGTCAGGGTGGTTTGAGAGACAGGTTCAGCCCTAAGGTGGCATTCAACCCTGGAAAACCTCCAGCGTTATCCCAGCAACCTTCACTCCTTGAGTGTGCTCGGTGTAGTTTTCCTGAGTTTAGCTCGGCGTGGAGTGAAGTCAGGGAGAGGCCTGAACTGTAGCTCAAAGCTCCAGGCGTCAGACAATGGCTGGAACGGCACAGATTAATTCTGCTGCAGGGTGGGTTTTATTGTCACACAAACGAAAGGTGTGTTCTGGTGTCAAGCCAAGCGTAGGAGAGGGTGGAGTCTGCTCCTGATGATTACCTGTGTGTGGTTCTACCTGTTCCACCTGCTCTGGTTTCTCTCACTCTGTCTCTGTCTCTCTTCCCGCCCAGCCTCTCATGTCAGCTGATGAGGGATCGGCTGGACGGCAGGACTGTCTACCTACCTACCTACCTGTCCTTAATCAGGACCTTAATGTTATCCACTCATGTATGAGGAAGTGAGTGGATACAGCAAAGTCCGTTCCCTTTTTTTTCTCTTCCTGTATTTCTGATTTCTCTAACTCACCAGAGTGGAAAGTCTCTTGTGGAATTATTTTATGTTTTTTTTTTATTTTACTACATTCATTTTTCTTTTTAAGAGTTTTTCCCCTTCACTCGGGCGCCCGTCTCTACCATGGGGTCTGACGACTCGTACAATTTTGTCTTCAAAGGTGAGTCCTGTTTGGACAGGCTGTGATTGAGTCTGTGCACCGTGCATATCTGAGGTGGTGATCGGTGTCATTGAACAGGTCGTAGCTGCTCTCTTGTCACTTCCGCAGGAGAGAGAGAGAGGGAGAGGAACGAGGAAGTGGACGCTCTCACTCTGTTTTGACCAGGCTTGTCCAAACTGTTCCATAAAATGTCCAAACACTGGGGCTCCATCCAAGCAGTAGCAGAATCCGTGTTGGAAGATTGATTGGTCAAACTATGTGATCTTGGTTGGTTGGAACAAAAACCAGCAGCCACTCCGGCCCTTTGTGGATCAGTTTGGACAAGTTTTGACCTAAAAATAAACCTTTTGTGGGAACTTTTCTCCTATATCTTGTCTTTGCAGCTCGGTTTACTCCCCTGACTAAATCCAATTCCATTCCATTCATTCCAGTGTAGTCTCGGCCACGTTGTCGTGATGTCACAGTATCAGGTGGTTTGGGAGCATGACAGAAGACAAGAAGTCTTATTACTCAAGGACATGTTGACATTTTTAATAATTGCTTCTGTCTCTGCTCAGTGGTTCTAATAGGAGAGTCGGGTGTAGGAAAAAGCAACCTTCTCTCCCGCTTCACTAAAAATGAGTTCAACCACGACAGTCGCACCACCATCGGCGTGGAGTTCAGCACGCGGACGGTCCAGCTGGACAACTTCATCATCAAAGCCCAAATCTGGGACACGGCGGGGCTGGAGCGCTACAGGGCTATCACCTCCGCGTGGGTATACACACACACACACAGACACGCATACTGTGCATGAGTAACATGGTTGCCTCACAAAGGCAGATTGGGTAACTGGGAGGATTTCAAGCCACAATGCAGTTTCACAATACAAGCTTGAATTGGATAAGGGCAGTTCAGTGTTTTTCCACAGATGTAAAAAGGTGTTTTTCAGTGTCTTATGGTGGTGTAAGACTGTAAAGTTTATAAAGTAAATGTAACATTCCGCATGTAGCAAGTTAACTGGTCCTAGGAGTAGCGTCCCCTTAATGCATATATGTCAAACTCAAGGCCCGGGGGGCCGAATGTGGCTCGCCAAGTTTTGATTCTTGTAACCTACGGGAGGTTACAAAACCTTTTATAATGTAAACGCAACAGCGTTTTTTTCACCTGATACATTTTTAATATAAAAAATAAAAGAAAAAAGAAATGAAAAGAAATGAAAAATATTTTTTACATAAATAATTAATAATAAACTGCAGTAATGTGTATTAATTGGTTATGGAGTTGCCACATCAACTTTTGTATTTGCAACCAGCCCTTCAAGGAAATTGTATATTTGATGTGGCCCCTGGTAAAAATGAGTTTGACGCCACTGCCCTAATGGCTGAGCTTCATGCACACTTCTTTGAGTGTTGAAACCCAAGGACCCACATCATCAGACTGCTGGGAATTTTACAAATTCTTGAGGGAAAATGTATTGATATTTGGTTATTAAAAATGACCAAATGAGGGTTTTGTTATGGGGCAAAAGTCAGTGATAGTGATGATTATTCAATCAGATTTTATTCATATAGCCCACATTTACAAATCAGATTTTTCACATAGGGCTTTACAGGGTTGGTGACGTCCTCTGTCCTCAGACCCTCAGAGGGAAACTACAGAGGGAAAAAAGACCCTTTTAACAGGGAAAAGAAAACTGGGAGAAACCTTAGGGAGAACCACAGGAGAGGGATCCACTCCCTGGAACAGACAGTGCCATGGATGTTACCAGACAGAAAATTGACTGAGCATCCAACCTATGGACCAGTTCTGTCACCAGTTGGGAATCTCAAGCTCTTCATAAAGATGACATTAATACTAGAGTACAAGTTATCAACCAGAAGGAGCTTGATTTACCATGTTATTGACTTCCTAGTTAATTGGATCAGTGAATGACAGTGATTTCGCTTCGTAAAACAAATGAGCAAAATGACAAACCTCGTTTTCATGATTTTTTTTTAGCTTTTTTCCCTACAATAATCAGACTTTACAACAGATTTTATATGTATTCTCGTCTCCTAACCCTTCCCAGATATTACAGAGGAGCTGTTGGGGCCTTGTTGGTGTATGACATCAGCAAACACCTGACCTACGAGAGCGCAGAGCGCTGGCTGAAGGAGCTGTACGGCCACGCAGACCCTCACATCGTAGTGATGTTGGTGGGAAATAAGAGCGACCTGGAATCTGTCAGGACTGTTCCTACAGAAGAAGCCAAGGGCTTTGCAGGTCAGTTGTCTGGTATTTCAAAAGTTTACACCTCATCTGAGCTTGACCTGCGATTCAGACCATTTTATGATCTTTGCTTTTTTTTTTTTCCTGCTTCAATCCAGAGAAAAACGGCCTAATGTTTATGGAAACATCAGCACTGGACTCCACCAATGTGGAGGACGCCTTCAATGATGTCCTGACTGGTACGGGGGTTGAGGAACTCTCTCTTAAAAAAAGCAAATACATTCTGTGTTTTCCTGCGAATACCCTGAGGTGTTTATGTTTCTTCTGCAGCCATCCATAAGAAGGTGGCCAGCAGGGAGGTGACCCGCGGCTCCATCAGCGCCGTAACTCTATCCAACTCCATCGGTCCCATCAGTGAGGCGCAGGAGGAGCGCAGGAATTGCTGCAAGAGTTCCTAACAGGCTTCGTCTCCCCCTGCACATCTGGATGAAGCCACATCCTCTTTGACTGTTGAACATGAAGTCGTTTACACACACAAACACACACACACACACACACACTGGCTGAAGAGTGAGGTACCTGTTCGACACTCGAGGAGTCAAAGTACCAGCTACCTTTAATATGAAGGCTGTGTGGTGCACAACTGAAAAGAGAGAAAAAGAAAAAAGTTTTTTGTTTTTTTTTAACTACACTGTATTTCCTGGGTTGGCTGTCTGGTGCTTCTCTTCAAATTGATTTCATTTTTAGGTTGTTTTTTGCTTTTACAGAGGAATGACTTATGAATAAATTATTTATGTTAACTTGTCTGCTGATTATTGACTAGAGAGTCGTCCTCAGGTGGATCAGGGAGGATAAAAAACTGAGTATGCGACCGCATAACGGTCTGAGATTTTTCAGAGATTACTCTACCATGCAGGGACTGTGTAACATCAGTATTAAGACAGAATTTGTTTCTCTGTTTTATTTTCCATCTGTCATTGCAGCTACATTGACGCATATACCACAAAATACACCCTAAAATCACAAATCACAGATGATGCATGAAAAAGCTCTACTCCCTTTTGCAATATGATTTAAAATTTATAGAAAAAAAATCATTTATTATCTTCACTGTCGTTATCGGCCTGAAGAGGGCAGTGCTGACTCTCCGAGCTTGTGATCAACTTTTTTTTTTTCTTTTGCTCCTGGTGATAAACATGAACTGAGGTCACGTGTTGCCATAGTAATGTCACCATGGAGACGACCTCTGCTATGCCCTCTAGAGCTCATGGGAAAAAAAAAGAGTAAATAATTTCCATTTTCCACAAAATAGTACTTTAAATCAGAAGCTTTCGATCAATGTTGGGCAGTTTGTGGTTTTAGTGGAGAAAAAAAAATGTTTAAAGTCAGAACTAAAACAAGGGGTGAGTAAATACACAGAATTTTATGTATTATTTCTAAAATTCATGTTAAAATCAAAGATTATCCAGATTCACATTGCTGTTGTATGTATCTAATACATCCTGTGCAGCAAACTGACCCTGGGAAAATACAATGTAAAGTGTTTTTTTTTTCCTTTCACAGCTTTGTTATGGTGCAGTATTAGGTTGGCATTCTTGCCCTACAATATGTTCAGGTTAAAGATATCAGGAGTATCAGTGATGGCAACGTGGGTTATGATAAAAAGCCTTAAATCCTGGTGGATGTTTGTCTTGCACGTTTGCATAAATGAAGGAAAACGTATAAAAATAAATGTTGTTAATTGGGCTGGAAGAAATCCTTGTAAATACCATGCATAAATCCCCTTCCCCGTGCAGTAAAGCGCAGTAGGATTATGAGGTGTAGCCAAGTACTTTCTTGTTGCATCATGTTTTGTGTCCCCGGAGCAAACATAGATGTGAGACAGACTGTAGAAAAAAAAAGACTCACAGTTTTGTTCTAATGGAATTCACTTTTTTGGGTTTGCTTTTCATCCTTCCAAAAAAAAAAAAAAAATCCCTCTGTGAAAATTTTTGCAGCAAGATAACTAACTGTTTTAACCACCTGAGTAAAGGCATCTGGAGTAATAATCCACACAGGCAGAGGAGGCTGCACGGGTTGAAAGGATGTTCAATGAAGCCTGTTAATCTCCATCTGTCCTGCACCTCCAGGTGAAGGTTGTGTTTGCAAAAACACATTAATGAGCATTTCAGCAGGAGGACTGAAAGAAGTCTGACAACCACGAAGATAAAGGTCGCGAGAGTTGTAAAAAAACAAGTGGATTTAGGACCTGCAGGTGGTTGTCATAACTCCTGTATCTAGAAGACATGTGCAGCCTGTAAAGAAAAAAAAAACCTTGGTTCCCAAACTCTTTGCATCGCAGCAAATATCCAGTAAAATCCTAAGAAAAGAAAATACACTTCTTACAAAGTTGCGGAAGAAAACAAATTTGTGCAAAGTTACTTGAGGTTTGGTGAAAGAAAATTCAAGCTATTGTCCAAACTGCAATAGCTTTGTGGCACAAAAGAGGACACGCACCTCATTTTGAGAACAATTAGGCAGGGGTCTACAACTCAGGGCCCGCGGAACGATATTTTGCGGCCCCCACCTTGATGTGAAAGTTGAATTTATAATAATATTTTATTTGTTCTCCACATTTTATGGTGAATCCTATAGTTCTCAAACCCTGGTCCACAGTCTCCTAGTGGTTCAGTGTTGTATTACACAGAATCTATAGGAAACTGATTTTTTTAATTAATTTTTTTCTTTTGTATTGAACACTGAAAGCTGATGCAGGGGAGTTTGAGACCCCTGAGCTGAAGTAAGGACTTTAAAGTAATATATTTCCTCCTTTTCCTAATGGTCGTGATTCCGTAATTCCAATTCCCAGGTTTCTGACTCCTTATCCAACTTTGTGGTTAGTCGGCTCTTTCCCGCTCCCTCCTTCCCTCCCAGTCTCCCTGCGTGTTTGTAGCGTCATTGAGTGTTTATACCACAAAATCACATCAAGATAAAAACAAAATGATGCAAATGTCTCACCACAGTCACGGCGTCATCTCCTCACCTCAGTGTTTATCGTTGTTTTTATCTTCCATCTCTGTGTAACTCTACCTTCCAAGACTAAAACATTTCTCACATACTCACTTGTCAGTTCACACTAGGGTTGAAAAATATGGGACGGGGAGGAGATCTGCAGCTGCCGGGTCGTGGAAGAGCAGAGTGTCAAGAAATGACACGTAAATCTAATCTGTAATCTGGATGGACGGGATCAGGAATGAGGTGATTAGAGGGACAACACAGACAGGAAGGTTTGGAGAAAAAGCTAGAGAAGACAGATTGAGATGGTTTGGACATGTTCAGAGGAGGGACAGTGGATACATTGGTAGAAGGATGATCCTAGAGATGGAGCTACCAGGTAGGAGACGAAGAGGAGATTAATGGATGCAGTGAGGGAGGACATGGAGGTAGTTGGAGTCAGAGGAGAAGATACAGAGGACAGGGGGAGATGGAAAATGTTGTCCTATGGTGGCAACCCCTGAGAAAAGGGACAAGCTGGAAGGAGAAAGAGAGGTTTTGAAAAGTAATCGAATACTTTATGGCAAAGGAGAAAGCAGACGTGTGTGTGTGTGTTAGAGTGCTCCTGCATCTTGAATATTTTAAAGATAATTGAACAGTCAACGGGGATTTTCCCTCTAAGGCTTGGGTAAGTTCTGGTACCAATTCAAGGTTTGGTCTTCCAATCCCTGGTTCCTTCTTCACGTCATAATCCACACACACTGTACTTTCTCAATCCGAATACACTGTGAACGCTTTACCATACAGTTTCTGTGCAATAGTAGAGCTTTAGTGCATTTTTTTGGGGTGAAATAATATCTTGGAAATAAAAAGTCTTGAGTCAAACTGTTGCTGACGGCCAGTCTTTGTAGTTTGGGGGAATTTTTCAAACATGAAAGCCAAAAAGATCACCTGCTCCGCTCTCTCAAAGAAATGAAATTGAGAAATCCCACATCTGCTAGTGTGGGAACATTATTTTTTTTCCCCTTCACATCAGCTGGCATCCCTGCATAAATAGAATCACTGTCAATACATGCTGATTACCATGGCGATGTTGTTATGGTGACCAATAAAATGGAGAGGTGAGCCTGGGTATTCAGCAGCTCCACTCACCCACATGTGCAGGAGAAGTTGCAGCAGACATTAATTTTAGCAGGAGATGAGAGAAGGTCCTGTGACTGCAGGTCCATCAGCTCTGTGTCTCTGATCCTTCACTTGTGTTGAATTATGCAGAGTGTTGTTTGAAAGAGCACAGCGGGGGTCCCAACAAGTTCTCTGATAAAAATAAGTAAATAAATTCCCCGGAGGTCCCGGCCTGGTTGTTGACCCAGAGATCCTAACGCTGCATACTTCAGTTTCTGTGACAGTCTTAGTATTTGCCTGTGGTGCTGAAAAACGGCGGGTGTGAAGTGATTCACAGCATTTGATGTGCTGCTGTGAGCGGCATCTTGAGAGCAGACTGAGAATGGGATCATCATTATGGAGATACAGTGAGTCAAGGTGGATCTTCACTGACTTCACAGTGGGCAACCACTTCGCAACATGAAGCAGTTGCCTATTAGGGTATTTTATGGGTTGCTGGGACAATCATTGCATAGGAGTTGTGTGAATGTCTATCTATTTATCAATATATACAGTATATATATAATATATATTATAATATTAATATTATATTATAATATAATATACATATTATACGTCACATATATATGTTTATCTCTATATCAATAGGTCTATCTGTCTGTCTATCTATCTATCTATCTATCTATCTATCTATCTATCTATCTATCTATCTATCTATCTGTCTATCTGTCTGTCTGTCCGTCTGTCTATCAATCAATCAATCAATCAATTTTTATTTATATAGCCCACATTTACAAAATGCTGTTGATATACTAGCTTTGGCAATTCTATATAATTTATAAAAAGCAAGTCTTTGTTTATGGTTTATCCATTACAGGTATTTTAAGCTTCGTTCAGTTTGATTAAAGTCGATTAAAATTCTATGTGCAGTATTTTGCACATTGAAAACGTGGTAATGTCAATTGTTGTGGAAAACTCTTCACCTACCCTGCAGGTTAGAACGGAAGTACAGCTAAAATTTTACGTGGTTGGACAATAGTATACGTCTTTTATTTTGGAAAGACAAAGGATGTGGCTCCGCTGTTTGCTAATATGTCAATTTAAAATAAAATAAAAGTTTAGATTCCTCAATGCTCTTAAAACAATCTTTTGCCAAATTCTGTTTTACATGGGCCCATTTTAGTTTGTCACAGAAATGGATCAGAAAATAACATCACTACAGGTGAGTTTTATTCTAATCAATTTCCGGTTTGTGTTTCGCGGTTTTGGACGCGTCAAACACATATAGTATATGTAACTTACTATACTATATTAAATATTGTTACGACTGTGATATCGGTCAATAATAATTAATACTTATTGTGTTTTTAGTATGACACCCAGCTATATTAGATGTTTTCAATTCGAAGAATATCAGTTCGTCAAGGTTTAGCTGACTGCTGCTAACACAGGAAGCTATCACGGACCGACGTTTCTAGAAACCGGAAATGAACCTCCATTTGAAAATTCAGGTATTTATGTTAATTCTTACAAATGTTGTGGTGTGAGATTTTGCGCATTTTATTGGTCATCAGTGAGTGGTGGAATTTAAATACATGTGATATATTTAAATTCACAGGCAAACCATGTTTTACCACAAATTTTACTCTCCAAACATTAGGGCACCGCCACAAAATGGCGTTTCACACGGTATGTGTTTAATGAAAGGTTTTTTTTACTTCCTACTGACGGTACATGGTTCTGTGTTGTGCTTTCTCCATGGAACAGACACATACATGGAGAGAACGAGTGGCAAAATAATTAAATGAGCAAATGGCAACTCTTGTTGCTCATTTACGCACATTCAAGGGGTGATACTTGAACCTGTCCTTACCATAACTCTATTGACCACGTTGTTGACAGACATTGTTGAAGGCAGAATACATCTGCAGAAAGCTTTGGTTTCAAGCATCTGCAACTATAAAGAATCTTTTCAGCAGCTCCAGAAGAGGAGCGGAGAGGAAAAAGGCGATAATACCACCCAGCCTCAAAAAGTGCTCTGCTCTTTCTCAGAGGAAGACAAAATGTCTGGCAGTACTGTAAGTGACAGAAGAGGCAATAAATTGAGTTTATGAGCAGATATTTCCATGTCTGTATTTTCCTTCCTTCACGGCTTTTGTTGCGCAGTCAATGTGCGTGGATGAGATGCTGTCCAGATAAAATGGCTCAGCCTGAGGATTTGTCTTAAGCGTGTCGTGCAAACGTTCCCATCGAATAATATTTTGTTCCGCCAACTTGAAATAATTCCTATAATTGTCCCTAAAAAAACCCTGTCCTTGAGTCAGTCTCAACGTTGGTTCATTTTAAGTCCTTTTAAAATTTTTTGAACAAATGTTAGAGAACAATGTTTGCAGAAAAATGTCTGAGGTGAAATAGCTTTTGTTGTAAAAAGAAGATTAATATCTTGAGCAGTGTCTGCATCAAAGAAAGATATGTTGAATACTTTTGATAAGTCAGTTAGATCCTGTGTGTCAAAAATAATCTTTAATAAAACAGAATGCAACAGTTCCAGTAGTGGCCCCCTGCTTAATCAAAATTGAGACCCCTCTTTTAAGGAGATTATTTGACCAAAATATTTGAATTGAATTTTTGGGACTTGCCATGTTGCTCAATCCTCTCAGATGTACCATTAAATTGTAATTCGTCCTTGACACATACAATAACTGCTATGAGGAAAGCCATTTCTAAGCTGTAAATATGTCACTGATGGACGTGATACCAACAATGCATATAGATTCCCTTGTGAAAGTTCAAGCACAAGTGCACAAGTGTTTGCTTTCCTTTCCAGGAGTTGTTGAATCCTCAGCCTTCCTGAGCCAAATCTCTCTGGAGTCTTTGTGCTGTGGGAAAACACATGTTGTTGTTGTCCATTTTCCTGACATAGAGGGGAGAACGCTTGGGCCGCAGGACAAGAAAGTTGAACTGAGGTCACTTTGCCAAGAAATACAGAGCATGCATACTCTCCCAGGGTGTTAGTGCAGGCTCGAATTTGGAACGGTTCAACGTTCGGACACGGCGTATGTCTTTGTTTTGATGCAGCCATGTGCATACATCTGGAATATTTGCCCCGTGCAGTTTCCCTCTGTACCGAGGGAAAGCTGCATCTAAAAATACCATGGGCCTGAGAGGAAAAGGCGTGAGGATGGAAACCATTTCCAGAATCACAAGAAGAAGAAGAGAACAGACAACAAGCTAGGGGTGTGAGGGGTTATTCAAGACAAGGAGTCACACTGTGACATGGAAGGGAAGGGCTTCCCCTCCTGCTCCCATGGGTGCAGTTTCAATTTTCATGCCTTTCTTTTGTTTGAAAAGTCACAAAAGTCTCTCTTGTGTTTTTGTGCTCTTGATTAAATCCCTGCTTAGTCTCTCCGCTGTAGCACAGCAAGATTTGTGTTAATTAAGGCTGGCACTGAAAGCTCCATTATTTTTTGTTTTCTCTCAATTTATTGAATTTCACATTTGCAGGAGAGATGTCAGAGGCAGATGTAGATGCAGAGAGCGAGTGGAGTTAAGGAAGAGGTAGAGGAGGAGGAGGAGGAGGAGTGGTGGGTGGTGAGGAGGAGGAGATGGAGAGGGAGGAGGGAGCTGAAGGAGCCGTGTCTGTGCTGCAGGAGAGTCAGAGGAGAGTGAGAGTGTTGAGAAGACGCCGCTGCAGCGCAACTCCGCCTGGACATGAGAGAGACTTTTACTGAACCCTGAATCATCACAAATCTCCTTCCGCCGCCATGTACTTTGGTATGTGTACGATCTGATAGGCTTTGTCTGTCAGTGGAGATTTTTTTTTTGTCTCGCTATTATGTGCAGTGGAGTCACTTGTTGCTATGTTGAAACAGATATGAACTCTGTCACCTGCATAGTGGAGTAGACGGATGGACAGGTTATTTAGTGCATCTCTTAGCAGTGGCAAAACTGAGGCAACTGTAAAAAGGACAGAGAATATGTTCATTGGAGAAATTATTTAATAAATATATAAGAGTTAGAAGTAGTAACTAAAAAAGGAGCATGCTGTGTTAACAACAGTGGGTTTTGTGGGGGGCGTAGGGCAAGAGAAGGAGAATTGGTAGATAGGTATTCACATTTTTAATGAAACCATTTGTATTTTTCCATTTCCTTCTATAAGAAAACAGGATTGTTGTATATTTTTTATATATTTTTATCTACTTTTTTTATCGACATTCAGTTGTATATACCAAAATATTACAACTCTATCGTTACGCATTATTGTAATAGATTTTTTTTTTACTTTATTTCAACAGTATTTATAGTGTTATAGAAAATAGTGTTCCTGAGTTGAAAGTGACATTAGTAAAGTTGGGTGATGCAAAAAGTTTGGGAACCACTGACTTATATTGTCTGAATGATTTTTTACTGAATAATTTGATTTTTTTTTTAGGTTAACATTATTATTTTTGTAATACCAGAAAGTATATTGCTGGTGTTTATCTACTGAAATACAAGCAACCGTCCGAATTCTGTCTTTTTTCTAAAATTTGACTTCTTTTTAAAGATTTTTGCTGTTACAGGTAGATGTGAGGGAGGGTTCAGTCGGCTGACTTCAACCTGCATTGAGTTTATTAGAAATATTTTTTCTTCAGCACTTTTCTTGAAGGCTAACTTTCTATTTGTCATGTCCTCTCAACAAAAATGCCAGATTTTTCATCATGCACCAACCAAAGAAGCAAGGTTAAAACTTACCCCACTCTGTAACCTGATTGGATGGCACTCATTTCCTTTGTTGGTCAAATTGGTTGGTCTCCTTGGTCATCTTGGGAAAACATTTTCTTCCCTCCCTCCCTCCCTCCCTTAGTAATGTAATGCTTGGCAGTATTGCTAAAAAGGGCTAAAAAGAGCAAAGTGAGGAGATTGGAGAAAATATAATACAAAAGTGTAAAAAAAAAGAATATTCCAGCAGAAACACTGGCATATAAGTGATTTTTAACATGCCATGTTAAACATGTCATCATTCACAATCTACAGTTTAGCAATAAATAACAATCAGGTGTAATGGGAATAACAGCATCTTTACTGGAGTTTTATTTCCATATCTCTGAGCACTTCATCCATCTGGAGAACTGCCTAAAATATTGAATAATTTCATGGAAGTAAACACACTTTCTCTTTCTCACGCAGATGCACACACACACACACACACACACACACACACCATTTAAACTCGTTAAAGGCAATCAGCCTGTGTCAGGGCGGATGTGTGTGTTTTGATTAAGATTATACTTATGGGCTGGTCCTAAATAGCACTGTAATCAGGCTGAAAGAACATGCGAACTGCAGAACTGACTCCTATGATCAGAATCAACAAGGCATTTTTCTCTCAGCAGCTTGAATCATAATGATCATGTTGAACCAAAGTGTTTTTTTTTTTCAAAAGAAAAATTAGTTGCCTTTAATAAAGTCCATTGTTGCAAATTGTAACCATAGCAAAAACAACGTCATGGAAATCAGGTTGAATCCAGCAACCGTTATGACCATATAGACCACACGAACAACATCGCTCCAGGGATTAGTGCTCAACTGTACGTACTGCACTGTATGTGTGTATATCTTAGTGTCTCCACATGTGAGGCCTTCATGATGACATGATGCTGAACATGTAAACAAAATCCTTCTCTGCTTCTGTGGAGACCGAATAAAGGACCCAGGGGAGGATTCAGTGAAATCCAGTAGTTTCTCTGTGTTTACATCATGCACTCAATGCTTTGGTAATCATTTACATATTCAGGGCTGCCCAAAGTAAGGCACAGGGGCCAACTCTGACCCGCCAGTCAGTTATCAATGTTGAGCTAAGAGTGTGTGACGACAAAAAAGTTATTTATTGTGGTTCTATTCCAAAGCTTGGAAAGATTTTTTCCATACACTAAAGCATGTTCTAACCAAATAATTTCTACACATAAATATACTTATATAGTGTATTTGGTGGCCTAGTAGTTAAGGAAGCAAACCTGGACCTGAAACCTCCACAGGGTTTCAGGTTCAAATCCTCAAGCTGCCAGGTTGCCACTGCGGTGCTCTGGTTGTAGCACCCTCCCGACCCACCCAACTTCTTGTAAGCTGGGTGGTGCCAGCTGCCCCTGCCACCCGGCAACGGACAAGCAGAAGAAGATGAATGAAGTTTGCTTTCCTTTCCTTTTACGTTATCCAGTTTCCACGACTGCCACCCAAATCACACTGCTCCCTACTGTGAGTCTTCCTGTGGGTGGTGAGCCCACTGGACGTTATGTAAGTGGGTACGTTGCTACGCTGAGAGCATCTTAGTGGCAACATGACGGCTGGTGGATTTAAACCAGAAGCCTTGTTGACCCGCTTTCTCATCCACTAGACCACCACTGCCGACCTTTGTCCGGTCATGGTCATGAAACTTTAAGTTCAATTTCTTGCCTTTTCGCACCTTAAGTAAGTTCCAACAACTGCACGTGTTCGCCTACTTACTCTGCAGTACTGTTTTTCAGGTAACGTTTGTCACAATGTTACGCCGCCACTGGCCCGCCCCTCGGTCTGCAGGACCCATCCCTCCGCCGATCCGAAGCCCCTGCTCCCCCTCCACCTGCTGCCCGGCTTCAGTGACGTGAGTATTGTCAGTCTTTGTCATGGCAACCACAGTCTCACCTAACTCTGACCTTAAAAAAAAAAAAAAGATCCTTATGGTGGAAGAGTCTCACCTGCTCCAAGTTATTTTTTTTCAAAGCACAGATGCATGAGCAACACTGCCTACTTCTTTCTAAATATATCAGCGCTGATGCAGAGAGCAGTGACATTTCAACACGTCTTGGGGGGGTAAAGCAGATTTTGCAGTATTTCTCACACGGTGCTTTTCATAGCTTCATCTGCCCCAGTGTTTTTGAAGCATGCAGAGGAACAGAGCAGGTTAGTCTTAGGTCTAAATCCATTCCTGAGGTTATTAATGTATCAGAAACTGTTTTTTTTTTCTGCCTGGGCTTAGTCAGTCTAGAACAAACCAGCGTAGATAAACTTGCGTCGCACAACAGCGTCCTTTATTTCCTTTTTTTTTTTTTTTCAGCCTCCAAAAGGCTAGGAAATGTGAAGTGCTGTTGTCCTTGACTCGCAGAGGCTGAGAGCCACTAATAAGCACATCACTAAGTCCTTCTGAAAAAAAAAAAAAACACTCTGAACTAAAGCTGACAATTTTCTCTTTGTTGCCGCTCGCACTTTGCCTTCTCACTAATCTGTGATGTGTGCTGAGAGGTTTTATTACGACATGAATGGGACGTGTGTGAACATTTGTATGTCTTGAAAATAATTCAAAACAGCGTCGAAAAGGGTAAAACAGGTGGGCTGTCACCAAGACTTTCACTATTGTCGCCAACAAATACCTTACCCTCAGTTATTAAACCTTTATCTCTCTGTTCTTCTTAGTGTCACTGAGTCAGTATGAGGGTCACAGCGCCACCTATAGAGACAACGACACTGACATTTATACATATTGACAATGCTACTGGTTTCAACTAAATGCAGGAGAAATAGCCACTGTTTCAATATGTAGCAGAGATCATAACATCTGATTTAGTTTAAGTTTGGTTAATATGAGTTTTTACTAACATCCAGCAATTTTGTTAGCTGACAATTGGTAGATGTTTGTTTTAATTCCACTTGATTGTATTGTAGTAATTCCACTAAATATTTCCTTAACTTAGAATCATTTCTGGCCAATTATGGGGGGCCGAGACCAGAGCAGAAACATGGATTGGTTATTTGAACTAAAATAAATTGCGAAAAAGACAGATATAAAACCTTAAATCCTAAATTTCTAATGCTCGTTATGACGCATGATTACAAGGAAAAGTTCAGCGGGCCACATACGGCCCCCGGGCCTTAGTTTGCTGATGCCTGTTGTAGACCTTTCAATATCAAATTTTTACTTTTTATTTTAATTTTATTTTATTTTACTTTTTATAACCTGCAGCCTCTCAGGTTCATTATTAGTCTTTGCTACCAAAACATTGACTTAGCTACTGTTATTTCGTTTAATTTTTTGTCCCTTTATCATAAATCTTTTTTAACATAAAACATAAAATAGACTCATAACTTGAACTACATATTTATGTGTTTATCGCCATATAAAATTGTGTTTTGTATCAAATTGCCTGAATTAAATTAATTATTAACATCATACTTACATCAAACTCAGTGGGGGAGCACAGAGGATGATCTCTTGGATTTAAATGAATTACTTATGCACAGAAACGTATATATATAATTATATATATTATATATAATATATTGTTCTCTCTCCTGGTGAATTGTTCTCTCTCCTGGTCTTGTTTTCCTTAATGAGGTTAATTTAATTTGACTAAATTAAAATTGATCGTACAATTGGACAAGCATCATAAAGAATGGCCCATTTGTGCACAGATGTTCTTTCGTAAATACAGCAGCAGAGTCGACTGCATCTGTAAAGTGCTGCGTGAAACTTTGCTTGGTGCCCACATGTTGGCTGTCATGGTTACGGAGCTGCACACAATATGGGTGGAAAATTGCCAGGAGCCAGAAATCTCAAAACGGTAAAATCACATTTCACTCGGGGGGCAATTTGACACCGGGTTTTTACCGTGGCATCATTTTTTTTTTCTTTTTCAAATGACATATCTGTTTCTGTCACATTTTAATCATCGTTTAATAAAAAAGTCAGCATGAAACACATTTGTTACTGGGTAAATAAAGCGCAGAGCAATCACATTCATATCGCAGTTAATTTTTTGCGTATTATGCCATCGCTCACAGATGTCACGCCCGTACGCAACGTAAACGCAGCAGCATTAATCATAAAGATGCTGAGGCTGTGGACTGTGGCCCAGGTTGGAGTCTGTTTTACTTCACACGGCCATATGTTTGGACTATAACTCACTGCGCTCCGTCTGACAGGTCGTCACCGTGCAGCGAGAGCAGCGTTTCACACGTGCTGTTTATAATTAACGCTCTGTGTCACATACGCTATTTTACTACCGTATCATCCACTGCTTTTTTCCCCCCTTGCACCACAAGAGGCGTCCAGGAATTTGGACCCAGGTGGGTGTGTTTCAAACGGTTACAAACTGTGGCATTCGGGCAAAAGAGGATCCAGAACATGAGTCAGAATTACGACACCAAGTGTGTGTCCCTCCCAGGGCTTAATGTGTGTGAGGAGTGGAGCGGAGTAGTGAGTCTGCAGGGAGTCAGGGAATGTGACTTTGATCACAGTGAAATGACATGAGAGGTGGAGGGTTCAGAGGAGAGCAGATGGAGGGTCAGAGTGAGGAATGTGTGATGGAAGGTCAGATTGTGGTACACTGGCCTCAAGGCTGGAGAAGGTAGAATTAGAAACAAAAACTACTTTCTATCAACTGTCCAGTGAAACACCCCAGGTTTGTTGTTTGCTTTGATATTATTTTCAGAATTATTGATTCGAGTGATGTCGCTTTCAATGCTGGTGTTTGTTTCTTTTTGTATAGTTTACACATGAGAAAACAGCTGCGAGGAAACTGTAGGAGATAAGAGAGCAGTGACTGCTGAGGATCATACCAGTGCAACCGCCTGGAGTGATGATCAAAGAAAATGAGCAGCGTCTGAAGCACACACACACACACACACACACAAGGGTTTTCTTCTGCACTTCACATAGACACAATTCCCTTGTGATCCTACCTTAACTATTATACTTAAATACCTCCCAGTCCTTATCTCTACCATAGCTCTAACCTTACCCTAGTTCTGATCCTGGCAACTTAATATTTAACTTAAACCATCCAACCAACCTAGTCAGGGAATGTCCTCACAAGCACAAACCTTTGCCATTTACACCAGTATTTACTTAAGACATAAAACTGTCATTAACACTGGTTGCCAGATTCACGGTGCCTGTGCAATGAAGAAGGACCTGTATTTTTGGTTTGCTGTTGACATAGTAATAGTAGTAGTCAGGTCAATAGAAGGACAGGACGAAGTAAAATGCTTTACAATGAGTGGATTTCCTAAAACCTGTATGTAATCACAGACACACAACATAAAAACAGAATACAGTAATATCTTTTCTACTGGGGAAGTTGCGTTCCCAGATGCAGCACGAGATGGGAAAAATTCTAATGATGAAATAGCTATATTTATGAGTAGTATTTCTTGTTCATGAAACTCCCCCTACGTAGGCTGTATTAGCCTTTCTTTAATGACAGTAGAGACAGACGCGGCAAAAATTGAATGAGCCAGAAATGAGCCAATCGAAAGAGTATACTCAATTAGCCAATAGTACATTGAGTATGTATAAGGCATAGTATGCTAGGTAACGAGACTCAATAGCTTGTCTAGGTAAACAGAGTTAGCAGTGATTGTCACAAAAGTTCTTATCTCATTTTCAAAATAAATCCACATTTTTAAAGGCAACTTCTGTATGTACGTATATAGAAAATCGGATTGAAAAGAGATCCTGAGGAGAACCGTGATGTGAACCAGTGGTCCCCAACCGCTGGGCCGGGGACAGGTACCTGTCCGTGGGTGAACTGGTTCCGGGCTGCGGATAAATAATGTTTCCTTTTGGTCTCATCTGGCTATTACTTCTATTTGATCCATACCCATATCAACAAAAGAACCTTTCATCATCAATAATGCGACTATATTTGATAAGGAAATATTTCTCAGTGAAGACAACTCAAAATGACGCAGAGTCATTGATGCAAGATTCTAACTTTTTATACCGGTCTGGTAGCATAAAGTTATAGGCACTGGAGAAATCCTTGTCGTGCCCATGTACAGTTGATTCGGGTAGGAAGATTTTATAGGTAGGAAAATATTTCAGAACACCAAAAGTTTAATTTTATTAAGGCGTATTTTATCTGCCAAACTTTACGACCGGTCCATGAAAATAGTACGAGACATTTAACCGGTCTGTTGAACACTGATGTAAACCTTTATCTGTGAAGCAACAACTGCCACTGTATCTCATTACATGTGCCTTACGCTCCCAGTAGTCAGAGACTGATCAAGCAAACCCATAACAAATGATTTTTCCGCAGAGTCTCACAGGTCGTGGACCCTCATGTGACCAAGTTACATCAGTGGTAATATGTGTAATGTACTTTACCACACACAGGCCTTTGGGGGTTTTACTGCGGCCAGCTTGTGTGCTCATTAAATTGACTGGTAGGTGATGTCCAGATGTATCACAGACACATGTGTAGAATAGTGTAAAAAAAGTCCAGAAGTCTTGTGTTGCTTCCAGTAAAACAATGTGAAATAACTGTAACTAAGCTGCCGTGACAGCAGTAGCTGCTCATGGCAGCTGGTAGATTTTGGGGCGGAATTTTTTAATTTAAAAGTATTTGCTTGGAAATACCATCTGAGGGGTCCGGGTCACGATGCCTTCCAGGAACAGGGCTGTGCCTGAACACTCCCTCGCCTTCAGCAGACTTTGAAGCTGGCCGTAAAAAGTTTGTAGATAGTCCATGATAGAGAACAGAGGATGCGGTCAAGATGTCTGAAAGGAATCCAGAGAAAAATCAATGTTTGTGAATAAAGTAAAAGAAAAAAAAACGTACATTTAATTTTAATGACACACAAAAAACAGGGACAATATAATATAACAAAGTACAGTAATGAAGTATTATTGCAGTTGTAACTGTGCTATGTCTGTTAAAATCAGACTACTGCCTCTTTTTCACTATTCATTGCCTGCTTTTTCTTTTGAACAATAGTTTTTGACATTTTGTGGCAGGAAAAATTCTCACCATCTGCAGAAGACCACAGCAAATAAATGGTTTGTGTTTTGTATGCAATGTATTGCGCCATCTATGTGGTAACTGGAGTTCACACCATACCTGGTGCCAACCTTTATCCTGTGCATTTGTGTGCAGACACTGTGTCATTTATGACAGTGTTAACCGCTTTGAATTCCTCTACTCTGTTGCAGATGGATCACATCCATAAAGCTCTCATTAGTCCCTGCTTTGGGCTAACATCACCTCTGAAGAGAAAGCCCGGTTCCTGCGGAGTATATCAAATTAGGTTCAACTCAGAGGTAGAGTGGACAATTACAATGTAATCTGTAAAAACCTTCAGGAAAACTTGAAGGCTTTCTAACTGACTCTATGTCCCATCCTGTCAGAGCCTTCTGAATGAGCGCCAAGGCCTTCTTGATGGCCCTATTTCAAAGCATGTCAGAACTTTTAAAAACAAAGTCAGGACCTACTACATCAGAGCCTGTCAGAGCCTTTACAGTCAACATCAGGACCTTCTAGCTGGCACTGTGTCAGAGCCTTCTAGCTGGCCCTGTGTCAGGGCCTTCGAGCTGGCCCTGTGTCAGAGCCTTCTAGCTGGTCCTGTCTCAGAGTCTTCTTGCTGGCCCTGGGTCAGGGCCTACAAAATAGAGTAAGGGCCTTCTAGCTGGCCCTGTGTCAGGGCCTTCTAGCTGGCCCTGTGTCAGGGCCTGCAAAGAATAAGGGCCTTCTAGCTGGTCCTGTGTCAGGGCCTTCTAGCTTGCCCTGTGTCAGGGCCTTCTAGCTTGCCCCGTGTCAGGGCCTTCTAGCTGGCCCCGTGTCAGGGCCTTCTAGCTTGCCCTGTGTCAGGTCCTACAAAGAATAAGGGCCTTCTAGCTGGCCCTGTGCCAGGGCCTTCTAGCTGGCCCTGCGTCAGGGCCTTCTAGCTCGCCCTATGTTAGGGCCTTCCAGCTGGCCATCTTTCAGGGCCTTCTAGCTGGCCATCTTTCAGGGCCTTCTAGCTGGCCATCTTTCAGGGCCTTCTAGCTGGCCATCTTTCAGGGCCTTGTAGCTGGCCCTGTGTCAGGGCCTTGTAGCTGGCCCTGTGTCAGGGCCTTTTAGCTGGCCCTGCGTCAGTGCCTACAAAATAGAGTAAGGGTCTTCTACCAGGCCTGTGTTAGGGCCTTCTAGCTGACCTTGTGTCAGGGCCTTCTAGGTGGCCCTGTGTCAGAGCCTTTCAGCTCGCCCTGTGTCAGGGCCTTCGAGCTGGCCCTGTGTCAGAGCCTTCTAGCTGATCCTGGGTCAGGGCCTTCTAGCTGGCCCTGTGTCAGGACCTACAAAATAGAATAAGGGCCCTCTAGCTGGCCCTGTGTCAGTGTCTTCTAGCTGGCCCCGCGTCAGGGCCTTCTAGTTGGCCCTGTCTTAGGGCCTTCTAGCTGACCCTGTGTCAGGGCCTTCTAGCTGGCCCTGCGTCAGGGCCTTCTAGCTGGTCCTTTCTCAGAGTCTTCTAGCTGGCCCTGTATCAGGGCCTACAAAATAGAGTAAGGGCCTTCTAGCAGGCCCTTTTTCAGGGCCTTCTAGCTGGCCATTTTTCTGGGCCTTCTAGCTGGCCCTGTGTCAGGGCCATCTAGCTGGCCCTGGGTCAGAGCCTACAAAACAAACATTGGGTCTTCTAGTTGGCTCCATGCAAAAAACAACATGTTGAGTAATGTTTAAGCCACCCTGGACATTTGATAACATTGTATTATCTCTCTGCGAGAGGCTTCAGAATGAACGTTAAAGTCTTCAAGCTAGCCCTATGTAAGAGCATTACAGAGCTTTCAGGATCAATGTCAGGGCCTCTAGCTGGCCCTTTGATAATACAACATGTTAATGTCTAAATCCTCTATGGTTTATGGTAACATTGTATTTAAATGGTGGATATAATATTTCATATTCAATCATGTTTTAGCAATCAAGAGTAGTCAGTTGCCAAAGAATCTGCCAGAGCCTTGAGCATGAATGTCAAGGCCTTCTAGCTGGCCCTGTGTTATAGTCTGTTAGAGCACTTGTTTGGTGACTGCATCACTTATTGTTTCTCACACACGCCCTTGGCTGACAGTTGCAGTGCTGAAAGGACCTGCCCTTCTGTTTGGCTGCCGCGCTGATCCTGAGGTGTTAGTACTGTGTCTCAACTCACTTAAAGGCTATGATATCAGAGCAATTATTATTTCCTTTATTATGACTATTACACAACGATTCATCAACAAGTACAATCATGAGCTGCGTTGCAATACAGCACAACTGTGTTGAGTTCAGGCAATGACAACACTGTATGATGAAATGTCCATTTTAACTGACTACGAAATACTGAATTTCCTGCTCAGATGCCTTCAGGAAAGTGGCGCCCTGGTGGTTAAGGAACCAGAATTGGGTCCATAGCGTTCCATGTTCAAATCTACAGACTGCCAGTTTACTTCTGAGCATGGCACCGTCCCCACTGTGTCCACCCCGGGCGCTCAAAGCTGCCCACTGTTGACTTTAGTGATGGGGTTAAATACAGAGATTTTATTTTGTTGTGTGCAGTGGTGTGAATCATAATGACAAGAATTTAGCTTAATTGTATTGCTGGCATCAAGGGGTTTTCGTTGACTTAAAATGATGGTTTAGAGTCACTGAAAATAGGTAGAAGACAAGAGGCAGAGCTGAGGGTGGAGGAGTCAAAGATGATGAGATTGTCTTTAGGAGAGAGAGACAAGGATGGACCGGATCAGGAATGAGGCGATTAGAGGGACAACACAGACAGAAAGGTATGGAGAAAAAGGTAGAGAAGACAGATTGAGATGGTTTGGACATGTTCAGAGGAGGGACAGTGGATACATTGGTAGAAGAATGATCCTAGAGATGGAGCTACCAGGTAGGAGACAAAGAGATTGATGGATGAAGTGAGAGAGGACATGGAGGTAGTCAGAATAGAAGATACAGAGGACAGAAGGTGAAAGGAAAAGAACAAGAAGTTGACTTAAAATGCACAGAATAGAACAGAACGAATAGAATACAATGATATTTGTTAATCAAAACAAATGTTTATTGCCATCTGGTAAATACACAAGTCTGAATATTAATAACACAAAAGCCGTTGACATTATTTTGCATTCAATATAATTGATTCTAAATGCCAAGGTCAAAATTATTCCACTCTTGACTCCCCCTGTTGAGTTTCCTGCTCTAATTTCCTTGCACAGTACTAATTTTCCTGCTCAAATTCCTCTGCACAGTACTTCTAGTACTAGTAGTATTTTTCTCTGAATAACACTAGAGAAACAAGAATGAAAAGGTCTGGGAAAGGTACATTTTCCTCGTGTGAGTGATGGACAGTTATATCTGTGTGTTATCTACACTATCAGGCACATTGATTTCTATTTCTTATCTTTTTATTGCTCTCAGGTAAAGGCATCGTCACATTACAGTGGCATCAAACAGCCAAAAAGGCTTAAAGCTGTGGACCCCCCAGATTCAAAGATCAGGACCTCTGAACCAGTCGTCAAGGAAACCACACCGCAAAACCTCCCACCTACAGGCTCTGAAATAATTTCAGGAGGTGCGTGTCAGTACAGGCGTGTGTGTGTGTGTGTGTCAACTGCATTTATATACAACACAATCCTTGTTTTCCCAGTCATGACTTTTAATGCCTGATGTGATGAACCTCCTGCAGCTCAGAGGTTAGCAGCAGGGAGATAAAAGGTTGATCATTATCTCCTGCTCCTTCTCCACGTCTGTGTTTACTGACCTCATTCAGAAACCTCCCGAGATCAGCAGTACAATGCAAATGCTGTGAATGTGATCTGTGGGAGCTGTGTGTGCTTACGCATCCACCTACATTGCATGGAAATATGTCAGCCAGGGCGCGAGAGCCTCAACTACTCTCCAGCCTTCATGTGTAAATAGTATATGAGGCGGTGGTGATGTGATGTTCACCTTCTGAGAAATTGATCGTCGTTCTTGTCACTGTAAGCAAATTAAAACATATTAGGTTTCTTGTCTGAAATCTTATTTCACTGATCATTTCCAGTGTCAGGGTAAGAAGTAAAGAAAAATAGACTGTTCTTTTCAAAACGCAGAATCAATGAAAACAGATTTGTCCTCAGGTGGGAACTGCTAATCATGGTTGTTAGAAAAGAGTGAATCCTTAAATTGTTCCCCTCCCTCAGGGAGGCTTTACAATCAGTCTGATAGGAGTTAATAGAGTCAAATGGTTTCTGTACATTGCTGTTCATGTCAGTGCTGGGAGACAAGCCCGGGGGGAAATCATCGATTATTAGCTTGATTAGAGCGGTGACTCCTTATCTATGTTGCCTAGTGAGCTTTGAAAATGTTCCCTTAAAAATGTAATATACCCTATTCTATGTTCATGGACTGAAAAGAGCATCTGTTTTTGCCTCCTTGTTTTCCCTCATTGTTTTCCAGGTCAGCACACTTTTCATTTGTTCTTTCTCTTCACCTACTTTATTTTTTCTATTTTATTTCTGGTGATTCTCAGAACCCTCAGCCCCAAATCCTTCCTCTGAGTCATCCCTATTGTGCGGCAGCTCCAATGAAAATGTGAAAACACCTTCTGAAACGTTCTCCGCTCCCAGCCTGGGGTTGACAGAGAAGGAAACGCAAAGAGAAGGAACTGCAGAGGCTGCTCCAGAGGAGGAGACGGAGGAAGAGAAAGCCATACGTCTTCTCTACTGCTCCCTCTGCAAGGTGGCCGTCAATTCTGCCTCGCAGCTGCAGGCCCACAACAGTGGTAAGAATCAGAATTCCCTGCAATGGTTCACAGCATGAGGCTTTGACCTTTTGCTTCGCGTGCGCTCTGAGTGACGCTCGGCTGCCACAATGTCATTTCTGGACCAGGTACCAAGCATAAGACCATGCTGGAGGCAAGAAGTGGCGATGGAGCCATCAAGTCATTCCCACGGACAGGTGTGAAAGCAAAGTCGTCCCCACCGTCAGACTCGTCAACTGGGCTCCAGAACAAAACTTTCCACTGTGAGATCTGTGATGTCCACGTCAACTCGGAGACTCAGCTGAAACAGGTTCAGAAATAACTTTTTTTCGCTTGCGTAGGTCAGATTCTGAAACCTGGATGTACTGTAGATGATGACTCACAGGCCTGTCACTGACAAAGGCTGTGAGAGTGATGGTTGGATACTGCAGGCAGATGTAGATGTGGGGAAAAGGTGGACCTAGTGTGAGTCTACAACCTGTTGCTCCTGAGACACATTTCGATCACAATTGGCTTTATATAGGATGACAGGATGTCTTCTTTTTCTCCTTTCAGCTTGTCCTTTTTTCAGGGGTTACCACAGCAAGTCAACAGTTTCCATCTCCCCTTGTCCTCTGTATCTTCTACTCTAACTCCAACTACCTCCATGTCCTTCCTCACTGCATCCATCAATCTCCTCTTTGTCTCCTACCTGGTAGCTCCATCTCTAGGATCATTCTTCTACCAATGTATCCACTGTCCCTCCACTGAACATGTCCAAACCATCTCAATCTCTCTTCTCGAGCTTTTTCTCCAAATCTTTTTGTTTGTGTTGTCCATCTAATCACCTCATTCCTGATCCTGTCCATCTTTGTCTGAGAACCTCAGCATCTTTAACTCCTATAACTATTCCTAGTGTCTCTAAATCCGTGGTTCTTAACCTTGTTGGAGCTAAAATTCTCATTATCCTGTATGTCATTTGATGCTTTTTTGTGATATTACTATAATATTTAAAAGTTTATACTTTGATACTGATATTTCTCTTCAGTCAAGGTTTACAGATTACCTAAAAATGCACATCACAACTAAATTACACAGTTTCTTAATTCTTTTTTTCTCCTGATACAGAAGTGCTTGGTAGGATAAGATGAACATGAGACGTTTTCAACAAATAGGGTGTTTCTTTGATTAGACCCTTTTTAGTGACAATGGCATGATGTGTTCAGTGTTCATTTTATAGTATTGCGTTTTATACACAATAACAGTTTGGTTTATGAATGGTACCATTCAAAGATTAAAAATCCAAAAGTAAATTACCTTTGGGCTTTAATGGCTGGTATGAATTGTCATCTAGAAATCCTTTTCAACCGAAATAACATTGTTAACATATTTGAATATCACACCAGTCGCAGCGGATTGAAAAAAAAAAAAAAAAATCACACATCGCTCATCACAATGTACAGAAATAACATCTCTTGTCTGAAGATCTGAATGTGATGTCAGCACCAGCATCTGTTCGCAGCGTGCACTCGGCTTCACTCTTCATATCTGTCACTTTAAGAGTTATCTTTGGCCAGGTGCTCATAAATATGTAGCAGATCACCGTTGATTATGCGGCCCGCTAACTGGCTGAAGCCATCTGTTGGTGCTCATCAGTAAAAAAAAAAAAAAAAAAATCCAAAGGACATTTTTCACACCCAGCCTCCGCGAAGAATTTAGACTTAGAGTTGCAGCCAGCAGATTATCTGCATTCTGTCTGAACGGTCACGTTTTGAAATTTGATTAGGCGCCCCCTAATTTCCTTTCACAAAAAATACTCACGAAGATGACCATCGTTATCTTTCTTTGTTGCCGTGAGCAAATGTCTGTGTCTTCTTGTCTGTCGCTCCCAGCACATCAGCAGTAGGAGACACAAGGACAGAGCGGCAGGTAAACCCCCCAAGCCCAAGTTCAGTCCTTACACTCCCACCCAACGTCATCAGACTTTCCAGGCGGTGAGTACGGTTCCACTTGATTTATTTTCTCCTGTCGTATGTGTATATGTGTTCAAGATGTGATTGTAAAGAGGCTCCTCCAGGAAGCTGCGCTCTTTACTGTCACTGAGAGAAATTGTCGCAGGAAAGTTGTAGAGTCGCTGAGCAGTTTTACATGATTGCCGTTAGAAAAAGGGGCAAAAGGAGCCCCATCATTTCTTTCACTAACATGTGGCTAACAGAGACTCTATATCGGGGGTCTCAATTTCCCTCAGTGGGCCACAATTAGAAAATGCCATGAAGTCGGGGACCAGACGGAATATTTATTGACAAATAAGCTGGTGTAAATATTTCACATCCTCCAGATATTAAATCAGAGGTGGGCAAACTTTTTGACTCGCTGGCTACATTGGGTCCCAGAATTAGACACAGGGGCTGAGCCAAGAGCAGAAAGAAGGAACATTTATAGAAATAATCTAAATAGCAGGTAAAATAAATGTCGAAAATCTAAAATGCTAAATTTCTTATAGCCTTTCTAGTTTCATCTGGTGGTGAACAGCAAGCAATGCATGAAAACGACAGAAGTATAATGATAGCACAAATCAGTTATATAATTTGGACAAGGCTGGCGGGCCACATTAAAAAACTCTGTGGGCCAGGTCCAGCCCACGGGCCTTAGTTTGCCCATGACTGTATTAAATGCATGGGCAGTGGTAGGTTCTCCTGGGGCTCCTAGCAAGATATCGCTAGTACCCCCACCCTATCAATGCCAGCAGCAAAAAAAAATTGACCAGGCCCCCTAGTGGCCAGAGCCCCAAGCAACTGTCTGACTTGTCTGTCCATAAGTTGAATAATCACATTTTTTTTCTGGTAATATTGAATCAGGAATGGCCACTAAATATTATCAACACATGTATAATTAAAACATAAATAAAACACACTTTTGTAATATTTGCATGTTATTTGTACCCTTTCCAAATTGTTTTTATTAGATCTACAACAAAAAAAAACCAAAATGTCTACAAATACTACAAAATACTAGTATATGAGGCCTTCTACTGGTGGACCAACTACATGTACAAAGTACATATAGTATATTTGATATGATCTTCTGGGCCAAATATAATGACACTGTGGGCCACATTTGGCCCCCGGGCCTTAGTTTGACACCTGTGCACTACATAAACAACAGAGGAAGCCAATGTCCAACTTCATGTATGTTGTTCAGAAATTGTATTTTTTTACAGCGATAACAATAAGTGTTTTTTCTATTCTTATCACACTACATACTGGATAATGAGTTTAATTGGTCCAAGCCAAACATTTTCTACAAAATAAGACCTTGTTTGCTCTCATTAGCTGCGATGGTTACGTTGTTTTGTTTTTCTCTCCCAAGATAATTTTTTTCTCTGAATCACAGAAGATGCCTGAAACATTGATATCAGTCATAATGAACCTACAGCTGATTGATACACAGCACTGATGTCTAGATCTGCATTCTGAGGCTGTGGCTGTTTACGCTTTTTTCCAGTTTCACATAAGCTCATTTTTTCCATTTCATACCCAGATCCGAATGGCTTTACGGAAGAAACAAGACCTGACCAAACCTCTGGCCTCCTGTTTTCTACAGCATCAACTTTCCATTGCTACAGCTGCGGCCATGACAACACTGGCTCCTTTCCCTCTCAGGCCTGCCTCAAACTCCAACACCACAATTTTTCAGAGCCAGTCTCTCCCCCAGGCACTTCTTCATCCGCCTCCTGGATCCGTCTGCTCTTCACACACACCGGTGCTGTTTAGTCCTTTCTGACCTGCGGACAGATTACTCAGCACTGATGTTGAGGTTTGAAGAAAGACGCCCGACTTGAACTAATGTGATCTCAAACATCTCCTGCTGCTTTTTTACATGGTAGAAGAAACTCTTGGTGTCAAAAGTCAAGTCTGAAAACTGTTATCTGTGGCAACAGACGCAATGGAAAGGTAGGCTGGAGGGACTGTGGCTGGGTCTCATTTCAGCAGATGTGGGCCCCACAAATGTGTCAACTGCAACAGGTGTGTTCCATCGTTGTCCAACACTAGCCTCTCAGTCTCACTGACCAGTGGTGGACAAATCCTTGTTCATGAAATATCTAAACTCCCTAATATTTCCAATAATTAATGGAATTAACTATTTTGTTGCTTCTGTTTGGCTGCAGGGATGTGTGCTCCCGCCCCTTTGGAGACATACAATCACTTTTATGTGTTTGTGTGAGTCCTCACAGTCAAACAATGTTTAATGCTGTTTAGTGCTAATTTGTTTGAACTCTTTCATAGATGGTCTTTTTTTGGAGACACTCACTACCAAAATCATCCATTATTAGTAATTCCATAATTTCCAGTATAGTATACTCCCGAGGTTTTAATAAAGTGCCATCTATCTAAATCAGTGGTTCTCAACTGGTGGGTCCCAACCCAAAAGTAGGTCATGGACCCGTTCTGAATGGGTCGCGGACAGCTGGTCAAAAATCAGCTAAATAATCTGGAATCAGCTGTTGAGCATGTGTTTTATTTTAGAAAATCTCTTGTTTTGAAAGGCACACTATGCTAAATAAAATGAGTACCGTGATTTTCAGACTAGAAGCCGCAACTTTTGTCACACAATTTCAACCCTGCGGCTTATGCAGAGATGCGGGTAATGTATGCATTTCTTTCTGACGGCCGCCAGGGGCGCTCGAGCAGAAAAGGTAAGAGTGAGACAGGTGGTGGCGAGGAAGACGCAAGTCACAACCGCCAATAAACACCATAGAAGAAGATGTTTAACGTACGGTAACGCGCTTTGTACATGAATAAAATTAGCATAAACTGACCCATATCATAGAAAATGCTAAAAGAAAAGCTCTTTGTAAATATCTCATGTTTCAACGTGGGCAAATGTGGTTTATAGTCGATGTGGCTTATGTATGTACATGTTTTTTTTTTTTTTATTTATTGGGTGAGGCTTATAGTCTGGAAATTACGGTATCTTAGAAGAAGGCTTTTTTTTTAATTAATTTGCTTGGTTTTAAATCTACAAGTGGGTCGCTACTTAATTAACACAGGAAAACGTGGGTCCCAGAGTGAGACCAGTTGAGAACCTCTGATCTAAATAACCAAAACTGTTCACTAGACACTAGCCCCATTCAAGCAGAACTGAAGATACTGAACGTGACGTCCAGAAAATTATGTTCTGGGCTCCAAAATTCCATTGAAATGCATCACTCACTGTTTAATCTTGATACGCCCTGCTCCATGTGTGCGTGATGTGTTAAGACTCCATCGTGCATCACTCTCCATGGATCAAAACTCTGATCTCTGGCCACTCGACGTCCAGCTTCATGCAAAACTCATTTTTCCTCGGTGTAAATTCAGGTGTTTGCCAAAAATAATGAAACTGACACATCAGTCACTTTTGTTTGGCTTCAGGAATCCTTTTTTCTCAGCTGTTTATATATTTTTTAAAGTCCTTCTAAGATTCTTATCTTTCCCCTCATTTCCTTCAGAGAGTGAGAACTCGGCTCCTTTATCGTGTTCTTTGCTTTATTGCAGCCTTAAGCAATATGTCTGCCACCTATAAAAGCACAGTGGTGATGCTGGAGGTTTGTAGTAGTGAACATTAATGGTGCTCATCCTCCACACATTCCAGTGATCCCTAGGACTGGTTCCTTTTACTGTGACGGTAAAGAACTTGATCGAACCCTTCACGTCAGTGGTCCCCAACCACTGGGTCAGGGACCAATACGGGTCAGTGCCGGGCCGCCGAGAAATAATGTTTCCTTTTGGCCCCACCTGTCTATCACTTCCACTTGATCCGTACCCATATCAACAAAAGAACTGACCAATAGAATGGCTAGGATTCCATCATCAATCATGCAACTATATTTGATTAGGAAATATTTTCTCAGTGAAGACAACAACAATGAACTCAAAATGACACAGAGTCATTGATATAAGATTCTAACTTTTTATACCGGTCTGGTAGCAGAAAATTATAGGCTGTGTTCACTGGAAGAATCCTTATTGTGTGTTTGCATAGTTAATTCTGGGTAGGAAGTTTTTATAGGTAGGAAAATATTTTAGAACACCTGAAATTTACTTTTAAGAAAAGCAATTATCTGCCACAACTTAACGACAGGTCAGTGAAAATAGTACGAGACATTTTACTGGGTCCATGGCGCAAAAAAGGTTGGGGAACACTGGTTTACGTGACTGGTTTGTTTTATTTTCTGTTGTATCTCCTTTGATTCTGCTGTCGGGCTTTGAACCGTTAAAGGAGCAAAGATGAAAACATAAAATTTTGCTCCTGAACAGAGATGGATATTTGAAAATAATGGTAAACACTTCATCCCTGTTTTATTTCCATTCTTTATCAAACCTGTGTAGCCTACAATAAGTGGCATTCGTCCTAAAAATTCTATGGTAGCCAGAGATTTGAACCAGATTTTTGTGCCAACTGGTTCAGAACAGA